>VXBQ01003370.1:0-113613 GCA_013400175.1 Phainopepla nitens
TAATTATTAATTGGTAGAAAATAGAAAACATACTAAGTGTTAGGCACACTGTAAACTTAATTGGATAAGGTATCCATGTAAGTATCCTTGAAATCATCCATTTTGTGTCTCTTCTTTCTAGCACATGGCCTTGAAGTGCCCAGGTCTTGTTGGTACATGTCATTGAAGTATGCAGAGCCTGTTTTGTCATCTAAAGCTCTGAATTGTGATAAAGAAATAATAAACAACTGAAGACCAAAGCCAGCAAGTCCCGCTTGCCTCATTCTTGCTTCCTGACCGTGGTACAGACTTTTTCACAGGGGATTCCCAGTAAGGGAACCCCTGGTGTGGAAGGTAAATTCCACACTCCATGTGCCAAAGCAGATTCCCCAGCAGCTCTGATGAAGCTCATGGTGAAGGAGGCTGTCTCCCTGAAACCTGTGAAGTTCCATGGAGGAGTAGAGATCCACCTACAGACCATGCAGGAACCCATGTCAGAGCAGGTAGATGCCTGAAGCAGGGTGTGACCTTTGGGAAGTCTGTGCTGACACAGATTTCTGACAGAACCTCTGGCCCTTGTGGAGAGAAGAGCCCACACTGGAGCAGGTATAATGGCAGGACATTTGACCCCATAGGGAAATGATGCCAGAGTAGCCTGTTCCTGAAGGACTCCTCTGTGAAAGTGACTCAGGCTGAAGCAATTCATTAAGAACTGCAGCCCATGAGAAGGACTCATGTTGGAAAAGTTCATGGAGGATTCTCTCCTGTGGGAGACACCCCATGCTGGAGCAGGGAAAGAGTGTTGAGTAGTCCTCCCCATTAGGAGGCAGGAGAGTCAAGGACAACATGCGATGAACTGGCTGCAGCCCCCATTCCCTGTCCCCCTGCCTGCTGGAGGCAGGGGGTAGAGAGTGAAGTTAAGCCTGGAAAGAAATAGGGACAAAGGTACTTTATTTCTCCTTATCTTACTATGATTTAATTGGTAATACATTCAAGTGATTTCCCTAAGCTGTGTCTGTTTTGCCTATAATGGTAAATGGTGAGTAATTTCCCCTTATGTTTACCTGGACCATGAGCTTTTCATTATATTTCTTCTCCCCTGTCCTGTTGAAGAGAGAAAGGAGTGACAGGGCAGCTTTGGTGGGCACCTGGCATCCAGTCATGGTCAGCCCACCACAGAAACACGGAAGGACTGACAGCATGGTAGTGATTTACAGTTTACCATTGGACTCTATGATCTTAAAGATATTTTCCAAGCTACATGATCCTATGATTCTGTGGTCAAGAGCTGACAGAGTACGGGTTGAAGTCAGACAGTGACAGAAAGAGGTGAGGGAACTTGAACAGCCATTGCTTTTCTTTTGCTTCAGTACTTTGTGTACTGTGTATAGAGATACTGACATAACCAGAAATTTCTGTACATAGGTGTAACAATTTGAAGTAATTTTTAAACATTCAAAGAAAAAAGCTATGGCTTCATTTTTGAGATATGGCTAATGCTCACTCAAATAGAACTGGCTTTGCCCCACAAATTATTGTATTTTTTTTAAATTTTATTATCCAGTGCATTAGTATAAATTGCATTCAATAATTATGTTTTATTGAAGAAAAAAAATAAGCTACTAGTAGATATTTTACTGAAATTTGTTTGTTTTCAAATAAAATAGATGTGCTTGAACAAAGCTTATCAAATTAGCTGAAACACAGAGGAAATTTAAATTTAATTTCAAAATCAACTTATTAATTCCCACGGATGTATTTGATGATGGTTTTGCAGAAGACAACCAGGAATGTAACAGTAAAGAGAAGTTACTTGAATTAAACCTGAAGGAAAATGTGTAATACATTCCTTAGACACGGCCAAGTCCAGTGCTTTCATGGTGTGTTGACAAGTGTTTTCTTTTTGACCATGTTAGCCTCCTAAATTAATAGAATGTCATAGGTTCTTTGTTTTTCATTGTTTTTTAATGGAGTTATCTTCAAGCAAGTTACCTTTGACCTTCACCTGAAAATCATGGGATGAAAATTTCAGGCTGCTAAGAATATTTAAAAGAATTAGAACTACATATATAAATGACAAAAAATTGTGGAGATCTTAACAACCAGCTATTTCATTTAAGGAGGACATTGTCATGCTAAAGTGATTTTACCATCTTGGGATTTTGGGATATAAATAAGAACAGACTTGTCCTAATTGAAGAACAGTGCTATTTTGCTTGAATAATGCTTATCCTGAAGGAATAAATAATAAGAAGCAGTAATATTGTGGAAAGCTGTAGAATGAGCTGACAACCAAAAGAGCCCACTTTAAATGGAAAATAATTAATTTTAAAATAATTTTGCTGAAAAAATAATATTATTTAATATAATCAAAATAATATTATAGAAACAATGTTTGAAGTCAATACATAAATGTTAAATTTTTAAAATCTAAGAGAAATATTGTCATTTCCAAAGAATTACTCTTTTAAATGAATAAAATTTCTCAGGTGACTGTCATTTTTCCCAATCTGTTATGTTGTGATGAAATTAACATCTCACTGCTAATGCAGGTAGAAACTTCATAAAAACACTAAAGAAACAAAACTCCAGGATAGAGTTTATTTTTATTGTATAATCATTAAAATCAAGCTCTATGGGATATGCAGATATTTGTTTCCTTGTGATGACTTTAGACAGACATGATTTAACTATTAATATAACCTTTATAATCTGTGGTTATTTGAAACAGCTTGATCTATGGCTGTTATAAATTGGCCAGGGAAAAACTGAGGTTTTCTAGTCCTTTGCATGATTTCATTTTACAGAATCATAGAATTGTTTAGGTTGGAAGGGACTTTAAAGACAATCAAGTTCCAAACCCCTGCACTGGACCAGGACACCTCTCACTACACCAGGTTGCTCCAAGCCCTATCAAGCCTGGCCTTGCATATCCAGGAATGAGGCATCCACAGCTTCTCTGAGCAGCCTGTTCCAGTGTCTCACCACTCTGTCAGTAAAAGAATTTCTCCCTAATATCTCATCTAAATCTGCTCTCTTCAATTTAAAGCCATCACCCCTTGTCCTATCACTGCATGCTCTTTTAAGATGTCCCTCTCCAACCTTCCTTTGGGTCCTTTCAGGTACCAGAAAGTTGAAATAAGGTGACTATGGAGTCTTGTCTTCTCCAGGCTGAGCAGCCCCAACTGTCTCAGTCTTCTCAGGGGAGGTGCTCCATCTCTCTCTGATCATCTTCATAGCCCTCTAGACTTGCTTCAGCAGCCCCGTTTCCTTTTCATTTTGGGGGCCCCCAGAGATGGATGCAGTTCTCAAGGTGGGGGTCTCATAAGAACAGAGTAGAGTGGGGGAATCACCTCCCTCACCCTGCTGGTCACAGTTGTCTTGATGCTGGCCAGGACACACACTTTTTTTCTGGGCTCAAGTACACATTCCTGGGTCATGTTGAGCTTCTCATCAGCAGCACCCAGAAGTCCTTCTCCTCCCATCTACTTTGAAGCTGTTCTCTACCCAGACTGAACTTGTGCAGGGGATTGCCCTCAGCCATGTGCAAGATCTTGCACTTAGCCTTTGATTCTTCTTCCTTTGAAATCCTTTACGGTTTAATTTAAATTAGAAACCTTCTTTTATACAAACTCATATGAGACCTCTAGAAAAGTCTGTACGTGTTACTACATGGTCTGTAACATATTCACTATGTATGTTTTCATAATTTTTTGCATTTGAAGGAGTCTGTATTTCTACAGTATTTAAGATATGTAAGAAAATTTGGAGTTTCTTGAAAGAACTGTTCTATGACAGAGAGAACTACCACCGCAATTCTGTGATTTCTGTTAAAGAGTTCCTTACACACAACCGTCTCATGGTCACAAAAAAGGCCTGAATGATTTATTTAGTATTGATAATGAGTTGTACAAGTGTCTGGGTTAACTTGGAAGAAAAACCTTTGACACTGTAACTTTGCTTTGCTTTAGCTAAGCTGCACGTTTTTGGAATGGATATAGAGGGAGTATTGGTAGGTGCCTCTAAGCTACTAGTCTAGGTCTCATGGTGAGTAAAAAGTGTGACCTAATCCTGATGTGGAAAAGAGCCTAGTATCTGGTAACGTGGAAAAGGGAAGTCTCTGAAATTTTTAACCTAGGAAACATTCTGTATTAAGCATAGTTAGGATATAGGCAATTCTTATTACTGGAAAATAAACCACTTTTCATCAATGTATTATTTTTATATAATGTCTCTCTAATTAGCAGACATGAACAGTATTTTGGCTATTGATATTTTGTAACCAGCAGTGGAAATTTCAAACAGACTCATCCTTTTACTAGATAAAAAATATTTCTGAAAACAGATGCAGTTTATAAATCTACATGTTAGGATTTATGATTAAAGTGCTGTGCCTGCAAAAACCCACCCTGACATTTCTTGAGAGAGCTAATTTAAAAAAGATGATCAAAGATGACTACGATCATTCTTGTATGTTTAAATTTGAACAATTTAAGCAGGTTTTTTGTATTAAAAGAGGACCACAGAATAGAAAAAAAAAAAGAGACAGATATAATCCAATCATATCTAGAAATCCTTTTACCTGTCAAAATGGAGAAGAACCAGCAGGATAGGACAGAACACAGCAAATTCAGGTTATAGCTTACTCATAGGAATATACAGAACCTAAAGAAATAACTGAGAGGCAAGTCAAGAATTTCCAAGTAGTCTTTCTACTCCTTGCAATATCTTTAATACTTTTTTCTGTTCAAATGCTAATTGTGAACGCTAGTTATATGTTCATAGTACATTTTTGAAGAGAGCAAGTGCCATTAATCCTGCTGTGGCTCAGTTATCACAAGGGACACAGATTCTAAAAATAATTTTGAGAATCAGGTCCCCTAGTGCATCTCATTTAGTTAATTCTATTTTAAAGATGCAATCTTAAGTCTATCTCCTGTTTGCAAAATGATGCACATAAAAATTGTGAAGCTCAGTCAGTACTAGAAGTGGGAACTAAGACTCCATCAAAAAATCTCAATCCTATTTTGTATGTATATTGTCACTGTTATCATCTCATCATTGTACATCGCTTTCTTTGGGACACAAAAGTTTACTGGAATTTTAGATTAATTTCTGTACTGTTCTGGATGACTCTTGTTTATTCTTGATTTTTTTTTTCTTTTTTTTCTTTTTTTCTTTCCTTTTTTTTCTTTTTTTTCCCCGAACTTAAGAAAAATATAGAAAATTATTTCCAAAAATATGACTGAGTATGTCTATATAGTTTCTGTTCTGACGGTGATGATGTGATATTAGAAAGGGTTCAAAGGGTCCATTTGAACTAATCATAAAACAAGAGGAGGCTGTGGCTTTTTACAGAGTGGTACATTAATGGCTCTGCTGTCAAATTCAAAGCAGCCACTGTGCTTTAGCTGTTGCAACATTCTGCACAGAAATACAAGGATACACAAGTTAGTTAAATTACATTTTAAAGCTGACAGATTGCTTTACAAAATACTGACTTTTCAAGAGAGTAAGTTTTGACAGCTGCATGATCTCTTACCTTAACAATGTGTCTTAAACATGACCATCCTCATTTAATTTGGTGATTTTTATTTAAATTTTATGCAATTAAAAATAAACTGATTCTTGTCACTATCAAATTCAAAATCAGAAAATAACTGCACTTCATGTTTTAAAATATAAAAATAGCATATATAGTCAACATACCCTAACAATAAATCTCTTAGGACTCTACAGAGTTCAATAATAGTTCCTTACTTTTTATGTAAAACAAATGAAGTCAATAAAAATTTCTCACTATTTCACTGGGAGGATGATCACGCCTAGAGTGAACCAATGTATTAAATGTTTTCTTATAAGTAAAGGAGAATGCAAAACTTTTCTTTCCAACATGTAATTCTGTCAAAGTAATTTCAAGTATCATGGCAAAAATTGCTTTTCTCTTCACAGTCTCAGTATACAATGAATGAGCTCTTAGACTATGGAGATAGGGTGTCACTTCCTTAAGTCCTATGCAATTATACTGCATTCTGAAAGACTGGTTTGCTTAAGCTTATGGAACCTGTATGTGGAAATGTTTTAAGGTGCAGACTAAATGCTGAAAACTATCTAAATGACTTTAGACTAACCCAAGTTACATATTTAGGCATTTAGGAAGGTCAAGGTAGGTAGATCTCATTAAAAAACCACTAAAGAACCTATTTTCCAGAACTACTTGAACTTGTACAGTCTAAAATTAATTATTGTCTCCAATATGAACTGCTCGCATAAATTTGGATGACTACACATTTTCAAAAACACATCTAAACTTAGGCAAAATTATCTGATATCATGGTATACATGGAAAATATCTTGCATCAAAATAATTGAATTGCACTGATGCCTGGGAAGGCTGACCTGGAAACAGAGACTAGGTAGAATAAAAGGATAAAAGGTATTTATTGAAAGGATACAGCTTGGGCAGTGCAGGAACCCTGCCAGGGCTCCACCCAAATCAAATACACAAATGATCACAGAAGTGGATGCTCAGTCACAAGGCCTCACATTTTTATAGGTTTTGGTCCATTAGCATATTGGAGTCAATTGTCCAATTACAGCTCCAGGTTATGAAGCTCCATCCTCCTTTTTCCCTCTCTTTCTTCACTGTTTACAGTCTTGGGACTAAAATTTGTCTTTGGTTCCAAGCTAGAAAGGAATTGCTTTGTCTACCTACTCTGTGAAGAGAATTTAATAACTCTTAATGTGAAGTGCAGAACTACACACTAAAAAAGCACAGAATTTGAAAAATATAAAAGCTAAAGCTTAAAGCATCAACACTATACTTGTGAAAATCTGTGAAAATTGTTTAGCAACTCCAAATATTTTTGTTCAATGAAAAGAAGTGCAAAACATAAAATTCTGGTTGAAACATTTTCCCAAAAGCATGGAAGCTTATTTCACAAGATTCAAGTATATTATTTCTTTTTTTTTTTCCCCTGTGGAGGAATATCCCTGTCACCAGGATACAAATAGATTCTTTTTCCCCTAGTCTGAATATGGATCATTTAAAAACCTAAGTTTAGAGATGTTTCTATACCAGAAGCCACCTGAACAAGGGTTTCACCTTGTCAACGTCAATGCAGACTTCAAGCCACTCAGTTCCCTCCTGAAAGTAGGGCCAAACAACATGGTGATGCTATTTTAATGAGGAGCAGGAAAAGCAACTTCCTTATTTTTTTACTCCAAATTAATAATTTGTGCTAAAGAATTGGAATAACTACACTTAGTCATTTTCACCCAGTCATTTAGTCATTTTCACTTCTACTTTGCTGTATGATACTTGAAAATTGAAATATAATGGAAGTTTACTGGAGATACAAAGAAAAGAGAGGTCAACCTCTATTTTTCCTTTATAACGTGTGGGATTGTTATAGTCAGGTATGGACAAATTATGGGTTCAAATAAAACAAATTCACAGGTTACAGGGAGCACAGTATTTACATACTTGCTTCGAGGCCTTTCAGTGCACTTTGCAAATTCACCAACTACAACTCCTAAATTACAAATGCAAGCGAGGTGGAATTCAGCATTCACAAAAGAGTGTTGTAATTATCAGTCTAGGACATTCATGATTCTTCACTTGAGTGGTCCAAAATTAAGAACACATTTTTCTTCTGTCAATTCTAGAGCTTCATTTTTTTTAATATTATGGAACCAACAGATAGTGAGAAATCAAACACACTACACATTCCAAACAGACTGCAGCATATCAAAACAATAAAACTTTACATTTTGTAAAGCAAAACAAAACATAAATTACATCTGCATAGGATGTGTGTGTCACTATAGACATGATTGAAAACTTCATCCTGTATTTTACTGTCTTCATTATGAATGATTAGTGGACTGAAGAAAAAATGACTGTTAAGAGAAAATCATCACAACTTACATGATTTAAATAGTGTCAATATCATGTTCCTCCTCTTCAATAAACTGTTGTTTCTGAGAAATAATTGGAAATTCTAGGAATAATGGTATGAATGCAAGCAGGAAACTTTTGTATTGAAAACCATTTTCTACTGAAGCCCATTACACTACCCAGCAGATTCCTTTGGGAAACTATAAGAACCTGAGTTTTGGGGTTTTTTTTCTAAATTAAATTCAAATAAATTTTGATGGCTAAAACAGCTAAAACAGTTGAAGAAAACCTTTTGTAGCAGCTATACTAGACCACATGAACAATAAGCTTGTTGGGACTCTTTCAGTTTCAACTGTTATTATTATAAATAATTTTCTTTCTGGTAGTTAAAACCAATGTTCCAGTATGAATAAAGTTTTATTATTTATATATTAAGGCAGAAAGGTTGGGGAAAGTCTAGGGGAAAAACACCAAAGAGTGGGAAGAAATGTACAGAGCATTTATATAACAAATGATTGTGTTTTACCATGCTGTTTACATAAATATATATTAAACCATCCTGCTAACTCTTACAAGAATTTTTATTACACATTGCTAGCTCAGAAGACTTTTTTCTGACCCCAAGTCCTATTTTAGAGAAAAGTGGAGGATCACATGCTGGATTGATCAAGATAATTTGTACATATATAAGCTTTTATCCTGATATCTGCCATCTAGAAGAAGAATACCTTTCCAAAATTTAAATCTCCCATTATTTTGAAAATGAAGGTGTCTTTCTTTACCACAGAATGCTTACTGTTGAGGACACTTACCTGAGTTGAGGACCTTTCATTTCTGAAGTACAACTTTCAGAAGAAGGGGTCCCTGAGTCAGCTTTGGCTTATGTTGCTCAATTCCATCATTGTGCCTGATCAAAGTACCTGACTTACACCTCTGTTTCTTTGTGAGCAGATCATTCTTGTTATAGTCTTTGAAATCACCTTGACTGCTAACTTTAAAGTTAGAATAGTGTAATTTTCCTGGTGTCTTGAATATTTGTATTTGAAAGCCTTGGAAAATAACAGGATTGTGCAACTGTAGAGCAGATACATATAAACTAAGTATGGTTCATTTTGCTAAATTATTTAGACCAGCTGGAGGTGATTTTGAAGCAAAAATACAATTATTAAGTGACTTATGTTTGGCATTCCCTTCAGGCTCTACTCAAATATGGTATATACTCATGTTTGAGAACCTAGTAAATTCTCATCTATTGTAAATCTTGATTCTCAGGACGCCCATGTCAGCTTCAAGAAGCTGACAGCTTCTTCCTCACTGTAGGGCTCTTCTCTTAATAGGTTGCTGTCTTTTGATCTTACTTCTTTTGACCAGAGTATAAAATTCTCATTGTCAAGAATTGAAGAGTAGAGTCTTCCTAGCTTAATATTTTGCAATTGTTCTTGAGGGGATTTTTCTCACCGAGAGTTTTTTCCCTTCTCTTTTCTGCTAAGCTTCTCTATAATTAGGAAAAAAACTCTATTGCCATACATTCAGGCAAGGCAATGCATCACATATAATTTTGAGATGCGTATTACTTAAGGCAAAATGAACATATCTATCCTACACAAAAATGTGAAGAATACACTTTATTATCTAACAAAGAACAGTCTAGCCCGACAAAGAAATTCAACATATTCCACAAAGTATTTGTTTTCCCTATTACAAATGGCATTTCAATGAAATTAAATATTCCTTGGAAATAAGATCACAGTCCATAATGATGTATTTATATTTTTCTCATATTTTCTTAAAGAAGTTTTAATTTCAGAATTGGTAAAAGCTTTTTATTTACAATACCAATCTATGTGCATAGAAATATAATCATGCTGCTAACAAAATTGTAATAAATATCCTTAATTTATTACTGAATATATTAGCAACTTTCTCTTTTAATTTGAGAAAAAAACTGGAATTGCAATTATGAAATTTTCTAAAAAGTGAAAACATTTGTATGTTTAGCCTTCAGACTGTTATTGGAAAATAATCTTGGATTATTAGCACAGGACTGCATTTATAAATGTGCTGCAGTACACTGCTCTCAGTTATAGTCAGGTTAAGTGCCTTAATGTCAGCTTTACAGTGGACGCAAGATATTACATCTTCTTGGACACAAAGTTTGAGGGGTGAGAAAAGGTGGTTAGAAATCCAAGATAAGGCAGGCTGACACAAGAGTCTGTCATCTTATTAATAACTATTACAAGAAAAGATACTTTATTCCAGATTAGCATTTCAGATCATGATGTCTTTTGATGCTATATTTGAGCTTAAAAATCACATAAATATTTAATTTTTTAGGAACACCTCCACAAATACATTTTATTCTCTTAATCAGGAGAAGATTTTGGAGGGAGGGGAAGCAGATGGTGCAGGCATCAGGTAATTTTATCATCCAGTCAAGATCAACCCACCATAGCTGCTTTTTATGAACAGTGTAGGGCTTGAGGAATTCAAGACAAGGACAAATTCATGACAAGGAGAGGTAATGGGAAAATATGGACTGAATGGAGCTAGAGAATGAAGAGTAGAATGATTATTGAAATTTCAGTTGTGTTGTGGTGATGGGACAATGGGTGGAATAAGTGTAAATTGTCTGCTTTCATTGTTTTTTGTGATGATGTTAATTTGATTTTGGTGTGGGGAATCTTTTTTTTTATGCGAGTGAAGTTCATGAAATTTGAAATTTTATCATAATTGTGTATTTTAATGATAATTCTTAAATATGTGATTCATAGAGGACAGTGTGGAATTTATTTGGTTTCCATGACAGAGTTTTGGATGGGGAGAGCTGTAAGGGTGGCTTTTCTGAGAAGCCACCAGAAGCTTCCCCCATGTCCAACAGAGCCAACACCAATCAGCTCCAGGATGGACCTGTTTCTGGCCAAGGTGTCCTAGGTTACAATGTAAATATGTGCCCAAAGGTATGTATTCAATCACCATCTCCACGAACTGTTGAAACCAGGAGGGGCAGTATTTTTCTTGTCTCCTCCCCCGGACTATCTCCTGTTAATGGGCCATCAATGCCTTGTCCCATGAGTCATAGATAACTCCCTTGGGGAGCTATTTCTGTTTAATGGGCAATCAAGGACCCATCACATGACTGATAAAATGACATCATCACATTGTGAGATACTCCACCCAGGGGAGGAGCCAGGCATTCCCACCTGGATATAATCTGGGATTTCAGACAGAACAGCAGTGCTTATCCACTGGTTTCCAGAGGACAAGGACCACTAGACCCTTTCTACAGGATACCACTTCAGCAAGATCACTTCATCCGGACTACTACCACCATCCTAACAAGCAGAGTGTCAGGCTGTATTCTGACTCTGTCAGAGGTTTTTCTTTTGTTTTATTGCATGTACTTTACCTTCTTCTATTAAATTGTATTTCTGGCTTGGAATCTCACTGGTTTTGCTTTTAAACTAGCACACAAGGTCAAGCCCATAAGTTGGGATAGCACTGCCTCTGGGATAACATAGTTAAGAAGGTGGAAAAACCTCCTGCACAAATGTAACCAGGAGAGAAAAGTGAGAATATGTGAGAAATGCTCTGCAGACATCAAGGTGAGTTAAGAGGGAAGGGAAGGGGATGCTTAAAGTATCAGAGGTTCCACTGTAGGTCATGGAAGTTCACAGTGGAGCAGATGTCTACCAGCAATTTGTGAAGGACCCCATATTGGTACAGATGGAAGCCCAAAAGAGGCTGTGTCCCCATGGAAGGTAACACTGGAGCAGGCTCCTGGGAGGACCTGTGGCCCTGTGGAGACAGAAGCCCTTGCTGGAGCAGGTTTGGTGACAGGACTTGGGACCCTATGGGCACACACTGAAGCAGTTTATTCCTGAAGAACTGCACCCCTTGGAAGTGACCCATACTGGATCTAGGTTTTAAACAGAACTTCCAAAATATGCTCCTCGTACACAGATCTCAAACTAAAACCTAGATATCATCAGCCTGTTAAATATGTTTGGATTTTCCAGAAGGACCTTTCTAGTTCCATCCATTCTAGATGGTCCTTTTCTTGTCTCTAAAGGACTGTTCAGGCATAAATAAAGTTCTGAAGCTCTGAAATGTAACAGCTTAGATAAGAAAAGTAATGATTACTGCATTGTTCCTGCAATGAGCTGACAGTTCACTGCAGATTGCTGTGAAACCTATGTTTTGAGAGGTATTAAGAAAATTCAGGTGCAGCTCCAGATTGGTTAATTCACTGGCAGATTGCTCAATCAAGAACAGATGAATCGAGTCTATTTTTTAAATTGAAGTAGCAGTCAATACATAAAACCAGAATTCCTAAGTCTTCAAATATCTAATAATTGTTTTGCTCTATTTCATCAACTCTTAAACCAATTGACCAATATTCACATTAAAAAAGGTCTCACTTGGAGAGTTTTCTGTTCCTGTTGACAGCAACCACAAAAAAAAAATTGTGTTTTAGTATAAATTGGAAAGTTTTAAGTTTAGAAATACTTCTCTTTCATAGACTTAAGAGAACTTCCTATTTTTATTTTCCTACAGATAACAAATCATCATGCATATGTACGGGGTATAAAAAGCTGTTTAGGAGAGCATTAAAGATTGCTCAGAGTACACGCCCGCTCCCATCTGCATCATCATGCTACTTGTACCAGAAAGATACCCCAATGCACACCAGAAATCTTGATTGCTTACATCTTGCTGTGTTGCACCTTTGACAGATGTCATAGTCTAAAGGCCTTCCTGAGAACAGAGATTCCCAACTAAAAAATTCCTTTCACCTTCTGCCAGCATTCTTAGCTCTGATTGTTGTCTCTGGGTATTAAACTCCATGTTTATTTTTATCCTAAACAGCCTCAAAATTATTTAATAAGAAGACCTGGACTTTGCATTTTCACAAAAAAAATTAGGTCAATCAATCCTTCCTATAAAATGCGGGTAAGAGTTCTGTAATTAACATTTTTACTTTGTGACCAGACTAAGAAGCCATGTAGGAATATAATGGAAAGATAAATAAATCCATCCACGCTTTCTTAGCCTCTCTGGGTCTAGCTTTAAAGAGGTATTGTTTTCTTCCTTTTTCTCTCTCTTTTAAAAGTTTCCTATTGCCCACCCTTCTCTGCTTTAAATTGTATTTTAAAAAGAAAACCTACCAAAAACCCAGTGCGATCCTTGTGTTCTACTGATCCATACTTTTAGCAATATTATTATATACTGTTGCTGTTAACTCTGTATATCCACTGTTCTCAAATAGAAATGTGTGCTAACTGCAATATTGTAGCTGGTTATATTCTTTAACTGTGGACATTAACTGATGGAAAATAATCTGATATTAAATAAATTTAAAGACTTGCCTTACTGAATAGGTAGAAATTAATTAGGGACTTTAAAGAAGTAATATTTTGTAAATAGTCCAGATGATGGGGTTTTTTGGTTACTTTTGCTGAAATGCATGTCTAGTCAGGTAATTACCTGAGAATCTGGAGTGAACTAAAGACAAGTGTTCAGAATTGAAATATTTCTTGCAAACTCTGCTCCTGGGCAGAAAAAATTCACTGGAGATGAGAAACCCCAGAGCTGATCATTGAGGCCAATTAAATGAATTACTGTAGAAGAGCAAAAGAAAATTCATGAGTGACATCTAATCTATTCTAATTTAATTGAACAAAAACTTAATGTGGGTAGTTTCAATGTCTGTAGTGTATTGTGCAACGTATCACACTTTTAGAAAAACATTTTCGGAGACCTGCAGTCAGTTTACCGTTTTGTTAGAGATAATATATTGTTCTCCATTAGAAATATCGTTAGAAAAGCCCCGTGGAGATAAATGTCATTGTGTCATCTTTGTATTTTGTACAGGGGGACAAAGGCTTCCTCTCACCTGCAGGCACAAATCGTAATTTTTATGAAGAGTGTTCTTTTCCCACAGATAAACCTGTTAGCTTTTGTCAGTTTGAGAGGCTATATCACAGACAGGGAGAAAAATTGTTTATATTTTAATTCCTTCCACAGAAATATCTTGCAGCAAGCTAGACCTTGTAAAAAAAAAAAAAAAAGGGGGCAACTATGAAAGATGGAGATGCAGAATGGACAGAATGAATGTCTACACCAATCTTCTACCTTGTTATAAGCCGAAGAAGAAATGTAGTTTGGTTTGTATATATAACTGCTTTGTTAAAAGAGACATAAGGTAGTACTTATGCTGACATGCCAGCTGCTTGACCTAGATAGCAAGTAAAAACAGGAAAAAGAACTTTTTTTTTCAAATGATTTTTATTTTGCCTTCATTATTGGAAATGGCTAACTAGTCTTTCACTTTTTCAGCTGTGTCACAGTACCTTTAAAAAAGACAGTATATGTTATGTTGTAGAGGAAGGGAAATAAAATGCAGCTAGTATTGACTCAATAAAGTTCTGCTGTCTGTTATGCTGCCCCTTGCTCAGTATCATGCTATATTGTCTTCTTTTTTCAATCTGCCCCTTTTATATTATGGTTTAACATATCATAATACTGATTGACAAGAAATCTATCATTATTGCATCTTGTGTGAATGTCACTCCTGAGGTCTCAGTCATTTCTCCTTTATGAATCTTTACAAACCACTTAAGATATCTGCCCTAATATCTTCTAAAACATTCACAGAATCATAGAATGGTTTGGGTCAGTAAGGACCTTAGAGATCATTGAGTATCAACCCCCCTTCCATGAGCAGAGACACTTTCCACTAGACAAGGTTGCTCTGAGCCCCATCAAGCCTGGCCTTGAACACTTCCATGGATGAGGCATCCACAGCTTCTCTGGGCAACTGTAGTAAACCTGGACAGTGAGGAGATCATGTGTTGCTCTGCCTCAAAAAATGAGGGGCATTTCAGTGGGTAAGTTAGAACAGGATGTGGCTGGAAAGGGGAGGTAAGGCAACATTTTACTGAGGCAAATTTCCTTGTTCTTGTCAACGGAGACTGCATAACACAGCACAGTGAAAATGCAGGAACGGGATCAAGGAGGGGGTCAAGACCCATAGAGGCGGAACAAGACCAACAAGAGACCCTCAAATTCCCCCAGTCTATTTCCAGAAAGATCCAGAAGAATGGACTGCACATGTTAATTCATTTACACAAACACTGAGAAACCTAAGCCCAGGGTGGGGTAAACTTACTTATAAAAAAGTACCCCCACAAAGCCCAGGTGGTCTGGATCCAGGATTGGTGATCTTCTGTCCTCTTGTCTCTCTCAATCTCTCATTCTTCCCTCTTTCCTTTCATACTTTTATTTCTTTTATTATTAGAAAGTAGAGGCAAAAAATATACTAATTTTCATGAGAAGTGTGTAGTTTACTAATAAAACTTGTTAAGCTTTTTCTTTTTTCTTGGACCATTTTGGCTTTTGCAATTCTTTTTCAACCATTTTCAACTTTAATGTAATGCAGTGGTTCCAAGATTACATACTGTACTGAGTGTTCTTGTATGTTTTGTGGGTAAATATTTTCCTGTTCACTCTTCTTTCGAAATGCAGTGTAGCTGAAATCATCCTTATAAGAAGGGATTTCCCTTACAGGAAATCTTTATAGGAAAGTTTTATGGGATTTCTGTGGGTTATAGGATTTTGTTTCTGGGCAAAATAACCATCATAAATAAAAGATGGATATTCCTTTTGTTATCTCAACATGTTTAAAATACCTTTTTTTTGACGGAAAACCTCCCTGTGTTGTTGCTGTTGTTATTAGTACCTCTGCAGTGAAAAATAAATTTTTAATCATGAAAGGTTTTTACTTTAATATATATTAATTGCATTTTTTTAGATACATTTTCCTGGAAGAATCAGTGCCTTTTGTGCTAACATAAAAACTGAGTGAATAGACACTGGCTGTACTCCCATAAATTCTAAATTAAGTCTAATTGTTCCATCAGGAAAAATATAAAAATAAAAATTGTATACATCAAAAGGAAAATATCTGGAAATAAAAATGGGATATATAGTACAAAATAGGTATTTTCATCAATTGACATTTTGATTCACTGGGCTTATTAATTTAAGTATATGGACTTAGGCTATTGGAATAGACTTTTATTATTTAACTGTATGTACATTAGAAGATGCATGATTAGTGAGGAAGTCCACATCATTGATTAGATTGGCCATCCTGTGATTCAGCTAATCCAGGTTCAGATTTGTTGCAGCATGATGGGTTTTAAAAGCAACAGCTCTCTAAAAATACAGATAGAACATTAATAGAATTTCAAAAGCACCAGAGCATTTTAAGTACTGTTGAAATCAATAAATAATAGTAATGAGATTCAAAAATGCACTTAGGTATCTGAATTACAAGATAGGCATCTGAGACCCAGAGGGTTATTCAAATGCATATAGGTACTAAGAGTCAGAAGATATTTTAAGTTTGCACTTGTCTTGTTGCAGTGAAGGCCCTGGAAATGCTGCTGATACTTGACAAAAGAGTGCATTGAGGGGTGCTCTTGTTTCCCATTGCAAAGAGGAAGCTGCTTTTCAGTTGGGGTAGGTGCCGTAAGGGGAGAAACAAGACAACAAGTATCTATGAAATTTAATATTTTGGCTATTTTGTTAGAAGTGTCAAAACATGGCTTCTCGATTGGAAATAATTTCTGCTTTTATCCAAGGTTCCATACAAAGCCTGGATTAGTGTACAGACCACACGGCTGCCTTGCACTCCCTGGCACAGTAATCTAGTAGCTAGAATATGTTCCTGCAGAATCACAAGGCTCAATTGAAAAGGAAGGCCAGAGCTGCTGACTCATGTGACCATAGAAAAAGTGAATATAAGCCTCCTCTCCTGTTTCTGGTCCTCTTCAAACAAACAAACAAGCTCAAACAGTAATTTGGGTGCCTCTAACCAAATAGGTACTTCAAGCTTATGCACTCTCAGTTTATTGTACTTGCCTTAGCTCCGGCTAACTTTCAAAACCTTGCCAGACAAGACATTGTGCTCTTATAGACCACTTTGTCCTATTTCACTGGTTTTGCATACCTAAATATTTCTAATTTATTGACTTTTTCTGCATGTGAGCTTTTCTATTTGTTCAATATAACAATATTTCCCAACCTTTTCTGGATATTTTGAGGATTGTAACATTAAGGATTGCAAGAAGATTACATTTTTCTGTAACAAGAAAAATATAAATACCACATATACAATTCCTAGGATCACATTTCAAGAGAAGACAAGCTCATTCCAGATAATTGCAGCACTGGTCATCTGAGTCCTCACAATGACAGCTACTGAACTGAGCAGTATTTTTTCATTTTGTCATGAAACTTTCTGGATCATATCTGTGCTTGAGCTCCCCATGTCCTTTCATGAATTAGGGGCAGATACACAGTTGTTGGACTAGAGACAGTATTTTTTCAAAGTACAGTCAAGGTCAAAATAAGCAAATTGAAACAGAAGCGTATTTCTAACAAACATCTCCTTCTGAAATAAACAAAGCAAGCCTGGTTCTTCAGCATGAAAGAGAAAACTGGCAAAACTTCAGCCTTTAAAAGGACAGAAAAAAATCCATCACATGAAAATTGTCCTCCATATTTATTAGAAAGGACTATACAAATTCAAAAGACTAACTATTTGAATTTGGAGAGATAAAAGCTACATTAATGCTAAACACCTGGAAGGAATTAAAGCTTGCCGAAATTTTAGGTCATTCTACATTGTGCTTACTCATCCTTCTTTCTTTAAAAATCAACTATTGGCCACTGTCAAATATGTACTACAAAATTTTAGTTTCATTTAATACTGAGAGAATACTTTTATAACATCAAAACATGTATTTTTAAGCTTAAGATCAGACTGAGTCTCAGCTCCAAAAAAGTCTGTTTTCCCTAGAACTTTTTGATGTTTTATGTAATATGCCAGTAGTGGTATAAAGAATAGGATGAACCTTCAGATATCAAATTCTGGTGTCTCTATTTCACTAAATCACATTGAGGGAGTTAATTTTAAGGTGTTTTTGGTTAAGAAACCTGTATCCCTTTGAAATATTTCTTGATTTCTATCTTGGAGAAGGATGTACATTCTTTGGTTAAGAAACCAAAAAACCAAAAAATGTAGGTCCTTCTTAAAGATGGAAATCAAGAAATACTTCAAAGTAATACAGACTTCTAGACTGCAGTTTCAGAGAACTAAGGAAAATAAACAAGTAGACATGTCTAGACGTGACACCTGGGGACATGGTTTAACAGGGGTCTTGGTAGGGCTAACTTGGCAGTTGGACTCGATGATCTTAAAGCTTCTTTTCCAAATGAAATGACTCTATGATTCTATGCTGTGAGTTGCTAACTCTCCTTGAATCAAGTCAGTAAAAGACTAGTTTATGGCCCCTGTATTTTAACAAAACAAAGAGAATAAAATACATTAAGTAAAAGTTCCCTGAGTAAACAATGATTTAGTTTGTTGAAAATAATTAAATTCTGAATATGACATTCTGATGTTCATAAAAGGGGAAAGAAAAATAGATTTACTACAAAAATAAAAATTAGTTCCTGTTTTTTCTAATTTAAATTTTAATGGAAATGCAGATAGTTTAAAACATTGTGCTTAGCTTAAAGCAGTGCTTTCCATTGCAAAATGTGTGTGTGTGTGTGTATTTTAAATAAATTCTTGTTTTCTGTCTTTGAAATTCTTGGCATTATGATTATAGATTCTTTTTTAGGATTAAATGGTAAAAGTTAAACAGACAAAACCCTATGATATCTGTTTTATCTGAGGTGGGGGAAAAAAAAGTTAGGTAACATAATTAACAATGCTTATTATGTGAAATACGTTTAAAAGAACTATATTTATCAGATAAATATCTACATTTCCTAGCAAATACTCAATTCTCAAAAATAAATGCAGGGTGACTCAGACAAGATCACATAAATAAGCAAATCTGAATAACCAGCACTACAAATATTTGTTTAAAAACTCTGGAGGAAAATAGAAGAGCCCCACATTTGCTTAGCAAAAGGTCATTCTGCATTACACATAAATTTAATCACTTTGAAATAGAATGGAGAACTGATCAAAAATCCAAGCACATTATTGATCTTTCAGTGACAAAACAATCTTTCTCATCACAGCAAATTTTCTATGGTAGAGAATATACAGCTGATAATTATGAAAAAAAACCCCAAGCATGTAATGGGCAAGCTTAAGATTTGCTGATTTTTCATAAGCCTTCTTATAATGTGAGCCATAAATTGACACTAAAACTCAAGTCAATGCTGTATGAAAAAATGCCATGAACATTTGAAATGGATCTCCTCCTATGGTGTATGGTATATCCATTAATGCATCTAAGAGCAGATTCAGAGTCAGCATACATCAGCTTCCTTCCTACAGTATGGGCATCCAACTCACTGATTTTCACCTGAAGTTTTAGCTGAAGAATAGCTTCTTCTAGCCTTAACTGATTCAAAAGGTTATGGTTATGCAGTGACTACTAGGTTGTCTGGATCTTTACTACATAGATTTCTCACGGATAAACATCAATAATGAGCTTAATTCTCTAAGTATTTTGCTAAAAGTCAGTTGTGTATATGTATATACAAATATATACATACATACATCCATACGTATATATATATATATACACAAGAAATGTGATAAACTGAGTTTGAATTTTCACTTCATAGTCAACAGTTATAGTTGAATTAAGCAATTAAAGAACACCATAAAAACTACTAAAGCATTCTCAAAAGGGGAACGTTGAATGAAAACAGATTTTGCAGATGATATTTCATTCCTACAGAATATTTTCTTTCTGGAACTAGACTTCATAATATCTCATTTCAGTGATACTGAGACATCTCATCTTTAAATGTGCAGTTGTGGATTCCAGGGTTTCTGTCAAGGGATGGTGAAAAGTAAACCACTGTGGCTGAAGAATACTATACACACTTCATGATCTAGTATTACTTCCTATCTCTTCCTGAATTCTATCATTACTTGTGTAAAAGACATGAAATTAAGCACTAATAGAGTTAAACTTACTCCATCTCACAGGCCGTATGTTTTCCACTGTTTTGCAAAGTGTTAGGACAATACATTAATAAGACATTGCTTCATTTAACTACAATAATATTCAGTGTGTTTCTGGGCTGTTATATAAATAAAAGTTAATTTTCTCCAAACTACAAGCCTTTTAATTTTAAGTAGTGTGCTCACAGGTTTCTGTTCACAATGCTAAGTTTTTCAGTCTCAGAATATGTGCTGCTTTAGGCTGGGCTAGAGTGCTGCTCAGCACCTAGTATGAAGCTGTGGTTGGATTTGTGCTGAAGCAGTGTTGATAACTCGGATGTTTCAGTCATTGCTACTCAGTCCTTGCAAAGTGTTTTGGCCTTTTCTGCCTCTCACCCCACCCAGTTAGGGGGGTACAGGGGGTTGGGAGGTGACAAAGAAAGGACAGCTGGCCCCAAGTGAAAGAAGGCAGATCCCATACTCTGCAGTTCATGCTCAGCCTAAAAGGCTGGGGAAAGGTTGGCTGGGGCAAGGGCTGCTTAGGGCCTGGCTGGGCTTCAGTCATTTGGTGCAGAGCAATTGTTTTCATTTGCATCGTTTATCTTTCTCAGCTTTTATTTCTCTCTCTTTTTTATTTTCCTTCTCATTAAAAGGTTTTCTTTTATTGCAATTATTAAACTGTTCTTATCTTGAGCCATGAGTTTTCTCACTTTTACCCTTGCATTTCACTTCCCCTGTCCTGTTGGGTTTTGAGAATAAGTGAGTGGCTCTGTGGGTCTTCATTGTCATTTAGGGTTAAACCACGACACAATGAAACTGAACATGATGCAGCTGACTGAAACTTTCCTCCACCCACCACAATGCACCCCCCAAAAAATCCTAAGCAACATGAAGGAAAAAGAAGGAGATCAGGAAAATGCAAATTTTACTTTTAGTGAGCATTTGTCAAACAACATCATTATAAATTCCTGAATAACTTAGGGAAATTTGTGGATAATGCAAAAATCTTCTAAGCAATACAGAGAACCATGAATTAATTAGATATTGCTAGAATCTTTTCAATAGTGCTCAACATGTCCCTCTAAAAGAACATCCATCAGCATTATCAGTAAATACACTGTACTTTATTACAGATTTTTCCAATATCCTTACTAGACAGTTTTACCAGAAGTACTGGATCCCCAGTAAAGCAGCTTCCAAGCAAATGAAGAAACACCCCAAAAACACTGTGTCAGGGTTTTTATTAACAAAATTGTAGATTTTGTTGTACGTAACAACTAGGGTTTCCGCAAAACAATGAAAATCTCATTATGCAAGTCTTACTGAACTTCTAGGAGGTTTATTTTTTCAGCTATTTCCTCTCTCTTAAAAAAACACAGTGATCTCAATTTTTTATTCTATGTGTTTGGTATATTCACAGAATGTCTTATTTTTTGCAGACACCTCATGTAATTACTGAGGAAAGGAAGAATTCACCCCTTCTAAAAGAGTTAAACCAAGTCCTGAATGCCTGCAGGCAGATTATATGAGCGGTTGCTTATCCTGAGCTTGCCTTTCCCAGTGCCCTTGCTGCTGGCTCAGCATGAGTTTTCTGTTCCTCCATGGCTGCTTGCCAACAGCCTCCCTTGCTTACAATGCATGTCCTTATAACCTAATTTTTCTATATGTTTTGTTTGATCTCTTTTCTTAATTAATTTGTTTTGGTAGCGCATCTTACCTATGTTAACCACGATGACTGTGAGGACAAAATTTAGGAAGACTAAGACTCTGCTTTAGGAAACAAACTAAAATAGATGCTATGAATATCCTCTCTCTGTTACTATTATATCCACAAGCATATGAAAGGAAAATAGAACCTTGTACTATATACGACATTTTCAACTTGCCTTCTAACATGAGTACCATTCTGAATACTAGAACACAAAACTACAACAGGAAAAATTAACACCTAGCTTACTCTGTCAATGAAAATTTGTCCAGGGGCAATTAAAAATTCCTGATGATAGACAGCACTATAGTTTAACAGTACTCCTGAACCAGCAAACTGATGGGATGAACCTTTCCATTTAGTCTGACAGCAGAACATTAATTATAAATTACACTGTATAAATGGCTTGTTGCTTGATAACTCAATGATATGAGAATAGCATTTATAGTTTAACAATGATTAGAAGGTTGAAAACTGTTTTATTCTCTTCAGTGACCATAAAATGGTCAACATTTATTTACAGCTGATTTAAGAAATAAGTAAATAGCAGCCTGTGTATTCTTTTTGTTTGTTGTTTTGTTGAGTTTTTTAAATATTTTTTTTATTTTAGCAGGAAATGTGGTAGGGTTTTTTTCTTAATAAAGAAATTAATTTACCAGAATTACTTTTTAGCAAAATTTAGCCTTTATTTTTTTTAATTAAGGATTTTATTTTAAAGGCTTGCTCACATGAGAGAAAGCAGACTTCAGTGTCATCATATATGGTCTTCGGTTTTCAGAGAGCAACAGAACTTTCAAAAGGTGGCAAATATATAGATTTTAAGAACCATTTAACTATACACCATGTATACTGCTATTGACATCCTGAGTGCTGTGCTAGCAAATGAGAGCAATGAAAAAATTAATTAACATAATAATCTGAAATAATTTAATACTATGATTATATTTGCTATAAGAAGATCAGGTGGGTTTTGGTCTTGTTCTTTTTATATTTTTTTACCTGCATATAGAGGGCCTCAGAATGGCTTTTTAAAAAAATTTGTTTCATCTTAGCCTGTCATATTTTCCCTGGAAAAGAAGAAATTATTTGTTAACAAAATAAAACTACTCATTTATTTGTGATGTCTTCATAAACCCAAAAAAGAAACTCAGAAAATCCAGAAAAGGCAAATCTACTTAATATGATATCATTTGGAACTGAAAACATAATTTTGGCATTCAGGTGGCTTAAACAAAACTTTTCATGAATCTCTGTGCTTGTGTCGAAAGAGATGTTTGTTCCTAATAAATATTTCACTAAAAGAAAATGGGAAGAAAGACAGAAAAATTACTACCCTGTTGTGTGCTGGCTGTTGGAAGGAGGTCTCATACAAATCCCTGAAGTACAAAGCACAAAGGTAACCCATCTTTTTTCCCCGCTTTTTCAATTTTATTCAAATGTATATATAATTATAACTGTCACAAACAAAATTGCTATGGAGAAGAGGAAATAAAATTTAAAAAACCAGCAACTGTAAAACTTCAATTGAAGAAACAGTGTTTCTGCAAAGTGATATTTTCCAGGATACAGTCAAGTTTAAAAGGAAAACAAACAAAAAAAAATGTATTGGACCCACAGATTTAGTGGAAAAATAGTCAAAATTAAATTTAAATAATGCATAATATTTCCAGAATTCAATATTTTACAAAGAAAATATATTTTAACAAAGCAGCTTTAGTTAAACTGCCTCATGGTAAACAGTCTCTGAGATCCAAAATAAAGAGTTAACTGACTGTTTATGAGAAAAGAATAAGCAATATGTCATATACATATCAAGGCCAGTGATGTCTTTTCACGGAGGCAGCAGTTTTTGCATTTTAGTCAATATCTAATTTCCTCCAGACTAATCAGATTGATTTTTGGGAAGGAATTATTGCAAAAGATCCACTTTTGTAGGTTCACAGAGGGAAAGGGGTATTCATGCAGTTTTGGAAATAAATGGGAATAATTTAATTGTATGTTTTCATCAGTCTTCTTTACACAAAAGAAAAAAAAGAAGGGATGCACTAAGAAAATCTTTTAGTGAAACAGATCTGGAAGGTTTTACACAAAAGGAAATGTAAATCAAGAAGGAGATTATTTCAAAGACTTGAATAGAAACAAAATTAAGTATATTAGTACAAAGTGCAGCGCTAAGTAGTCATGGAAAATTCTGAAGCACAACAGTCCCAAATATGCAGAAACCGTGCATCATGCCTTTGAAAGACTCCAATGGAACTGACTTTAAAAATTTAAATTACACACTTAAGACTAATTTTCCTTGCTATTTACTAATAAAATACTTAAAAGGGAAGGAAAACGACTGTATTCCCCTAAGGGAATAAAAAACCAAAGCAAAGCAAAAATAATATAATAAAAAACCCCAAAACAAAATTAATAACAAAACTAATAAAAAAACCCCAAAACCAAACCAAACCAAAAAACCCCTCCCACACATACACAAACAAAACCCCCAAAAAGCCAAAAAACAAACAAAAAAAAGCCAACCAAACAAAACAACACAAAACCAAAACCACCCTGAAAAGCTGGTATGAATTTGGAACTTGTAGATGAAAATTCATGTTAAGGCAGCAAGTTGTAGAACTTAGATGAAAGTTTTAGATTATCATTAAATTTTTTATTATAAAATACAACCCCCTTTTTTGTGGTTTTTTGAAAATTTCTTACAGTAGTTGTTTTGGTAGGAGAGCGGTTATTTTTCTCCTGTATTGTTTTGTGGGCAATACAAGTTTTGAATGCTTTTTTCCTTTGATCATGATGATTTGCACAGCCTTATATCTTTGTGGGATCTGGCCAAAGACAAAAGATGACACTCAGTTGTGACGTGTTGATGCCGGTGCCTGACCAATCTCTGGCACTCTGGCTAACCTGGCTAGCTCACAGGCTAGCACCAGTGCAAAGAGTGGGCCACCATGGAGATGCGGCACACTCTCCAGGAATGGCTAAGAGCTGGGTAGCTCTTCAACAGATCACATGCCCAGTGAAGACAAAGGACAGAAGATGAGGCTTTTACCAGTTCCAAGGGATAGGTTTACTGAGGAGGTCCAGAGAAGTGAATATCCAAAGGAGGAAGCCGGGAAAAAGCGCAGACAATGGGCTTGAACAATTTAAATACAAAAGAGGTTCTGGGGGCGGATACAATCTTTAAACCAATCATAAAACAGTGTGGGAGGAACATAAGCTGGGTTCTGGTACAGAGCAAACTAATAAGAGTAAATGTGGGAGAGGAACAGTTTGGGTCTGCAAATAGGATCTCAACTATGGGGTGATAGAGACAGAAGCTTCTGGAACATGGGGACGTGTTGGGAAAGATTGACACGGGCCTGGGAGGGGAAACAGGGGACTGTCAGGGAACTTTCTAGGATAAAAGGAGAGGTTTCTGGGGAGAGTGACACCCAAAGGGGAGGGCACAATGTAAGAACAAGGCATTAACTCAGAAAGGGAACAATGAAACAAACCATTAACCCAAAGGCACACTGCAACAAGGTGTGGTTTGGGTTTTTTTGTTTCAAAGAGAGTAGAGTTTTTCTCTTCTTATTTTGCTTACTTTGATTTTTGGTTTGTTTCCCTGATGGTATATCCAGGGCTACTGCCATTTAAATCCCAAAGACCATTGAAATACAAAACTATGAGGCACTCAAACTTACTGATTATATGTCAGAAACTCCTGTAAGAGGCTGCTGCACAAATTAGTGGCGTTATATCCCACACAAAACCCTAGAATTCCTCCAAAAATTAAGCAATCAAGGATTTTTTCTTTTTGTCCAGACATTAATTTAGCCTGTTTATATTCCAGCTGAATGTCTAACTGTGCGCAGATATGCTTTGTTGTGCTTCCAAAATTCACTGATCACACAGCAGAATGAGATTGTCCAGTCAGCCCACTACTATGGTTAGAGGTCTTTTTTTGTAAAATCATGAGACAGAAAAGAGATTGATATTGCTTTCCTGACCCTTGTGGTTTGGTTTGGAAGGGTTTTTTTCAACTATTATATTTTTCTTATTACTGTCAAGACACAGTCATGTGACACTAAGAGTAAGAGTGTCCTTACAATCCTTTCTGTGCATCTAACCAATGTACACATATACCAAATCACAGAATCATCAGGGTTGTAAGAGATCTTCAAGACCATCAGCAGCCCAACACCACAATAAATGCTCCTAAACCATATTACCAGGTGCTACATCCTGATACCTCTTGAACCCTTACAGAGGTGGTGCCTCTACCAGCTCCCTGGCAACTCATTCCAGTGCAAACCACTCTGTGTAATTTTTTTTTTTTCTAATATCTAATCTGAACCTCACCTGGCGCAATTTATGGCCTTTTCCTCTTGTTCTGTTACTTGGGACATGTCAAAAGACTGCCCTCCACCTGGCTACAAGCTCTTTTCAGGTGGTCATAGAGAGCAAATGAGGTCCTCCCTGAGCCTACTCTTCTCCTGACTAAGCAACCCAGCTCCTGCAGCTGCTCCTTGTGAGACATGTGCTCCAGACCCTTCATCAGCATTGTTGCCCTTCTCTGGACTTGCTCCAGCCCCTCAATGTCCTTTTTGAAGCGAGGGGCCCAGAACTGGACAAAATACTTGAGACATGGCCTCACCAGTGCTGAGTACACTGACACAGGCCAGGATGTCTTTGGCTTTCTTGGCCACCTGGGCACACTGCTGGCTCATATCCAGCTGGTTGTCAAACAGCATGCTGCATCCCTTTCTGCTGAACAGCTCAAACTACCCTTGCTCAAACCTGTAGAGATATATAGCACTGTTGTGACACAAGTGCAGGACCTGTTGAACTTCACACAGTTCTCCTCAGCCCAGCCATTCAGCCAGTCCAGATCCCTCTTCAAAGCCTTCCTACCTTTCATTAGAAGATTTCTCCCACCCAACTTGTTGTCTGTGAAATTACTGAGGATACACCCCATCCTCTCATCCAAATTGTCAGTAATGATTTTGGACCGAACTGGCTCCATTACTGAGCCCTGGGGAACACCCCCAACTGGGTTTAAATTGCATTCACCACCACTCTCTGGACCTGGCCATCAATCCAGTATTTTTATCCAGCAAAGAGTACACTTGTCCAAGCCATGAACAAGCAGTTTATCAGTTCCATCAGTTTCCAAATCCTTCACACTTTCTGCAGAACTGATTTTTCAAGGACAGAAATTTGAAGGGGGATTGTTTCACACTTATCTGCAACTCCTTGTATTGTGGATATCAAGGATGTGAAACAAAAAGCTCTCAGTTTGAAAGAAGTGCATTTGTAGTGTTTAATCATTTCCAAGAGTAGAGAGGGTATTCCCACAAAGTTCAATTATTTAATTTTGTTTAGTTTTATTTTGTTTTCAATTTGGGACTCAGTAGAGTTTTTCTAAAGAAAACCAAATAACCACATTTATTTTGTTTTGATGCAGCTTTTGTTTCACTTATAGAATACATGATTTTTGCTAGAATAAGCAAGAATGCCTTTGTATGCATATGTTTGTGTAAAACAGCATTTACATGATTTCTATACTTATTAGAAATTACTTATTTCTATACTTTTTCTCTCCATGTAGACAAATTTGCAATTTCCTTGTTATCTAATTCCTTCTGCTCTCATAAATTTTTTTTTTAAATATCAGTCTTTTGAGTACTTTGTTAAATTTTAGTTTATAGCAATAATGAAGAGTCAGTAGCAAGTTGACAGAGAGAGTACTTATTTTTCATTAAAATATCCTTGTAAAAAGAAATATTTCTGCTCTCCAAAATAGTTCTATATGGTTTTTTTAGATATCTCTACTTCTTTTTATTGAATTGGTAAAGAAAACTGTAAACTACTGAATTGATAAATGATAGTGAAGCCCACTGTTGACAAGAATTGCTATAGCATTATATATATGACCTTTCAAAGCTTTTGTTACCTTCCATTTAATGTTATTTTCTAAATAAATTGCATTTTGGCCTACAGATGATTTCTCACACAGCTAATTTCATATGAACAAAAGTGGTTTCTTTGAGCTCTGATGGTAAAATTATGGAAAAATATTTGAATTTCATTTATTTGTTCAATATTTCTGAGATATTTTATACACAGGAAGATTTTTTTGGCATACACAGCTTTATTCTCATACACTCACATCGTAATGTAATTATATTGAATGAATTTTACAATAATTTTCTTCTTAAGAACATTCCTAACACAATATATTTTTTGAAAAAATTTTAAAAATTGATACCAAAAAGATACCCATAATAGTTTAGTTTACAAATTGCTGTGTTAAGAGTTTCCATTTAAGTAAATTGACTAAGTGCATGTCATTTTATATCTAAATGTCGCTCTTATAACACTGAACTGCTTTGGTACCAACTATTTATAAGTGCAACGTGCTCACCTACTTCCCAGCTTTGTTTGCTCTATTTAGTAATTTGCAATGTGTAAGCGCTGGCAGTATCAAACATGATGATGAAGCACCAGACAGCAACACCAGCTCAACATTTTAATACAGTGAGTTTCCCAAACAAAGGAGAGACAAGCAGGTAAGCTCATGTACAAATTAATATTGTAGCCATGACTCACAGGTTGATCACTGATCTAGAATAAATAGAGTCCATTAGAGCTCTTTTGGTTGAAAGACCAGGACTATAGTTTTTTAAGACTGAGTTACCACAAAATATCAAGCATAAAATTAATAATAATTAATTAATTAATAATTAATATTTGAATACTGCATCTTGAAATAAATTCAAGACTGGATGGTTTATTTTTGGTTTGGTTTGGAGTTTTACATCCCTTTAGTCACTAAAAGACTATTAAGTAGCAACTAGAAGCCGCCACGAATTGTATTCATTCTTCCATATCATCTGAAATTCTTTGTTTCACCTCAAACGAAAATGAAGTAAAATCCATAAAGATTTCCAAGTGTTTAAATAAATGGATATTTTCATGCACTTAAAAGGGTAAATTTAAAAAAGTACCTAAGCATTGGATTTGTACTATCAATTGTAAAGTTTAATTAGTTTTTCATCTCATCAGCATAAAAAGTGTAAAAGCAGATGGATCATCCCAAAGTACCAAGTGACCAATATTCAGAGTCCAGAGCAACCTATTGACAGAGTAACACAAGTGAGGGATGGAAACTTATAGTTCAAACTTAGTCTGGTCTAGGAAACCGAGACTGTCTCAGAGGCAGGCATCTGAGAGAAGCTGACAAGTGGACATAAAACAAAACACCTTTTCACCAGACTAGTTCAAGTCAAAATCCTACCTTATCCTAGGAAGGTTAGGAGGTTTTTTGTGGTTTATCCAAAAACCAAGTGTTTAAACTCTTCAGCCAGTATCAATTATTTCTCCCCCAAAGGATTCACAGCCATATGTTTTATTTGTTAAGTGAGATGTGATACAATTATAATATTGTATGTTTTGTGAGTTTCTAATTTTATAGTGTTCAAATTACTGTGTTTTGTGGGGCATATTTGAATATGCATTAAGCATAGAATTAGAATCCAGAGACTTTTTTCCCACAAGCACATATAAAAATACTCCAGTTGCTAAGAGATAGAACTGAGGGCTTTTTGTTTACTTGTTTGTTTGGGGTTTTTTATGTCCTGGTTTAATGAAATGGCTTTTGGCTAAAAGCACCTTTGAATTAAATTCTTCCTTTTGCAGACATATTATATTGTTCTTTATTTCCTTTTCTTTTGTTAATGGACTTCATAAAGGAATTTTCCATTTGTGTTGAAAGAAAATCCTTTGCATGTTCCAAAGCAAATAGTTTTTCTTTTATAAAATTTTTTTCAGAGAAATAAAAGGTTTTACCTGATTACTTTCCCTTCAGCATTTCTGTTCATCAGTTAAAACACACTACCAGTTACTGAGACAATCTTTTCAAAGAAATATGACTCTTGAAAGAATAATATGCACAGCCAGTATGGTATACAAAATATGACTGCTCTTGGAAAAAGAAATAATGTGTTTTAGCAAAGTTTTATTTAGAGGAATTTGGAAATATTCTACTCACAGTAAAACTAAAATAATTTTCTGAAACCATACCTTAGTCTACTCCCAGGAAATTGTAATATTTCCCAAGAAATGTTACAAGAGTGTAAGAGAAAGATAAAAACTCCACGGCATGCTTATTATTGTCCTTATCTGATGAATTAATTTATTTCTAAAGCCTTGCTATTTAGAAACATTCTGAAAACTATTATCTGTGCTATATTTTAGGGAAAGTACTGTGGCTTGCTAGAGGTGGACCAACACTTTATGGACCCTTTCACATATACTGGGACTATTTTCAGGAAAAAGGAATGATGCAAACATCTATCTCCATCAGTATCTAATAGTGGGGTTTCACATTCTTCATAGGATCTCACTACAAAAATTTAGTGATATGTAGATGAATGAGTAGCTCGACTACTTTGTAAAATTTTTCACTGCTTTTCTTTGCGCTGTTCCTGTTCTTCATATTCAAACTATGTCAGCCTTATGGGTGAGCTGAATAATGTTAAACTCATAGACATTCCAGGTGAGGAAGCCCATATTATAGGCAAGCATATTATTGTATTGTGTCACATATTTTCAAGGCTATGAAATAATGCATGAATAAGGTTTTTTGACACTACCAAAGACACGAGTGAAAGAAGGAGCAGCAACCATCATATTCCCCTGTGAGAGTGTCACAGCACGTCTATACTGATGTCTATAATAGCAAGATCTGTAGTGTCATATGATAAAGATGTTAGATAAGAACAACGAGTTTAAGTTATATTTGGAGCAAAGTGAGATGAGAGCTAGTGTAAATAATCAGTTAAAATTATTTGCAAACAAAATAATTATATCTCCTGTCTAAATTCAGCTGGTTACACTGACTGCTGCAATGCCAAACTTGTTTTGTTTCTTAGGATACATCTGGAGAATGTTTGGCATTTTGCATGCTTTAACTGAAGTATTAAAAAATAAATGAAAATTGGCACACTGAGTTTTAAAGAACTTGTGAGAGCAGCTTATGTCCATTGCTCATTAGAAATCTGATATAATTCAGACTCAGCAGTAATGTGATTCAGTGATTAGCTACGTTCAGCATATGCAGATAAAAGTAAAATTCAGAAATTCAGAATGACTTTTTTTTTCCCCCCCCCTCCAGTTAATTTTAGGAGTAATTGCTTAATAATGTTATTAAGTTGTTGCTACTACGGTAATTTACTGCTGTTTCCAACTTTTGTGAATAAATGACATCTTAGAGATTGCTGTGATAGAACTGTTTGAATAGTGATCAGGCCAGTTTTAAACTTTAAAAATAAAGTTTTTTAATCTATTAAGAAGTAATACCTCCTGTGGTATTTCCATCTTTCTTCTTCATGCTTGATGCTTTAATGCTATTACTTTCTCTCTCAAAAGAAGGACCTTAAAATTGCCTTTTGATACTGTTTTCCTTGGGTTTTCCACTACTTCTTCTAATAAATTGGTCAGAATATATATATTTGCATTCCTTGCATTTCTCTTGTTCTTGGATTTTAAACTTTATGTTATTTGGATGCCTCCCCTGTACGACTGCTTTATCTTCTTGGTGGTCAAACTGCTCATATGCCTGTGCAAAATGTTAATTTATGTGTGTCACAGGGCTCTTCTTCTTCTACAAAATGATGATCTATAACATATCTACTTAAATCTTTCATATTAAAGCATCTATTATTTTATGAGTCCAGAATCATAGATTGTTACATTTCGCTAATTTTTTCTCTGCATATTTTTTTATACATTATCCTCAAATGGGAGATTTCTGTATTAGAAATATCATCATAATTGATACAGCTTAGTTATTTATATTTACTAAATGCTAATTACTGAAAAGCTAGTGTGAGAGACAATATTTGCTGGTTCACTGAGTAAACAGAGATAAATGTGGATCGTTTGCTAAAGTTAAAAATTGTCACTATTTGCTGTAGTGACAATTTGGCTTCTAACAGCAGAGATGGCTGTATATAGTGGAAGTGTTCTAAAGGTGTGTGGCTGTGGGATGTGGGGATATGGTTCAGTAGTAAACAGAGTGCTGTTAGGTCAACAGTAGGGCTCAATGATCTTGGACCCCTTTGCCAACATTAATGATTCTGTGATTCTATGTAGATATTGTTGTATCTGTTGTTACTATTTTATAAAGCATACATATACTTGAAATGCTTTTTCCCATATTTTTTTTTCTCATCATCTTTTATTTTCATTCCTTTTTTAATAAAATATGTTTCATATTAATTGTTTATAGTTATTTGGTGAGGTCCTAGCATTTTGAAAAAATTTAGACTCAGAAAGGATATTTCTGAAAAATATTAAAAATTATTTGTTAATCTTTCATATGGTTATTCTAGAGTCACTAGAAGTTCCTTAGTATGTAATTCTAAATGTTGCATCTGCATTCTCTAACTCATGTACTGCATAATGCAAATGGATAAATAAGTTAGTGATCATTTTCCCATCAATATTATACAGTAACCAGCCGGGAAAAAATCTCTATCTTTAGCTTGCACTTAAGACCACTAATAATTTGAAAAAAAAATTCACATATGTATATTCCATTTACTTTGATGGCATATTGTACAGGCTGAGAGCCCTGAGAAGCCTTATTAATGCCTTGTGTCATGAACTGTGACAAACAGACTTTTATAATATGTAGAACCTATATGACCTTGATAGTCTTCACCACAATTACATATCTTGCACAGTATTTTTTTTAAATCCTATTAAAAACACAATGAATCGACCTCTTTGGGATTCACTGGTATTATCTTAATTCATTGCTAAATAAAATTTCAGAGTAGAATATTCTGAACAGTTTCCAGTTGTTTCGTGTTTATACTCCTAGGTGTATGTATGTGTGTGTATATTCATGAATGTTTAGGCAAAAGATAATTATTCCAGTGAATCTGTGTGTGAGAGTACGGAGCCTCCTTGCATCTCTGATTTCAGTGGGAAAAGAACTTTTTTCACCTGATAGGAAACACTGAGCACTTTGCCAAAATAAGGCATCATATGTGACACTGCATAAAGAAGAATGCATGCGGGTATTTGCTGTATAACTAAAACCTAAAGGTTTTTTATCTCTGTAGAATAAAATGCTGGATTAGATAGCAAAGGTCTCTACTTTGTATCGGACCAGATTCTCTACACTATTGATCTTTCTACACTTTGTTCTAATTGAGGCAATAGTGCATGGTGCTATCTCTGCTGTGTTCTCCAGGTTATTCTGCAACAGTGAAATTATGGCTTCAGCTGTTTTGAACATTTCTTATCTGTATTTTCCATTTCAATGGAGCTCAATTCGTCTTTCAATCCCTTATCATGCTCTGCCATGCCGTGTTTAGCATTAGATCGGGGAATCATTTGAAAACTAACTCAGGAAAGAAAGAAAATAATGTTAATTTTTCAGGCGGATCAGTTAACTGCTGACTATCTTGATCAGCTATACAGATACATCTGCTTTTGGAACAACAAAAAAAATAAAGAAAGATAAAGAAACTTTGAAAACTGCCTTTTTCTTTTTTTTAAATTAAAGGATCAATGCTCAGATCTTGTTAAGTTTCAAATTTTCACACTTTTCATATTTTGGAAAATTCTTTGAGGTCGAAAGAATAAGAAATATATTTTCACAGTTAAGTGACTTTTCTTGAAAAAATTAAGACTTTTTGAAAGTCATTATAGAATATATAATGGAATTCTTTCTTCCCCCCTAATTGACTGTGATTACAAAAGAAATAAATAATACTAGATTAAAAAATAAATAAATAGCACTATATCTAAATAAGCTATTATCAAATCTTTATTGCAATTTACCTCTTAAATCATGCTCTGTCGTAAGTGTCAGAAGGCTCAGAAATATTATAAATATTAAAAAAATAATTTCAGAAAAAAATGTCCTGAATATTTGAAAAGTAAAAAAATTCACAATAAAGTTAATTTCTGACACTCGAGATGCAGTGTTAAAAGTCTTCCTGAAGTCCAGGTGGAAAATATTCACTTTTTCTGCTTTTTCCTTGTCTACCAAGCTAATAATTCAATCATTGAATTTTATCAGGTTGGCCAAGCATGTCTTCATTTTCATGAGAGCATGTCAACTACTCCTCATCACGTTCTTGTCTTCCATGTGCCTGGAAATGGTTTCCAGAGTTAGCTGCTCCATCAGCTTTCCAGGTATTGAGGTGAGGCTGACAGAACTCTAGTTTACTCAGTCCTCTTTCTTGCCCTTCTTGAAGTCAGGAGTATCTTTTGCTGCTCTTTAGTCCTCAGGCATACCTCAATGGCCATGGCCTCATGTGGGAGAATGGATTGTAAGAGAATAGAGATGGTACTTGCAGGCAACCTTGCCCTTGATGAGTTGCAGCTGTACTAATTACCAAAGAGTGGAAGCACCCTTGCCCTTAATAGGTCGCAGTTATTTCCAGAAAGAATGTGTGTTATAAAAGAGTGGGTTGGCCAGTGATGTGAGGTAGGGAGAAGTCAAGGAGTTAGTGCTGCTGTTGCTTGGTGGAATTTGCAGAGAAGGGCTGATGCCCTCTTTGGTGTCAGTCATTTGAGTCCACTGTCAATCAAGGGAAAGGTATGAAAATTTTACTGTAGGTTAATAAACAGCTGAGACCTTGCCACCATCTTTGGTGTCAGTTGTGTGAGATCACCGTCAATTGGTGCCCCGTGTGCGGAGCGAGCACCGACAATAGCCAATCTAGAGTTATGGAGTGTGGCCTTGCAATAACATCACCCGCTTCTCTTGGTGTTCGTGGTTGCATTTCATCAAGACCCACAGTCTTATGTAAGTGTTATATAATACTCAAGCCAATACTACTTGGCTTGAGTATTTCCTGATCCTCTTCTACCAAGACTTTGTCTGCCTAGTATTACTGGTGAAGTTAGGGGCAAAGAGGGAATTTAAATACCTAATCCTTTTCTTTGGCCTGTGTTGCTAAGGCCTCTAGCAGCAGACTCACATTTTCCTAGTCCACCTTTTGCTACTCATGTGCTTCTAGAAGTGCTTATTTTTGCTCTTCTTCCTGTCCCACTTGAATGGTTTTGGTATCAGCAAACTTATGATTCGTCAGAAAAAAACCCCAAACTGTGAGATTATAGTAAAGCTTTTACACATTTTAGCGTTTCCCTAAGGAGTATCTTGAAACTAACAGGAAAATAAAATTAAGCTAAACCACAGCGAAACAGCATTTCATTTCAGAGTTCAATTTTTTTCAGCTTAAAGAGCAAGTAAGAGAGCTCTGAGTGCACTATGTGCGACCAACCCAAACTGATGAGTTTAGGTTTCAGTTAATAGAGGAAAACATTGTTGCAGTATCTAAATAATCTGTGAATGGCCAGAAGTAATTATGTAATGCACTTTTTACTTGTTCTAGTGCAAGCATTTTGTGTTACTATTTCCAAATTTTCTCATATCAAAGCTATTAGAGATCAGTTTTAAAAAGTCTAAGCTAAAGTTATTTTCTTGCTATATCTGGAAAATTCACAAAACATTTCTTTTCTTACTTTTGAGAAAGTCTACTGTGTCTACCATTTCAGATGATAGGGAGTAGTCTAGTAGAAATTGCTTGGTTCCCTTGGTGCCCTTGCTGTCTATTCCCTTGGACCTGTGGATATCCAATTTGCTGTATTATCCCTGAATTCATCTTCCTATCTCATGAATAGTACTGTATTACTTTAGACTCTGCCACTAGGCAATGTGAACCTGGAACATTTCAGAAGCAATATTTCCACTAAAGACAAAAGCCGAGGCAGCACTGACTGCCTCACCTTTTTCTGAATCCATTGTCGAGTGCTTTTGATGCATGAGAATAGAATTTACTTTAGCTTTAGCTTTGCTTCAGCTGTAAATATAGAAGCCGTATTTTAGCTTTCTGCATCTCTTCTTCATTTCCAAGTTCAGCAGAGGTCTGCCTTTATTACATTTTTGAATGTCTGGGTAGTGTTTCTGTGTTCTTCCTGTGCTCATTGAATGTTTTCTGTAAAGGTACTGATGCCTGCATTTGCTGTTCACTTAATCATTAATTAACATTGGCAGATCTTTTCTTCTTTGAATGCCATTTCCTTGTCTCTTTCCTAGCTCCTACCCTTTTTCACTTACAGGTGCAATTTTACAGCCTTACACATCTGTAGCGTTGTTCCCTATTTCACACCAGATGAATAGCCTCTAAAACATGAAGCATCTACCTTATACAGGAAAAGTCTTATCTATTACAAAGACAGGAAAAGACCTGATAAGAAATTGATACTTGCATCATCTTTCCTTTCCTCATAGCAGTGAAAACACGGTAACAATATTTTTAGGAAGTCTATTTTTCCAGGATAGAAATCAAAGCTTTTGCCATGACAGAAAGAATGCAGTGATGCTTAGAAAAGTCAAATCATGGTGGTTTTCTACTTGAAAATACCCAATTTTGGGTATACCATCATAATTATTTATTTTAAATCCAGCAATTTTGAAAATATGTATGAAGGACTTTGCTTTCCTTAGAAGCAATTAAATTATGTGGGGTATTTAAGGCATTTCTAAGACAATTTGGATATATTTAGAGATTCTGTAGCACCCAAAGAAAGGCCTGTTTTTGAAATACTGCTATTACAGCTGCATATGCTAGCACAAATAAAGTGTAATCTTTCAATTAAATATGTGCAACCATAGTTTAAAAAGTCAGTTTCTTTTCATATTTGGAATGGAGTTCTGAATGCATTTACGTATTCATTTTAAAGTAAAGATATTGACTTCAAACCCCAGCCACATATTTACCTTCGGGATGAAGTGTTTCATAAAGTAAGCATTATTTATATACCTAACATACAGTTATTAATTCATATGTCCTGTGTACCAGTTTGCAAGTGTAATCAGTAGGCATTTCAACCCAACACCTCAGCTCTAGTTATAAGTATTTTTTTCCTCCTGTGGGCATTGATCTTATGCTTGTGCCTATTCTGTAAAACTGAAGAAACTATAATTGTCTTAAAAAGCATGGCTAATGAAACTCCTCTTTCAAAAGCAATCTTTGAATAAGAGATATATTTTGGCAGTACAATCATATATTCAGGTCTCGCTTCAGTCTACCTAAATAACTCATATGATCAAATATGTATTTTTACCAAAGAATGTGACACTGTAAATCTACTTTTTAACAGCTAAGATTCTTTAAGACAAAATTTTTTGTTTAGTCAACTTTGAAAAACATCTGCCTTAATTAAACTTATTCTTTTCCCCTCTTGATACTCCTTTTCCCCTCTGCATGAAAACAAGCCTAATAGATTAAGGCAATATCTGCTGTTTCAAGGATTTATTCCTATAAGGAATGGGAAATGAGAAGCTTTAGTGTAAAAAGAAAAGGGAAATGAAAATGTTTTCCCTCAGAGATTTCTGATATGCAATTACAATATATATGGGGATGGCACAAATGTTTTACAGAACAGCAGAAATCTGAGAGGAGTTCTAAGCAGCTGCTCTCCAGTTTGTCCTTCAATGACTTTTGGCTAGGACTTCACTCTTCAATACTTTTATATTCCTACAAAGAGGGAAGATTTTAATGTCTCTGGAATTGGCTATTCATGCTAGTAGAAAAGGAATGTACCTGTGTGCAATGAAGTGTTATTAGGATTAACCTCATTTTTTTCTATCATCTCAGCTGGGTAAAAAAGGTATATATTTCCTAGGTGATAAAAAATATCTACTAAATATAATTGCTATCTTAATTTCTTTGTTTAGTACATATTTGAACAAATGTTTAAAACATTTTTAAAAGGCCATAAGATTTTTTTCTTTACTTGCTGATTCTTTATTTTTTTAAATTTATTATGCATGTATCTGTGTGTGCATGTATGTGTGCTTGAATATGTAAAAAAGTTAACAGCTGGTCATACTAGCCACATACAAACTAAATTAAACTCCATGAATATAAAAATAGCTACAAATAATTACCTAAAAATAAGCTTTAGAAGCCTGATTTTGAGTCCTGAAATCTCAAAATTCCAGAAGTTTCCAATGTTCAAGAAAATTAGGCAGAGCTTAAGAAGATTAAATCAACCAATTCACTAAGGCCATGTCTATGTGTAAAAATGTAACAATTGTAATATGAGGCAGATATAGAAGAAGTATAGCTTGAAAAAAAATCATTATACATTATGCAAAATTAAAGGAGTAATTAAATAGAAGGTAATTTCCATTATATATTCTAATAGTTAAATATTCTGTTTTTCCTAACATCTTCTTCCTTCATTTCTGCTATGCTGAATGATTAGTTCTTCAAAAAGTTTTGAAGGTTTATGCCTTTTTTTTTCTAAGTATATATCATGTAAATTTTTATTTCAGAGAGATGGAAAATACTGTTGTTATTTTTCAATATAAACATTCATTAAAAGAAAAAAAGAACACATAAAATATTATGTTACAAAAAAAACTTTTTCTGAAACTGGAAATTCTATTTAAGAAGGATGATCTGGAACAACATTTAGGGTAATCCTCTTTAAGAAAGCATTCTCAAAAATCATGGTGGTCTTTAATACAGCTCATTGGTAAAATTCTCTAATGTAGATGACAGTTAACACACAGATTATAACAATGAGAAATAATTCCAATCACTTTACTAACTTTGATGATGACTTTAAATAAAAGTTTTAGGAATGTAAGAAAGGTCCTTTGCTCAGCAAAATTTTTGTACTACCAAGAATGTAGGATTCCTAACTAAACACATTGGAAGAAAAATGTGAAATAGTAAGAAAATGCATTATTCTTTTATATAGTTCAGGAGTTCCAAGTTGTTCAGTGGTTTTTTTTTGGACTTTGAGGATTGAATTTTTGTAATGGCAAATGGTATCACCAATAATGGATCTGGAGAGGTCGTTGTTGTAAATATTTTTATTCTTTCATTTGCTCTATTTCCATTGCATGCTGGGATGCCCAGTTGTGTGAAACCAAGTCATAAATCATCTGCTTTCTGCCACATTTTCCCAAAAGAAATTAACCTGAAAGCAAAAACTCCCTTGGCTCTCCTAAAACTTCTGAACAAAATGTGTTTCTTTGTGAAATGATAGAATTTTTACATTTTTGGTAGAAAGCTTTTAGATTTAACATTTTCTCTTTGTGAAGACCCAATTTAAAAGAGATGGCATGCAAAACAAAACAGAATAAACCCCTAACCTGTTTAGTAAAAGCGCTGAAATAAATGACTGCTTTTGGTAATATCATTTAATCTCATACTAGTTTTCATACTTCTTTTAATCATGAGCCATTTTATTCCTCATTTATTAAGGTAAGAACTTCCACTGACCTCAAGAAAGCTTTTTTTTGAAGGAGGAGCACAGGATTTGAACTCCAGTGCTTGAACTCGTGTTTTAAAATATACCCATGATCTGCTTTTTTCGGGACCAGCCACAAATACAGTGTACACATATTGACTCAGAAAAAGATATCTCTGTTGAATTTGTTTAACCTTCAAACAGTGTCAGTAGGAACATGCTGACTTGTTAATGATTAGCCATTCTATTGCACATAATCTTTCCATATCTTTATTGATAATAAGTTGGAAAAGACATGATCATTGTTTTAAATCTTCACTCTCTTATCACTTACTGGTAAATTTAGGGGCTTAAGGTAAAAATGTGTCCTTTCATTGTGTTCTTATGCACAGGGAGTACAAGACACAGTAAATATGTTAATGCCATATCTAAACATATGTAGATTTATTTCAACGTTGATCAAGAAATTCTTCTAGTATTTATTAAATAACTTAATGCAATCAATTATTAAAAATCCAAGAGAATAAACAGAGAAAGGCATTTTTCCAATTTCCAATCATGATGAACACTTAGTGATTAAGAATAGCTTTTGTTCCTTAGGCATTTCTTTCATTCCCCTGCCTTCTAGGATTACTTTCACGGGGTTCAACTGAATTTAGGGCTGTAAATTATTTTTGTATCCAGTCTGTGCTGTTAGGTATATAAACTTCTTTGCATATGGATATGTTAATTAAATGTTTGTTTGTAGACTATACTTGTAGTACACAAGGCTAATAAAAAATAATTTGATTTAAAATTTTAAAAATATGCTTTCAGAATGCATTCCACTCACAAATAAAAATTAATTGAGATGCTGAGCATGCTTTAATCCACACTGTCATTCAGGATTACAGGGGCCAATAGACCAATTATGTCCTGAGGGTGTGAACTGGGACAGATCAATCAATTTACAAAGCTTTGGCAAAGGTTGAACAGCTGGTGCTGGAAATCTTTGTTGGAGAAATGGCCAACCCACCAGAGATTACAGATTTAAGGTGAGATTGATGGTTAAACCTTGCAAATTAAATCCTCTTCAGATGTGTTCTGACTGATTATAAAGCTAATTTAAAGGCATTGTTCCACAGCACTTTCCTAGAACAAGATACTCATTTAACTTCTGGTGTGAAAAAAATTCTCTCCGAGGCCTGTTGCTAGTAGCAAATACATTAGTTTTTCATTTGCAGATTATTTTTAAAAGGTCGCTGTTGGCCAATTTCTTTTTATTTAAGCATTCACTAGGGTGAACTTAGTTTTTCAAGAATTATTCTCACGTACTTAACACAAGAGAGGGTAAAGTGGTTTTGCCCTTTGAGCACCCAGCAGAAGCTCTGTACTAGCTCAGCAGCTTTTTAAAGGGTTCATAAGAAAGCTTTGATTTTGTAATAAAGAAAGTCCTTCTAAAGAGGAGGATGTGACTATCAGTTAAGTTGAACTTGGTTTAGTTGCTCCGCTGGCAACTAAAAGCCATGCAGCTGCTCATTCCCTTCCCCTCCCATCTGCCCCAGTGGGATGTGGAGGATAATCAGGACAGAAAAGAAAATTAAACTTGTCAGTTGAAATAAGAACATTGTAATAATTGAAACAAAGTTAAAATAATAGCAATAAAAATAACTATTATATTGTTAGTAATGATAGTAATAGTAGTAAAAATAATAAAATTGCTACAACTACTATTGATAATTATTGCAATAAAAAAGAAAGGAAGAAAGAGTTAAAATCTAAGAGAAAAAGGTAACGTACTTTAGAATTGATCACCATTCACTGACCAATTCCCAGTCTTTCCCCAAGCAGTGATTGGTTCACTTCTGAGTAATTGTATACTGGGAATGGTGTTCTGTGTTATAGAATATCTCTTTAGTCAGTTCAGATTATTTGTCCTGACCATCCTCCCTTACAGTTTTTTGTGCACCTCCTCACTGTCAGAGCATGAGACACTGAAAGCCCTCAATTTAGAGTAAGCTCTATTTAGCAACAACTAAACCAGCAGTGTGTTATAAACGTTACTCTCATACTAAATCCAAAATACAGCCCTGTACCAGCTACTAAGAAGGAAAATGGATTCTGTCCCAATTGAAACCAGGACAAAAGAAATTAGGATATCTGAAACATTGCAGCAACACAAAAAGCTGTGCATTTTTTTAGGGAATAAGGAAAGGAGTCAATTGACTAAAAAATAGCAGGCAGAGACAGGGATAACAGGAAAAAAGAAAGAGATCAGAAAAGGAAGAGAAATGGGCTGTATGATGAGCCAAAAAAGCTGGGAATAAAATCCTTAAAAAATATGCAGAATTTTAAGCAAAATAAAGAAGAACCCTTTATTCTTCTGGACCAGGAGTCTTAGGACTCCTTATGCAAGTACATAAAAGAAAATACAGGCTCCTGTAGTCAGAGTGTGTTGTGTGTAGTTCTGTTTGTAAGACGCATTATCCCATAAATTCCATCAATAATAAAGTATTGCATCATCTCCTTGACATAAGCAGGAATTTCCCTTTCTAAGCTTGTTTAGTCAAAAGAAAGTTGAGGGCATTAAAAAGGAAACTTAGAAGATTGAAGATTAGAAACGAGTATTATTAGTAACAATTGGAAATGTTGAATTTCAAAATCTTAGGTCTTATAAAGCAAGGTTGATGGCAGAAAGACTTCATTCTGTGCAAAACTTAAAAAAAAATTGTAAAATATGTTCAACATCATATTTTACAATTTATTATTTCCATTTTTCTCAAATTGGAACTCTATCAAATGAATAAAAAGCTAAAGAAATCTAAGCTATAACTAGGACTACAGAAGATTGTGGAAGGTAGCATACATAACCTGAATTTTAAATTCCATCTTATTAAGAGAGAGTGTAAGAAAGGTATTGAGAGAACAGACTTTAAAGTCTTAAAATGTTAGATAAAGTGATTTATTTTTGGTAAAAATATATCATAGCAGGAAAAAACCCACAACTTCTGTAAGAGGTGGCAGGGCAGGGAATAAAAGAAATAAACCAATTTTGTGTGTAAGGAATATGGCATCTTTGACAAAAGACTAAAGAGTCTGCTTTGTTTTAATGTTTTTGCATGTAGATTCAACTCTGAACTACTGCTTAATGGCAATAAAGTATTTAGAGCGATTTCTTTAGTTCATTACTGTCAGTTTTTGTAGTCAAAAGCAATATATTGTAGCCTTTCATTGTAGCAGTCGCAGAGCCCTCTGCTAGGCCTCCTTGGAGATAAGAAATGCCTAGTTATGGTCACTGGACTAAAGACCCCTCTTACTGCCTCGAGACCCTCTCTTATCTCTTTGTAATACTATTGGCTACATTCCAGATGTCCTAAGACTATAGGTCATTTCACATCAACCCTAAAACCATTGGATAGATTCCCAATCCTCACTAACCCTATAAAAACCTCTGCTCCTGCCCAGTTTGGCGGAAGACACCGTCACTGGACACCCCTTCGCGGAACCGGCATTGAACCATTCTATGGAACCACCACACGGTGCTTCTCGTCTCTTCTTCCCTGAGTCGGCCAAGGCAAATTCCTAGCAGGCTTAGAGCTGAAATTCTAAGAGAGCTGGAAATCACCTAAAGAGATGAACTGCCTGATTCACTCAGGTTGAGCTTGCTAGCCTGCAGCTAGGAGCCTGCTGGAGATCTCCAGGACAAGCAGTCGCTCACAGGACCCGCTATTCGGGAACACCTGCGGCAGCAGAAGGTCTGACTGACCCCCTGGACGTAGCATGTATTTTTTCGTCACCTGTTCCTTTATTGGTACAACTGGCTTCTCAGACTACTTCAGAACTTGAAGACCTACAAAGATTTTTTGCTGTAGTTCTTAAAGTTATTCTCACTAAATAGAATTAACCCACTTCCCTTGTCACAGAACCAGTTCTCTCTTCCAAACTGCTTTCTGCAAAACTTAGTTACTAATTTGGACACAAATAGCTTGAGAGTTACTTGAAGAGACAACAGGGCTGTATTACTGTTGAGCATTAAAGAAGCCATATTGAGAAACAGGTTTTAATCTTTTTTTCTCAAGGCAAAAAAAACAACCAAACAAACAAACCAAAAATCAAAAATAAAACTCCCACAAAACCAAAACAAAACCAAGCAAATAAAAACAAACCAACAAACAAAAGAAAACCAGTGGAAAAAAAACCCACAAAAAAGTTCTAGCTATCAATTTACACACTTATTTCTCCTCTAACCCAAGTTTCCCAAGGAATCAGGTTATATCAAAATGAAAAAAAAAAAAAGGAGCACTCTGAGTTCCAACAACAAAAAATGTATCTTGTGAATGAACTGTCAAAACCTATGGATGTAATATGAGAGTATCCTCAATCCAATATACTGCATTCAACACAAAAAATGGATTTATAGAAATGAGGTGGGTGAAACAAAAGAGTTATGCCCTTGAAAAAATTGTTACAGTGGAAAGGTTTATCCATTTTCTTTCAAACCATGTGTGTAACAGGTACTTGTTACCTGTTTTCTGTGTCATTTCAAGAAAAAAGAAAAAAGAAATTTATCATGTCTGTAATTTTTGTTCTTTTCTATGCATAGTTTTCTTTCTTACCCTAGACAGGAAAAGAGTTCAAACACAGAAAATTTCAAGTGCTGATGCTCAGAATTCCCCAAAGACCAATTTGGGTGAGCATTAGACAGTGATGAAGGTTATTGTGGGGATAAGATTATGTTTATATGTATGCTTAAGGCTATTCTTCAATGAGATAGATAAACTGCAACACCAAACATAGTGTTTAAGTACAATTCCTTGCAGTGTCCGAGGAAGAGAAATCTGCTGTCTATGAAGCATTATGAGAAATCTGTGGCTACTGATGAGTTTTCAAAAATAAGACTAATTTCTACTCAACACACAGAAATTCAGTTTCACAAATCAAATCAGGCTCTACTGTAAAAATACAACAAATACGTAAGTTTTCAAGTTTGACTTTGGGCCAGATAATAGTATCAATAAAATGAAAGATAAAAAATATAGCTTTTAATCCCTCTCTTTAACAAAATTAACACCTCAGTATAGCATAACATTTTCATAAATTCTCAAAATTGAAATTCTTATGCCTAGAAGATTGAACACCCTTATGCTTAGAAGAAACTTAAGAAGGATTACAGTTCTTAGAAAGTAAGCCAATAACATGCTGTAGAATTAGAATTTCTAATGTCTTTTAAAATAAATCATACACTGTGCTTAAGCTGGCAAAATTAGAGATGTTTAGCTTTCAGGTATCCTCAAACCTGCAACTTCCTCTGACCTCATGGGTTTGTTAAAGGCAGCTTAAAATCCATATTTTATTAAATATTATAAAATTATATTATGATATCTGAATAAAACTATATCTTAACTCAAGGTATACACAAAGGATAAACAAATTTATTATTTTTCTTTGGAAAAAAATAGATATGCTCTTCTAGGTTTTACCAATGCACTTGTTAATTTTCTAGATGGCTGCTTCATCAATTTGTTTTGGAGAAAGGAATTTCTTTTTTTTTTTTTTGCAATGAAAGGCTGGTTTCACCATTCTTTTCTACAAACATAGCTAACAATATAGACCATAGAATTTATATTATCATTTTTAGAGGAGATGCAGAAGAATTGTTTGCTATACCCAAAAGAGGATGTATACTTTAACCTGAACAAGTATACTCCTTTGAGAGCCAATATTTCTGTTAATAAGAGCCACAGATGAGTAGAGCCATGACTTTTAGTGATGGCAACATCTGGCAATAGCCTTAATTATTTCAGCTGTTCCTACACTCCAAACATCACCTTTAGTAATCTTCTGTGATTCAATATTGTATGCCTTATAAGTGTTGTCAAACCTAGGTTTGGGACTCTAATTAAAATGCAGAGATAGGCTTAAAATGACATTTTATGTTGTTACTATAGAATGGATGTATTTACTTTCTCTGAATTCTTTTCATACCATATACAACCTTACTAAACATTCTTCATGCAAGCTCTTTACAAATAATTTACAATTTGACTTGGCAGGATCTGTTGTGACCTATCTGTAATGTTAAGTTACTTTTATTTCCTTTTATTGATAATAAAATAATAAAAATAATAACAGCAAAACTAATACTCAGAGTAGTACATAGAATTTTTATTTGTAGATCTCTCTCACTTAATACGTGGGTTAAGAAAATACTAATTGTGTTGTACCTCAATATCTCCTTTTTAAAGTGGAAAGTATTTAATGTTCATCTTTCACATTCCCTCTCCATCTTATTATTTCTGCTCTGTGGGATTTTATATTATGTTAAATTGTGTTGATGTAGTGAGACACAGTCGTACTGTGCTCATGATTCTATCAGTAGGGCACAGTATCCCTCTTTGTAGCAAGAGTTGAATCATGTCATTATTGAAGTGCCTTATTTAGTTTCCTATGCTTTGTTATTCTAAATGCGATCCACATGCAACAGTTAAATACCTTTCACATATTAGGAACATAAGTTTAATTTGAATGTTAAAATATAGTAATCAGTTCAAGTTACCTGGAAATTACTTTTATTAATTCATATCAAATCCTATTTTTACAAATTCTAGTTATTCTCCCTTTCTAAACACTCTGTGGGGCTCACAATATGAGGTTCACTGATATGGTACTAAAGCAGCAAACACAGATGAGCATCATGCCCTGGATTTTTAAAGGAACTTTATTGAAAACTCTGTTCGAAATATTTTGACAAAGTCATAATTTATTTATTTATATTTTCCAGTACTTTGTCTCACTTATTTAAATAATCTTTCTGCACAGCCATCAGAATTATATTTTTTTCATACAAAATGAAACTGTCATTACCTAATTTCTTCACAAACTTTTAAAATCTGAAATCTTTTTAATGTTTAATACAACCATGGGATCTTAGTTCACAAATTCTACCTTCAGTGGTTTCCTAGGAGACAAACACACAATCACAAACAGAAAGCAGAACAGAAAAACAAGGTAGAAACCTCCAGCACTTCACTTTTTTGAATATTTTCAAATGCTTTGCATTCTCACAAATATATCTGCACTAAACCTGGTGATGGGCTTAAACTACAAGTCATATCTGTGTCATTTGTAAAAGTAGACAAATTCTCCAGAGAATTCTGAAAAGAACAACTGAAACAAAAAAAATAAGAGCTTTTGCACACAGTGCATCATGACTTCGGAAGAATGAAGAAGGAACAATTAATTTCAGGGCACTGCTTTAATAACAAATGAAATAAAAGGGGAGATATTAGCTGCTAAAGTGGAAACCAACACATAAAAGCCAATTACAGAATGCATTATGTTTGTCTAGTGAGGGATATTTTTAAGCAAAATAGATATTCTGTCAAAAGCAATTTTAGCATTATTCTCTCACCCTTCAAATGTCCCAATGCACACATGATTGTATGTACACATGCACAAAAATTTAGACAATAGATACATTATTTTTAAAGAAGAAGTGGAATTTCAAACCATTTCTTAAGAAGTCAAAATCAATAACAGAGGTATACTGCTGGAGTTCAATGATAGGTCAAGAAAAAAGAATGAGAGCATGATGTAATGCTGATGATACTCAGGATGGAATATTTTATTCAATTTTGTTATTGTCTTTTTAAGAGGAGACAGACACCTAAAAGACAGTGTAGTAAAAAAACCCTGCCAAAACTAAAATAATGTGAGAGCTAGAAAAAACATTTGCACAGCAAGAAATGAAATTTATTAATTCTTTGTAGGTAATCCTAAGAAACCAAGTGAAGAATAAAAGATGACATGACCCAGTTACAGTATAAAAGTCATCAAGGCTAGAGATATCTCACACTTGAACAGAAATATTTAGCAGCATGAAAAGCATAAAACTGAAGTTTGACAAATTAAAGTGAGAAATAAGTAAAAAAAAAATTGCTGTAACAAAAAGTATGAATAATGATTGGAACATGATTATAAAGAAAATGATGGCTTGTAGGCTCACTACTCCTGAGAGCAAGATTTGTGTATTTCATTCCAGTCCATAGTTATCTTTTTGTTTAACTGTAACATAAGTGGAATTGAGGAATAGTGACATTTAAGTTCAACAAAGAAGTTTGTTTGTTCTTCTAGGACTGAATGCTACAAATCTCTGACTTCACAAAATCACAGAATTAGTGAGCTAGAAGGGAGCCACAAGGATCACCAGTCCAACTCCTGGGCCACCCCTACCAAGAGTTATACCATGTGTGTGAGAGCATTGTCCAAACTCGTCTTGTACCCTGTCAGGCTCTGTGACCACTTCCCTGGGGAACCCATTGCAGTGTATCATCTGTGACTTGACAGAGTTCACTGTACTTACACCCATGTTGCAACATTAGTAATTTTGATGGCAATTCAGTGTAAGAAACTTACACCATACTTGTTAAATATATTTAAAATCACTTTCAGAGTTCCAGTTTTATTTCACAGCTACTTACTTATCAGGTTATTGGAGCTTTCATAATACAGGATATAGCTTTGATAAAAGGTAAGGAAAGCATTACAAAAATGGGATCTGTGAGTGACATGCTGGCATAGGGAAGTTAATGGATATTGTAATGTCAAATTATTTAGACCAGTTTCACCAATCTTTTGCATGAGTAGACAAAACTAAATTGAAAAACATCTATGTGAGAGAAGGGAATCAAAACTTGCTTAAGAAAGGCTAGCACTTAAATGAGAACAGCTTACAAAACAACAGAAATTGTCGCAGTGAACTTTTTTTTTTTTGGTCACAGTGAGTGAAAGATCATAAAAATCAGAATGGCTACAGTCAGAAGGGACCTTTAAAGATCATTTAGAGAAAATCCCCTGTCATGGGCAAGGACACTCACTAGGTCAGGTGGCTCAAAGGCCTATCCAATCTGACCTTGAATATTTCTAGGGATTGGCTCAGCCACTTCTCTGGGCCACATGTTCTAGCGTCTCACCACTTGCATCATAAAAATATTCTTCTTTTATATTTTTTAGTTTAAACTGTTTCCCTTGTCCTATCACTACACACCCTGGTAAGAAGTCTCTCCATCTTTTTATGAGCCCCCTATAAAGGCTTGCTCTTACTCAATGAGCTTCTTAAAGGGGCTTAGGTTTTTTAATACTCTGAGGCAAGTGCACAGGAAAAATGGACAATACTCTCAGGAGGTTAAACAACATATTTTACTGGAAAACTTTAGAAAATAAGAGTACTGGGCAAATTTTAAAGCAATTGAAATAAAGCATTTCACAAGGCATTGACTCAACAAGCTCTCATCCATCAAACTTTAAGTAACCCAGATTTAGAGAAGTGGAAATTAGAAGAACAAGAGAGAGTGAGAGGGAGGGAGAAAGAGAGGGGGGTACAGAAAAAGATTTATATTAATTTGTTGAATTCCAGCATGTTCTCTGCTACTATAAAATCCAAAACAATGGACCATGAGCACATGTGCCCTTGTGCAACTGCTTTGATCTGTCTTGGTCTCTCAGGTCCTTTCCTCCAGGTGGGGCTTCAGGTGTGTCAGTGACTGACAGTCATACTGGGCTGCACTAGAGGCTCCAGGGGGTGTGAGACAGGGCACATCCCACTTTTCACAGAATTTGCACTGCTCCCTGCCACACACACTCCAGTTGTTTTGAGCCAGTAATAATTTTCTCCAGTTTCTCACACCCTCTTAAAGTACTGAAAGGCTTCAATAATGTCTCCCCAAACCTTTTCTTCTCCAGGCAGAAGAACCCCAAATCCCTCAACATGTGTTCACCGGTAATGTGTTCCAGCCCTCTGATTGTTTTTACGGACCTCCTTTGGACCTGTTGTAACATGTCTGACTTTCTTTTGCTGAGATCACCAAAGCTGGTGCAGTACTCCAGCTGAGGTCTCACCAAAGTGAAACAAAAGGTTAGAATCACCTCCCTTCTGATGGCCACGCTTCTTTTGATTCAGTCCAGGATATGACTGACTTTCTGGGCCACAAGCTCACATTGCTGGTTCATATCCAATGTTTCATCTACCGGTATCCCAAAATCCTTCTCCACAGGACTGCTCTCAGTTCACTCGTTACTCAGTGTCTATGAATACTGGTGATTGCCTTGACCAAGGAGCAGGAGTTTGCACTTGGCCTTGTTCAGTTCCACAAGGCTCACATTAGCCCACCTCTCAAGCCTGTCAAGATCCCTCTGGGTGGCATCCTTTTCCTCAAGAGCATTAACTGCACTACTCATCTTGCTGTTAATAAAGAGCAAAGATTCTCAACACACTTCAGTATGAATAATAAGAATTGGCTACACATGGGGAAAAAATAAATTATTTTTTCACTAGTTTCTCTTAAATAAGAAACAGAAAACAGCACATTTTTGTAAACAAAAAAAGACTGCAGATCCATCTTTAGGATTACTAAATGCCTATCAAAAGTAGACAGGTTGTACCACAGTGTAAAGCTGTCAGGTCTTTTGAAACACAAAAATGTATCTTTTAAATTATGGTGACAACATAAGTGTTCATATAAATCAAGCTTCCAGGCCATTTAACTTGATCCTTACCCATCTGGGTCCAGTCTGCAGTAATTTTTAGTTAAAATGCCAGACATTACCAAAAAGCATAGAGGTTATGCACTTAAAAACCAGTCCAAATGTTAAATGATACTGAAATGGTAGCACAGCAATGATCAGAAGGGAGACTCAAATCTTGGCCATCTTCATGTTATTCAATAACATCATGTTTTTTAAGTGAAACTCAGTTGATAGGTTTTTTTCAATGTTGCTCATTACCCGAGTCTCCTTGGATTAAAGAGATTCCCAAAAGTGTTGTATGTAGGACATCAAATTTTACCCAGCCACCCTAACTGAATACTCTTAAAACATATATTAAATCTGTGTGATTGCAGAACATAAATGTGTATGTATGTATGTATTAATGTTACTCACCACAATTCTGCACTTAGAATGTGAATATCTAGTCTTCTAGATAAGTGTTTCTAGATATTTTCTAATATTGAGCTGATCAGTTAAACTTACCATCTCTAATACAGAGTAAAACTTTAGAAAATACAAAAAGGGTACAGCTGTTGAATATAGTACTATTGAATTACATTTTTTATTCTTGGAATTATAGTATAACATAGATATAGACAATGTAATATAGATGTGTAATATAGATATAGATAATGGCAAGCAACAAAAAAAGAAACAACTTTCCATTTGTATTAATTTATGCTTTTCTCAAATGTTGGAAGCAAAATTCTGAAGTCTGTATATGAAATTATATTGCTGAGATGCACAATTGCCAGAAATAGCTGCTCTAGGGAGAAGAAAAAACAATCATACAATACTTCAGGTAGTTTTGAACATGAGAATCTTGCTTCTGTCAGTAATATAAAGCAATGACAATAATATATATATAATATATATATATATCTATGAATTAATAAGTTGGTAAAACATTCATAGTAAATACTTACTTTTAAATTCCATAACACATAGGGTGATCAGAGTATATGCACATATATTTATTTAAATTAACCTGCTCCGTGATTGAAACTGCTGTTTAAGTTTATTGAACTACTTTTGTGGCAGTATGAATGAAGTGATTTTGGTTATTTTTCTTTTAAGTTGGTTGGAGTGGTTTTTTCCCAGGATTTTTATATTTTAAATTGTATTTGCAGGGAAATTTGACAGCTATTTGCAATTATTTGTGAGTTGAATGAAAATATATGGTTTACACTGTATGGGAAATTATTATGCCCACATAATTTTAGTAGTAGGGAAAAAAAAAGGAGGAATATTGCAGTTGGTCAGTCATTGGTCTTTCCTCTATTGTTGTCCTTCTCTTTTCTAGTGCAGCATTATGCAACCAGCATCTAGAGGAAACAATATATTCTGCACATACTACAAATTGATACTACAAATTTCATATCTTTCCCTTTAACATAAAGGGAAACAAGAGTCAACAATAGCTTAGCTCAGAAAGGATATGAATAAGCACATCATGCGTGAAGGGAGGTAACGTAATTCCTGGAAAGGATGAATAAATGATCTCAAGCAGATCATACTAAAATCTGGCAGTTTAAAATGCTTTTCAACGTATCAATACCTTGATAACATTTTATAAACCATATGTACACCACAACCACAGTGGGATGTATTAGAAACTTTGTTGTCACCTGTTGATGTGTACATAAGGAACATAAGTTTGAGGCTTTTTCCCATTGTCTCAGTTAGAGACTTAGTTAAAAGTTATTACTGACGTATTTCAAATTACTGTTCAGTGTAATAACTAACATAGACACTCAGTGTTATTCAGTGGCAGGCAGAACAATCTGTGTGTGCTAGAGAAACTCACTTCTAGCCAAAGGCTGTTAGGACCAATTTTTAAACATATCTGCAGGAGATATAAGTTCTTACAGTAGCAACTGAATCTTTTGGATCTGGTCTGCAGACACACCTTTTCAAACTGAACATCGAATACTCAAAAAGTGTTAAGTTCTACTCATCTTAAGCTAGATCTATAGAGTTGAATGAAATTGGTTGCCTTAAGATCTGTAGATTAGATCTCCTACAGGTAAAACCACTCAGCAGATCATGGTGTTAGTGTGAAAAAGTCCTGCTTTTTAATATAATGCATATTCCTGTAAAATATATGGGCAAAATTATGTACCTGAATTGACAGGTAGAGATTCTACAAGATTGAATGTGTCTTTCTTATAGGGGTGAAAAAAAGTTTGGTTTTTTGAACGCATTAAACTCGAAGCTGGAGAGAGTCCTGAGGGCATCACCAGCACCAACCAGGGGCCTAATCTTCCCACAGTCCAGGGTACTATTTAATGCCAGCTTGGTGCTGCTAGTCCCTCCCCCCCCAGGGATGATATTGGAGTGCAAAGCTACAGCATTATCTCCGATTTTGTCTACTGCAATGATGTTGTGGCTAGCTTCTCTCCAGTGCTCTGTCCTGTATAGATCCATGTGTTCAAATATCTGATTCTCACTGGTGAAATATGTCCACTTTCAGCCTCTATATTTACTTATAATGACCAAGTAAATATAGATCTTAATTCAGCTTTTTAAAACTCAAACCTTGATCTTTCAACAATTACACTTTCAATGTAGGCTGAAAATAATAAGTGAGAAGGCAGAAAAAACCAAAAAACTTTGAAAATGAGAGGCCAGTTATGAATTTATAGATGTTGTCTCTAACACCTCTCTGAAAGGTGTTCGCTCAAGTGAGATAAGGTCTGAACTGAAATAACTTACACTCTTTTAACCACAGACCAATAATAACTGAGAGTATAAAATGTAATGCAGTACATTTTAGTTTGCTTTGCTCTTGTTTCACTTAGTATCTAGATGAAACTAAGAGCAAAAAATAGCTAAAAACATTGTTATTCTATTTGTGCTTAGAGTGCTAGCCTGTTAGAAAGCATACAGTATTGGTGCATTCCAGATGACTTCATAACTGTACATAAAAAAGGAATGTATACATGAACCTATGTCTATGTAATTTTAGTCAGCTTCATTGGAAAATTTATTTTAATTCATTTGCTCGTTTGCAAAAACTTTCAGTTGATAGAATTCATCCCAACTGTGACCAAACTATAAAGAAAAACTCATCTGATTCTTCTGCTCAAAAAAGCACCAAAAAACCAAATAAGCAAATATGATAATAAGGTTCAAATCAAAAGTGATAAACATGGAATAATGATGTTTAAAAATATATCATTGTACACTGATATTTAAAAAACACCACGAGAAACATTTAAAAGTTACATTATGCCAAAATAATAGTACTTACACCAACTACCTGCATCCTCCTCAATTGTACTTATTATTCTCTCTAGTCCTATTCCAACTTTCTTTTTCCCCATCCTAAAAAGCTCTTTAAAGATAAATGAAAAAAAAAAATCAAAACAAAGCTTCCTCAAAAGAGCTTGTTATGGTACTTGTTATTTACTTACATTTATGCATCATTTATTGTGTCAGATCAATGCTTAAAGATGAAATAAACTTCTAAAATTCAGTCTCCTTGGTCTACAACAGCTCCCCAGAATGACTTTCTGGTTATTACTCTGTGATTTGAAAAGTTGCCCATATCTACAATAGCAATTTTTTATTTTTCCAAGTCTTCAAGGACAGTCTGCCCACATTGCACATTCCTACACAAACACTTCTATAGGGGGTACAATTTTGAGTAAGTGTTTTAAAAATAGGTTCCATATGTTTCTTCATTTCTATTTAGGATCCATTCCTGAGCTCTTAAAAAAACCTTCTTGCTATCCATTTAGTATTCTTCTTACCCTTTCCCCTCTTTCTTTTAATATAACATATAAATGATGCCACCATCAGTTCCAGCTGTACAGATCTATGTACACCACTATGTTGGTGACTTCCTAGGCTGGTTCTTCACTTTAATGCTGAAGAGTAGTTTGTTAATGAACTTTATAGTTGACAATAAATATTGACCATTTGGCAGTATTGACCATTTTGAAAATTGCTTCTTTCAGTTAAAAAGTTTACAGTTGAGTGTACTTATCTTTTAATTATTAGAAACAACAACAACAGCAAAATCCTCACTAGAATTTTAGGTTTGAATTTTTAGGTTTAAAAGTCGTCTCCATTTATTTAATGTTCAACACTGAGAAACTGTTTTCTTGCCATGTGTCTTAAGACATAGGTTCAGCGTTGTCTGCAAATTATGCAACCGCACAGGTCCATGTATTTGAAAGTATTTGTACAATGCTTAATTGCTAAATCCCTCGATTTCAGCAAATTATTTGTTCTGCACATTTCCATACATAGTACATACTGAAAAAAAATCTGTCTCCTTCACTTCTGGATGAAAAGTAACTTTTTTGATTTGGTTTCCTTGTGAGTTGAAGCCTTAAATTTGTTACTTAATACACTTTGTGACTTTCACACTTGCTCAATACTTGTTTTAATGCCTACAGAATGTATGTACTCTAAAAGACTAAGGAATCTGATAAAAATCATTGCCCATTTTGTGTCACAAAAATTCTCTGGGTCCATCCTGAAAAATTCATTGTATCATTTTAAGATGGTACGTGAGGTGGAACAGGAGCTTTAAAGAAGAGTAAATGTGAGAAAAGACAAAATAAATTACGATCAGTAAGAGTAATTTAACCCACCTTTTCTTTATAATAGAATACTACAATCATAGTTCCTAAACAGGAGACGGACATACTAGGAATTTTAAAATCTAAAGACAACAACAATAAAAAGAGAGAATTAAAATTATGGCTATAGTCAGAACTGCATGACGTAGCATTTCAAAATCAACCTGTACTGTAGAAATACAGGGTTTGTACGGTGACATACCCTTGTTTATTTTAGTGTGAAACTAAAAATTGAGCAAATTTGGCAGACCAGAAAAAGGAATACCAAAACATTATCAGCAGGTCCACAGCAAGTCGCTATGAAGTGAACATTGTTCATTTGTACCAAATACCTGTAGCTGTTTAGTAGGTGTTAGGAGGCAAATTCAGGTAATGACAGAAATTTCAAGTGACATAAATGTTTTGAAGTTCCCAGACTTGAGATCAGCTGGCTTGCAGAGTTCCAGATGCCAAGATATGTCATTTTTTAAGACACAAAAAGAGCATGTAATATACTCTGTCATTACATCATATTTATCATTTAAACTCTGTCATTGCAGGGCTCTCTATTGCAATTCAGAGCTATCACTTTACCTTTGTTCTCAGGCCTGGAATCAGACAATGTTTATTATTCTGCATTCAAGATAACTTACTCTTGTTCATATAACTGTAATAATAATTAACACAGTTGTACTCAGGTACTGACAGATCTGATCAATTAAAGGTCATATTGGAAAGTTTAGATTGCAGCCCTTTGACATGGTTACTGCTTCAGGTAAAAAGGAACTGTTCTTAAGTGAGGCTGTGTTTTTTCTTTCCTTTTTTTACTCTGTTTTTGTTGTTGCTGTTGTTTGATTTTTTTTTTTAATGTATGTGTGTGTTATAAACACTCTTTCATAGACTGCCATCTTAACTGCTCCAGGCAACAGTGTGGTTCTTAATTACAAAGTGTCATAAATTCATATGCCATTTGTAACTTTAATGGCAAATCATCAGTGAGATTTGTTCTGCCAGGGCTGTGGAACAGTGGAAGCAGAATTTCACAAGTTAATGGCCTGCCCTTTTCTGACAGCACACCAAGCTTTCACACTATTAACTAACACTTTGCTTCACTCAACCACTGAACTGTTGACAAAAGCACTTTAGCAAGTCTGAACAGCAGAAAAAAAAAAAATCAAGTAAATCAAAAGCCGGTTTGGAATGAGGCAGAAAAATAGGGAACAAAGATGAATCAAAGGAAAAATTTTAACAAGCAAAACACAGCAGTTTGGTATGCTTTGATAAACTTTATCATTAATGCACCAACATAATGAATAAATACCTGTTATAATTTTTCAGTTTTTGAATAGTTTTTCTTCTCAATACTGAAGAAACAATCTTTGAATAATCCTGAATTATTTCAGTTTTATTTAAAGGTTTGATCCTACCTAGCTGAGATACTGCTTATTGTATTCACCTGGTTTTGAAACATGAAGAAACTGAAATTTTCCCTGCAGAGATAACTAAATTTCACAAAAAACCACATACATAATGAAAATATTCATTCCTGCAGAGATTGCAGAAAGAGACGCTTTAAGAACATGAAAAAGATAGTAATTTTTTATTAATAAATAAAATCATATGTTTAGATGTAATCATAAAATATAATTTATTCAAGCATGGTAGGTTTCTAAGACAAATAACTTTAGTTTGCAATAATGTATCTAGAAATTTATGTAAGTGCATTTTTATCTGCTAAATGTATGCAGACATACATACCCATTTCCTGACCACAACAGATCATTGAGGAATGCATGCATGTTATTTTATCCAGAATATTCTTCTTCAGTAGCAGAGGTGCCATATTATGAAGATTTTAGTGAAGTACAGGATTGGATGATTACAGCTTTGGACTGAATTGTGTATAAATATTAGCACATAAAGGAGGTCTGCAAAAAAAAAGACATAGTTTCTGATCCATTTCATGGAATCTTGTGAATAAAAATGCTAGGAAATGCATCTACTTCTTAGTTAAGTGATCCACATACTCAGATTTTTTTGGCAGATGTTCCCATTCTTTTAGTCAAAATGATTTAACATTTGTTCATAGTTATGATTCATAAAATTTTCTTTGCCATTGCATCAAGCAGAATTTCTTACTCTCCTAAAGCACATTGGAATACTGAACTGGTTGCAGTGAGATGCCTGTGTTACACATGCCTATGAGAAGAAATAAATCAAAATATTCCTAACAAAATAACTTCTGCTTCTGCCTTCTTCTGTAACCATTGTAATTTTCCCTGAATCAACACCAAGAATTTGCTGCAAACTACTACACTGATGGGATTGCTGCAGCCTGTTCACTGTTCAATTCAAGTAATTAAAAAGCATTTGAGGACAGGGAAAAGCGTAGCACCTTTTTCATCAATATTCTTTCAAAATTCCAGCTTTGGTAAATTTGGAAACCTACATAGATGCTTGAGACTACTTGTAAAACATAACAAAATGAAACAATATCATCTTAAAATTAGTTAAAAATTGGAATGACTTAATGAATATGACATGGAATTAACCATGGAATTTCCTAGGAAAGCCAAGGGGTCACAGCTGCCTTTCACAATTGCAAAGCTAAGGCACCATAATGAATGAAACTTCAACGGCTAATCCTAAACATGTCATATGCAGTTTAGTACTTAGTACACATTTTTAAAGTCAAGTCACAGTAAGACAGGTGCCAGAGAAACAGGAAAATGAAATGAGATGTAAGTGGGTAATAAGAGAGAGAAGTGACAGAACAACCCAAGGATGAAAAAAAATTAAAAGGCAGGTTAGCTGTCAGTCAAAATTTCCTGTGATACTAACAAACTTAGAGGTGATTACTTTCTAGTTATTTGCTCTTTGTCTAATTTGTCTCAATTAAGAGTTTCTGCAGTCAAATTTGTATTTAGTGATATGAAAATTTTTACTTAAGGTTCTCTTTCCTTGTTTATGAATGGACATGAAATATTACTGCTTTGCCATTCTCTGTCCATTTTTTAACTTTTCAGGCAGAATACTTCATTATTAATAAAGGTTTTGACGTAAAAGCACAAAAAAAAAAAGAAATGGGAAGATAATTGATGACAAAAAGAAATTTAAAATGCTTAGATTTAACTCTTGAAAAACAGGGTCTTGTGATAAACTTTCACCGTCACAGACTCAGTCAGCAAAGGAAATAAAATTTGAAATAAAGATAGAAAATTTAACAAATATATAGACATTCCACATAAGCACACGGGTAACTTTAGAGATAAAATAAAGGTATTTCTCAAGTAAATTTGATCTTGAAAGAGGAGATACCTCAGACTGAACAAAATCCCTCAGATCAGTTTAAAAACAGGAAGACTTTGAAAAGATCATTCTGCATACACAGGTAAAAGTGTTAATTCTCTAAATAGTGTTGTTTAGAGAGAGTGAAAATATTCTAAACACTAAAAGAATGATACAGGATTGAAAAATTTCTTTGTTAAGATGTCCCTGCATTATTTGTAGACAATGTTGTAAAATTTGTATTCTTTTGCATCATGTCCAAGTCAGGGTTAGTTGAGAAGACTATCTTCAGAAGACATTGTGAGTTATAATTAATGTAAGACAGGAACATTAGTATCTGATCTGACTAAAATATGACATTCTCTTGAAAATAAAAACAGTACTTGTGTAACTGTGTAGAGATGAGTGAAGTATCATTTTCTACTCACATATGAGATATTTTAAGCAATTTTTAAAGAAGTTTGAATATTTTTGATGAATTATTAGTTTCTATTAAAAAATAAGTGTTTCATTAAATTTCATATATTATTACATTTTTGTTCCCATTTGAAACAGTAAGGCTATCTTCTTTTCTTCTCCTACTGAGTGATGTTCCTGAACTCACAATAAAACTGTGTGATTTACTTTTTACATTTTTTCCAACTGTTTACATACTCTGATTTTCTGCAAAAAGGTTGACCCAAGAAGTGTTGATTCCATGATAGAGAATTCTAGCCTCTCCATTTTTACTTGAATTTTTTTTACTTCCTTGTATACAATCATATAAGAAAGAAATGAACTTTTGTGCCAAATATGAAATTGCAAGAATAAGCGACTTTTTTTTTTGTTTCTCCTTTTTGGTAGACTCTTTATTTGTGATTCACTGATCCAAAGTGAAAGTTTAATAAATTCATTACCCCTCTAGAGAATCTTATTTCTCCAAAGCTCAAATAACCAGTAGGTCATGAGGTCAAGTATATGAAAGTTATGTTCAGTATTTTAGAATAAATCAAGTATGCAATAAGTGATTCCTCAGCTTTTGGGAACAAACTCTGAAACATTTCTGCACAACCAAAAATAACACATTTCTCTAATTAGGCTGGTTAATGATGTTTACATTTGCATAATCACCACAATGCTTCCATTAATTTTTGCATGTTTCACAGTTTTCTTTCCATTTAGCAATTTCTCATCATTGTTTCTAGGGTAGTGTCGTGGATTAATGCTAGAATATTTGCATTTTTCTATAAATAGCATTTTGCATTGCTAAATAAATAGAGAGTTGAGTGTGCGTTTTTGCCAGTTTTGCTAATCATTTGAATATATGTGTTTCTGTTACATTTTCTTTATATGTTGAAAGAAATAGCTCCTAGGCCAGAAGATTTATGAATCTTATCAGAAACATCTCTAAAGAGACTTCATTAAATTAATACTTCACTGCAAAATATTTTTTTTCTTCAATAACATAGAAAAGTCATTTTACTTTTCACAAAACTTGGCCAAACTGATAAAATAAAGCATAGAAGAAAGTAGGAAGAAAGAAGTGTTCACAACACTCATTTGCAAAATCATTAAAAACAATCTCAGAAGGAATGGTCAGCACAAAATCCTTCTTTGAGAGACTGGTGGTTAGGTTTGTATCACATATCATAGATATAGAGCATGTTGAAAATGCTACAAGAACATAAAAATCAGTAACAGTAGAAATATTATATTCTGGAATACATGTCAGACAAGAACGTAAAATTGTAATAAAAACATAATCACTCTAATTCTACAAGATGTCAGGTGTTGTTGACAGTTTTCTGCTCAAAAATGAATAGTTATGCATATGCTATTCACAACATTAGTTTATACAGAATATATGCTTATAACTGTAACAAAGAAAAGAACAAAAATGGAAAAATAATTTTAAAAATATTAAAAAAGAAGCAAGTAAGGTAGGAAAAAAGACTGAATGGGAGATGTTCCTGGTTTAAAAATATTATTTCTTTTACCTGAAATAATTTTTATGTGTTATAGGGTGAATTGAAACAGCTTGTTGGTCTGTGTGAAATCTATTGTGAAAAAAACACAAAATTGATGTCCCAACTTTCTCTTCCTATAACTGGCTGATGACTAAAACTGACACAAGAAAAAGTTCTAGGGATTATGAAGGCTCTGCCACCCTAGTTCAGCTTCTATTACAAGTGGAATATCATCCTTAATTCCACTGTTGGATACATCTTTCAAAACTACAGGCAAATAAAGCCGATGTTATGCTTCAATGGTGGCCATGCCAAAACTTTTGAACTGTTATAGTTATATGGACAATTAACTGAAAAGTAGAAAGCTAGAAACAAAGAAAAGTTTTGATTTGAACAAAATGCATGTCTGGAATGATGCATAAACACAGATATAGAAGCTGAATTTGAATTCCTGAAAGAGATTATGAAGGCATGCAACATAATGAGAAAAGACAGAGAAATCGTAACTGCACTTTCATTTGGACAGCAGATGGGAAGAAAAGACAACATCATACTGAAAAGAAATTGTCACTTTCCATTATTTTAAATGCATCTTATATTACATTTAAAGGAAATGCAAATTTGCAAATTCACCTCTAATACCACACATATATATATATATATATTTATTCTAAGTTGGTAAGGGGTGAAAGTCACAGCTATCATTGTGTTACGAGTGCTTTCTCTACTGTAAAGAAATGTTCATCTTTCAAACCAGTGATTTTTATAAAAAGACAGATATTCTTGTTATTTATAAAAAAAGATTGCAATTTTTCAAGTCCATTGTACACTCACTCTTAAAAATACCCAGCATATCAAGAGATCTTTAATTTTGACAGTCTTATGTTTTGTGTGACAAAACTCACTAATGACCCTTGATTGCAAATGATTGTTTTAATGTTGCTTAAAGAAACCCTAACAAAGGCATAAGCATAAACACATTTAATATAAAAGTGAAAGCATTACAAAATTTGTTGGCAAGTTTCAGTCTGCTACTTACTAGATGGGTAAAGACACAGAGAAAGATCAAACTAAAATCTATGATAAATCATTGTAAACCCAAAATCAACCCAAAAATTATCTATGTGAAGGCTGAGGTAGTGGAGGCAGGTAATGTGCATCTCATGCAGAGGGATATTGCTGGATGCAACCCACTGGAGTCCAGGAAGCTCAAAAGGTCTTGCTTGGAACCACTACTTAAAAGGTTCCAAAACAGTTGATATTTGTCCTAATTTTTCACTCTGGCTGTAATTTGCTGAAGCCAGGGCCTGGGACAGGGTAGGGGAAGATACACCATGGCTCTGTGTTATTTGATGCCATCATAGATTTTCACTCCCATTTAAAAATTATTTCCAAATGCATATGAATAAAAGAACAACTAGGTTGTATGTTCATACAACAGTCTTCTCTTTGTGGTCTAGTAAATTTTGAGCCCTTGCAGAAAGAAAGAAGTTCACAAGCATCTAATGCTTGGTATTTAAATGTTTTATTACTGCTCTGTAGAAATTCTGGAAAATTTCAGAAAGTCCTAAGTTTCTCATATGCAGTGCTTAACTCAGAGGTTTGGATTCCATTTTTCAGGCTGAGCATAGTCAGCCACAAAATGGTTAACCTGTAAGTGCTAAATTTCCTGTTTGGTTCTATCATAAAGGAATGTAACTTACTTAAACGTTCTTATATATAGTTAGACTTCATAGTCTAAGCAGTGTTATTTTTGGGATCATTTCAGTAAAGAACATTGCTGGTGTTTAACAGAATAAAAAACTGTTTGGTATTTTATTCTGCTTTCAGTAATGGAAATCTTCTACTCAGTTTCGCTGTCTAGTTAAAAGGTTGATGCACAAAGTACACTTATTAGCATTTTACCTAGATGATACCTGACTACTGGCACTTTATGTTTTGGTTTATCTTCTTTCATATTTTGTAGCTATTCACTGCTCTCTCCTAAAAATACAGAACAAGTCACCTACTACTTAAATCTTTTTTGGTTACTTATGCTCAGAATACTGAGGAGAGAACTTGTGTAATCTCTAAAGAAAAGCATAAGCAGTTTTCCTTGATTGTACTGTAACATGAGAGCAGAAGTTGGGAATCATGTAGGTTAAGTCTACTTTAGCAAGTAAAGCTGAACAGTAGAAATAGTCTTGCCAATCAAAGCAGTTGTCAATAATTTGATGTCTTCGTTTAGGGCAAATTTGTAAGAAAACCTCCAAAGGGGTTCTTCCAGAAAGTAAATTCAAGCAGTCCTTCCCCCAACTGGTTTGGGAAAAGATTTTTTTTTTACTTCTCTCCAAGAAAAAAGCTTATTCAACAGGCAAAGCACTCCCAAGCACAAAAAATGAACAACATTAAATAACAAAATCTCTCGTTGTTCCGAGGAGACCACGAATACAGAAAGTCACTCTCATGGGTTGTTCAGTCTGTTATTGATCTCTCCAGAGTTGGAAAATGCTGCAGCCCAGGCCAGGCCCCAGTGAGCCTTAGGGAACTCATGGTCTTTATTTTTTTTTTTTTTGAGTTTTCAGTTTAGAAAAGGTCCAAAACAGTTCCAAGAAAAAGAACAAAACCACAGTCATGGTAACTTCTCTGCTTCAGCTAGCTAAAAATTAACTAAAAAGCAAAGGAGAGCTTTCTCTGGCCATCCATTGTACACAATATAGTCTCTAGGAAGGGAAGATGAAACTCATATCTCTATGTTTTGAAAACAATTGTTTCAGACATTCCACTGCTATTCCTTCTTCTCCTTTCACTTTCAGATCCAATTTTAAAGGTGTAATACTTATTTCTGGGCTAAGCAGATGAATGGGTGTCATGGTTGCCCACAACCATAAGTTACATATGTCAAAGCATATGTCATAGTCAAGATGGAAATGATACACTTTGGAGAACTAAACTTTGTTCAGGCAGCTTCTCTCGGCCTTCTCTTTCCTTCTATGGGCAGCATTACTCAGCCCTTTTCCTTGGGTGCCACCACACAGCCTTTAGAGGACTAAACTTTACCCAAGCAGCATCACATAACCTTCTGATTGCTTTCTTCTTTCTGCATACCTGGCTAACTCCTTTCTGTTCCTCACACAGCCACCCAACCCTGTCTGTTCCTCATTCAACATCTTACCTTTTCTGTTCCCCTCCCAGCCACCTAACCTTTCTTCCTCTCAGCTCAGCCAGCAGACTCTGACTGACACATCTTCACAGCCCAGCAAGTAGATCCCAACTGACTCAGGATCAGCCAGTCCCCTCTTTTGTAGGGCTTGTCCTTATTGGTTACACCTGTCACCCAGCAAGGGCCAGACTCCCTCCAGCCCTCTGCAGCCAACCAAAAGTGGGGATACAATTCAGCATCACAAAGTCACTCCAGGACGCTTGATATCCACCATTAACATGTTTCATGTGGGGTTACTTCAGATTGTCTTCAATCTGTTTTAAAGAACTTAATGGCATTACTAACTGAATGTCGATGGATGTGCCTTTGCTGTGCATCATCAGATTAGTTTCACTTGACATTAATGTAGCTGTGCTCTGAGACTCTCCTGCAAAGTGCATCAAAGCACGGTATATGGGGACATTAGCACCAAAAACATGCTCCTAATCCAAAATGGAACTGTAATGTAGGCATACTCTCAACCATGCTCTAAAACTAAGGCAAATTTAAGGACTAGAGAGATCTCAGGTGATGAGAAATTCATTAGACCTTTGAGGACTAAAACTGAAATAAGGAAGAAATTTCTATTGTTGCATGGACTGCTGGTTGGGACTTTTTTCCCTCCTGTGATGTTATGAATGTTATGAAGGGATCTATGGACCAAGCATGATAGAAAGCTAGAAGTGGTCAAGGTGAGGTTGATGGGGCCCTGAGCAGCCTGATCTAGCAGGCGATATCTCTGCCCATGTGCCCATGAGAGTGGAGTTTTAAACTAGAGATTTGTAAGATTCCTTCCAAACCCAGTCATTCCATGTTTCTACATTCTCATATAGAATTTCTTGTGAAACACAATTTATTAATGTTAATATATATATATATATATATAAAAAATGTATTCACTGGCATTCCTTGTACTCAGTATTAAGTAATTTCCATTTTCAATACAGCTTCTTAACAGAATTTCATCAACTGCTCTGATTACAAATGTCAACTTTTAAGTTCATTTTCTCTGGAAAGTATTTACAGTCTTCTCTTATATTCAGTGTTAGATCTATAATGCTTAAAGCCTGAAAGCTTTAAATTAATGTGCTTTGTGTTAGAGTCTTAGTCATCAACATTTAAAACTTACTATATCCTTATAATTAAGGATTTTTTTTGTGGTCAGAACTCTTTTCTAATTTTTAGAAGAAGCTGGTTATCTAATTCCATATTGAGCATACTTCTTAGTAAATGTAATTATAGGATTCATATCCTTATTTATATGGGGTCCACATTTGGGGGTTTAATATCTATTTTTTTTTGCATCAAATATGCCTGCAGTTATTTGTTCATTAAAGAGGTGAAAGGCTTTACATCTTAATAGTAAATGTCTATATTTTTAACTTAGGGAATAAATTATTTTGATAAATATCTGACATTTTAGTGTAAATTTTACAATTCACATGACACAGTATTTCATTGCTAAATGTGAATGTAACATATTTTATTTTGAAATTAGACACAAATAGCTGCAGATAAACATTAATAAATTTTTACTTTTCCCAGAATTTTTTTTTATTTGATATCAGTCAGATTTTATAGAATCATAAAATCATTAATATTATAAAAGACCTCTAAGATTGAGTTCAACCATTAAGCAAGCACCACCATGTTCAGCACTAAAGCATATCTTCAAGTGTCACATCCAGACAACTCTTGTGCACTTCCAGGGATGGGGATTGCATCATTTCCATGGGCAGCCTATTCCAATGCCTGTCGACCCTTTCAGGAAAGAATTTTTTCCTCCTAGCCAAGCTAAGCCTCTCCTGGAGCAACTTGAGGCTGTTTTACCTTGTGTTGTCATTTTTCACTTGGGAGAAGCCTGACTAAAATCAGTCTTTAACCCAGCAAACAGTGTACCCATCCAAGTTATGGGTAGCCAATTTCTCCAGGAGAATGATTTATGAAAGTCCACTAAATGGGTCACCTTGTCATAGAAGGATATAAGGTTAATCAAAAAAAGTCAAGCAGTTTTGCAAAGGTGTTGAATTTTCCAGGTAAAAGTGCTGTCCTTTTTCTTCTTGGAGATAGACATGTATTGACAGACCCAATCCAAGGTAAAAATTAAGTAGCAGGTTTTAGACCTCTGCAAGGTCAATACAATTAGGGGAAATTACATTCCAGCCTTCAGAAATTCTCCCCTGCTGTGCATTTATGAGTTTTCTCAAAGAGGATTCATGAAAAAGTGTTCCTCATGATATTCTCCTCCTTCCAATAACAGGAAAGGACCTGTTGCAGTATTTTCTGGCTGAGCCCCATTCTTAGAGCTAAAACTAAAACCTGAGACTTTGTATACATACATGGGTATTCTTGTGTGTACATATATGTGTATCTTCCCTTGTTTCATATATTCATAGTACTCATAGGGACAGGTTTACGCTATTTCAATTCAATAGGAATGCAATTTGTAGTAAAAAACAATCCTCTTTATAGCGGTATCCTCAATTTACCTAGCTCACTATCAAATATAAGACTCTGTATCTGCCTTTAGTGATGAAGCATCTCTAAACCTACTGAAAATATGTATAATTTAAAATACGATTGATGTATATAATGAAAATGGTGTGTCTGATACTTCTATGTCTGATTTGCAGATATCTATGCTTTCCAAGATCTTTCTCATTTTGGATCTACACTGAAGATTTCTGTCTTTTTTGCATATTTCTAGTTGGTTACTAAATCTTATTAGTTTTAAAATTAATAGCACAAGTGAGAGTGGTGTCATATATGCTTTATAAAATGTTGCAACATCCAAGAAAATGGGATAACTTAAGTCTTTGGTCAAAAGCTGAAAGTAAACACATTGACCACTTCATTGTTTTTCTCCTTCTTTTTTTTTGCTAGTTTAATTTTCCTTTTGAAGACACATTTCTACATATAAAAGTCATGAAACTAAGAAGAAAAGAATTAAGATTTGTAAGATGGTACCTACAGTACTCAACTTCAGTTTCGTCTCTTTAGGGCAAAGTAGATGTAAAACCTAATTTAGACAGCAGGGTAAATATAGAACACCCTGTTTATTATTCTAGCCATGCCCAGGGCTGGATGCCTTTTCATATCTGCTTTCTTCAACCCATTCCTAATTTTGGTCTTTACAACATTCTGGACACTGAAATACAAATCGCATCAATAATATGATGGTTGCACAATAATAGACAATCCTTGCATTGCCTGCAAATGCAATAACAGTGATTTTTTTTTAAATAAAAAAGACAAATTCATAAGAAATGTTCTAATAATCCTGGTTTTAGTTGAGATAGAACTAATGTTCTTCTTAGTAGCAGTTACAATGCTGTATTTTGGATTCAGAATGAGAGTCATGTTGGTAACACACTGATGTTTTTAGCTATTGCTAAGTAGACCTTACTTTAAATCAAAGACTTCTCATGTTCTGTGAGTATGTGTAAAAGACGTTGAGAGGAAGCAAGGCAAGGACAACTGACCTAAACTGGCCAAAGGGATGTTCCAAACCACAGAATGTTATGCTCCTTATATAAAGTGCTGGAAGCCACTGATTTCTTCCTGCTCAGGAATGGGCTGGGCATCAGTCTGTGGATGATAAGCAATTGCTAGATGGTTAGGTGATTTTCATTAATAGACAAGAGCTATCAGCTGAGTATTATACAGTCAGCTTGCCAAAACTGCTGAAATGCTGACATGTCTGTAAGAAGTGCTAGTTCATTTAATGATATAAACGAAAGATGAAGCTGCCTAAAAAATCTAAATGAAAAACCTACCAAAAGGGCTGTTTTTGTTAGCCCACTGGAAAAAGAGTCAATGGCAATTTGAATGTGCTCAGATGTCATTATTATTATTAATTTGGTTGAATGTCTCTAGGCTCACCAATCTAATGTACTTTAGTTTCTTATACAAGAGCACTGGATTTTAAAATGTATAGTTTTTATTAGTAACTAGTATTACAAGAATTAAAGCCTCTGACATTTCCAAACCATTCATCCTTATTACAGGTTACGGATATCTAGTTGAGAGTAGCCATTATGAAGAAACTATTTTAGCAGAAAAGGTCTAGTATAAAAAATAAAATGCATTATATCTGTATAAGAAAGGTATGGTAAAATTACACACAGAAATTCAATCATCTCTTAACTTGTCAGTTTCCATGGCAGCAAACAATTTGTATATTACCTAGTATTTTAGGCACAGGATTTTCTTTTTAATGATTTAGAAACATTCAAAGATGAATAAAATCTGTTAGATTTTTGAAAAATGAACTCTGATGTATTTTATTTTTGTTATAAGATTTTTTAAAGGTTCTTACTAATTCAAACTGTCTTTTCTGATTTTGTGCTGTGAATTTTTCTTGATTTCACTATTATGAAGAAATGACATTAACACATTCACAACCTGCAAATTCAGAATTAAATAAGTTCTAGAAATACTTATTGATATAGGGGACAGTGTGTCCAGCAACCAAGAGTTCAGAGACAGACATGAGAGATCTGTTTTTTTCATACCATTTCTAAGGTGTAATCAATGTTCAGATGCAGAGAAGCTTTTCTTCTTTAGTTTAAACTGATTAAAAAGTGTTTTGAGCTAAAGAAATACTTGAAAGTTGGTTTAGGTGCAGATTTTATGTGACATGTATTATCTATTACTATAATTTTAATTTGGAGAATCACTGCGTAGAGGTTGAAGATAAATGAAAATATATATGAAAGCCTAAGAATCTTATATATAGTGCAAAAATTCAACATTTTAAAAAACAAATAACTTTCTGACTCATATATTTTAATCACTTTATGATATAAAAAACCAAAATCTCAGTGGAATACAAATTTATGTCAGGGTAAAAACAACAGTACCCACATTGCTGTTACTAATCAATGAACAGAACAGAAGGAAATCACAATGTGGTATTTCTACGTCGTATTTTCATATCCTGGTACTTCTCAAGAATTAAAAGACCAAAGAAAGAAATACAGATGGTATTTACCATAAATGAGGGAAGTTCAGATGAGGTAGAAGAAAAAAAAGACGTCACGGAAAGAGTGGTTCGGCATTGGAGTAAGTTGCCCAGGCGGGTGGTGGAGTCACTACCTGTGAAAGTGTTCAAGAACCATTTGGATGTGACACAAGGGATGATTATCGTGATGCTGCATTGAAGGCTGGGCTAATTGAGCTTGAAAGTCTTTTCTAACGTTGATGATTCTGTGATTCTGTGGTAGTGGAAAAGTAATGAGACAAGAAGTAATCAGGATAAGAAATACATAGAACTGTGCTAAAGTAGATCATGTTTCCAGGCTTTTTTTTCATATTATCAAAATTTCCTAAGAGACAAACTAATTATGAAAATAAAATAGAAACTGCTTTAAAGATGTATCTCTTTTTGTTTCAAAAATGCCAATAGAGCTTGGAATTGTACATATTTAATGTTTTGCAGTGACACAAAAAAAAAGAGAGATATTTGGTTGACATTGTATTCACTCAATTACTGAATTCAGTAGGTATAGGGAATTAATTTGTAGTAACTATTGAAAATTAAACAAACAAACAAATTAGCAACCTTTTTTTCAGCTGCTTAGGTTTTAGCTGATTTGCATTTGAAAGTGAAATCTTTATCTATTAAGGTATAAACACTAAAGCCTAGGGTTTGCAGGAAAATGATCTCCTATATATTTAGTCTTCATGTTTTTCTTGTTTCTTTCTGTTTTGATAGTCTCATAATATGAAATCTTGTTCTTCCATGAAGCTTGTCATTGACAGGCAAGGAAACATTATTCTTGGGGTCATCTGTGAAATGTATATGCTCTGTAATACTGTATTCAATACTTTTTTTTCTTTTTTTTTCTTTTTTAAATACAGAGACTCTTCAATTTATGGCAGCATCGGTCTAATAAATGCACAGTTGCAAAAATAACTAGCACTTAAATCCTACTCGATTCAACTTAGCTAAATGCATCAATATTCAAGTATATGGCTGATTTTGCAGAATTTTTGTCTTAAGTCAGACAACGATCACATTGTGGTGGAATGTCTGACTGATATGGGCATAACGTGAGACATCTATAGGTTCTCTGTGTATCCATAATGGACAATTTCTGGTGGAAGTAATTAGTACATTATATGTCCTAATTTATGATGACAATATATTTCTTCAGTTTCCCTCTGGATTTCTTAGAAGAAATCTACATGCTCTCTGTTATTTACATAATTCTGTCAAATAGCCATAGCATATTCTTGTCCTCAGACAGAGCAATTGTAATTAAGTCCCGTAGGGAATATTGATTTGTTCCATCTAAAATCTAATGATCACACAGGACAGTCCAATGCTGAAGGCTTATTGAGACTTAGAACTTATGAGGTTTATTTCTTCAAAATGTTGGTATTGAAGTGTAACATTTTTAAAACATAGTGGAACTAAGGTTATGTCATACAGGATATGACATTAAACCTCATTGTTCTCAAAGAGGTGTTGGGGAATTCAATAAATTATGACAATTGTATTGAGTTAGATAACTAATTTGAAGCTCATTGATTCCCTATTCAATGAATGCATTTCTTAGATCAATTATTTTCTTTAATTAGAAAAAAGTCATAATTTCCTTAGAAGCAGTCTTTTCATCAGAAGATATAGAGTTGAAATTACAGGGTAAATCTCTATAACAGAGTATTTTACTACGTAGCAAATGATTATTCCTTTTTTTTTTCCTCTACTACAAAGTGAATTTGTATTAGCAGACCAAAGAAATGTAGCTATCTAAGAAAAAATTCTGGAAATATGATGTTTCAGCCAATTTATGTTGCTTGGTTTCCTCTCTATTATAGAGCCTACCAGAAGACTTTTTTAGTAAGTATAATAAATCATTCCTTAAAGACATATTTTTATTGTTGACAAATCAAAATATTAGGAAGTGATTTGCAGAGTCTTTGACAAATCATAAGCATAAGAAATATGAAGGACCTGAAATCTTGAAGCACTATGTCTGAGAGCTCCCGACAGCCATGCCATGGTTGTTTCTTAAAGGCAGTGATAAGAAAAAGAAATATCAAGTTTCTGCACTTAAATTAGTCTGAGACTTACATTAGGTATTGATGCAGAATCTGCATCAAGTTCTCAGTATCGTTTGATATTTGAAATTTTGGATCTATGGTACAATTATTATTCCACTGATCACCAGGACATATCTGTTAGTTATAGGGAGCTCAGGCTTGCTTTCAGAATTGATTGAAATGTTTTGTTTACTTTCCAGTACTGATACTGCAGAAATGTAGAAGAATTTCTTGTTAACCAGGGGCACAGACTGCCCCTGGAGAGTTTGGAAAATCCAGGGTTGTGCTCAGAGGCCTAACAGAGGCCTGCTGGCCCTGCAAAGGCCTGTGACCTTGTAGTCACGTTGAAAGGATAGAGTCATGAAGGTAGAAGAAGCCTGAAACTCTATCCACTTTGTTTAGATTTATACCAATAGTATAAAAGTTTAGATACAAGTCAAAGAAGTGAGACCAATTAGGTAAAGTGTTCTACAGTAGAAATTGTAAACAATTTTATCAGTATATAAGATAAAGCTGTGACGAAATAAACGGATCCTGCCATGAAACTACATCAGTGTGAGTTTGTACCTCCGGTCAGGTCCTCAATTTTAAAGGACCCTGTTACACAGAAATATGTAAATCTTTTATTTTTTTCATTAAGAGGGACTACAGTGACTTCTTGATCCTGCAATCCTTGTTTCAACAAAACTGAAGATTTTTGTTTCAAGAAAAGTAGAAGTAATAAAATCCATAGTAGAACTGAATGCAAATGTAAAAATTCTTTTCCAAGGATAATAATGATCACCCAATTCAAGATAACGCACACGTTTTTTTACCCACTAGTTATACAGACAACTAATAGGAAACTGGGATCTATTAAGTATCCCCTGAATTTGGACACAGATAGACAGAAGAATTATGCTTATATTAAGAAAAAGAAAAAGGGGTTAAGACAAGAGCAGAGACTTTCATATTCTGCATTCTACATCTAAGTCCCAAAAAGCAGACTACAAATCTACTTAAGTCTGAAGAATTTTTGGTCTCATTTTTCCTCATGACTGATCTAATTACTGGTAATCACAACAAAATCTCTATTTTCTTTCTATGAGTAGTGGCAACATCTCTCTCATCTGTCAGTCAGAAAAGAACAGATAAGAAAAACCTTAGTATTTCTAATAATAATCTGATAGGTGATAATTTTGCATTATAAGGGAAAGATCTCTTAGGTCAAAGCAAAATTTCATTGTAAGTGGAATGCAGCTTCTCAGGTGGAGAAAGCCATTCTAAATATAATGAAGCAATTAATGGATTTTGCTCTTCCACATGCAAAATATAATTGGAAGTTTAAATGACTACTGATACTGTGGAGTGAGGTTTCATGTATAGTTTATATCACTTGTTCCCACTTAAATCTGAACATACTTTCTAACTCTTTTATTAGGACTACTTTATCAGGATAAACAAAGTGTAGTGGCCATCCTATGAGCCATGTTAGTTTGTTGGTTTTTTAAATGTGAGAGAAAGCAGGAAAATGGGAGAGCTGAGGATGGTTCTAGAGAAAAGATTGTGCCATAAGCTCTTCAGCCCCACGGATTGTTATCCTTAAGTGTACTCAGTATAAAAGAGCTACAAAACTTGTAAAAGATATTTTGGACAACTCTCTTTACCTTAATAGAGTCATCCTATGTATAGTCTGAATATATATTTTAATGATGAAAAATTTGCTGTTTAATCAAACTATTTTTGTTGAAGCAGAATTGTTAGAATATTCATATGAAATAAGTTTGGAATGCTCAGGAATTAAGCAAATTACTTTAAAAATGAAAACATATTTTTCAGTTTTAAAATACAGCATTAAATTACTATTTTTTATCTAGTTTTTTGCTTTCTTAAAAAATTCTGTACTCTTTTGATAAGGTAGCCTCTTGTCATTCCTTTTTGAAATCATGATAATAAAGGAGACACACTAAAGAGGAGAAAGAGATTTCTTATTCATTACATCTTTCCAACATCTCTGTGCTGCCAAGTAGAATATTTATATCAAGTTAGATGGTCATACTTTTCAAGACGTGTATCTATTAGAAATATTCTATGAGCAGGAAGCAATATGTTTTATGTTGTCCAACCAGAAATCAGAAAAAATATTTACTCCCCATGATTCTTGTCACAGTGGATTAAAGCAAACACTAAAAATTTCACCTTTTAGTACAAATAGAGCTACTTAAGACAGGAAGCTTGAGGGAGCAAAGACATTCCTGCTTGTAAAATATTTCTAATGCAATCTGCTTTCAGATAGCACAAACCTGCATCTGTAATCACTATACACTAAAAGTGTTATTTGCTTAGGATGAATGAAGAGCTGCAGCTATGAATGAAAAAGTCTTTCCTTACTGATCCAATATTATCTTTGCCCACTCTGGCACCAGGCTGTAGTTCTTGTGTGACCCAGCTGCAGGACCCAGTGCTTGGTGCTATTGAGCCTCATACTGCTGGCCTCAGACCATCATTTCAGCCTGCCCAGATCCCTCAGCAGAGCCTTCCTGCCCTCCAGTAGATCAACACTCCCACCAAACTTGTCTAAAAGCCGACTAAGGGTGCACTCAATCCCCTCATTCAGATCATTGATAAAGGTATTGAACTGGACTGGCTCCAGTACTGATCTTTCGGGAACACAATTTATGAGCAGCCCCCGACTGGATTTAATTGGATCTAAGGCATTAGATTTAACTTTCTAACAAAAGGTCAGTCTGCAGCTCCTGATACTCTGAAAGTACTGATATCATTACATTTCCATCACTAAGATATTTTTGATGCCAGCATGTCTACTACTGGTGATGTAATGCACAGGTTCTGCTGGATTCTCAAACTACTTATCCACAACTGCAAATTTCAGATCATAGCAAAATCTCAGTAAAAGAGAGATGAAGCCAAATCATTGATAATATATTTGGTAATCAGTAGCCATATATTTAAGCTATTGATGTATACAATCCTTCTTCATTTCATTTCTAGAAAATACTTTTGATTTCCCAATGACCTGACCTCACATCTGAGAAGACATTCTTAGACTAGATGAACTTCCATCTTTTCTGTATCCAATTCTGGAATGTCCTTCCTAATTCTAGTTCCTCCCAAGATGGAAGCCTGCTCTCCTGGTATGTTAGACACGTCAATCCTTTTTTTTTTTTTTTTTAATTTATAGCAGGAGACTGTGCATATTTGTTTGAGGAAAGATCTATGATTAAATTCCTAATTCATCCTTTTATTTTACAATTCAAAACTATAGAATATAACTATCTTTTATCTCTTGACAAAGATGGTCCATTCCTCAAGTAACTGTAATTTATTAACTTTATTGCTGCATTGAATAATTAAGAAGCATTTCACTGGGTATGGCTTTTAAATGTTAGATATTGCAACACTAAATCTACATCTGCTTTCACCACTGAAGTCACTATATTTTTAAAGAAATCAATCAAGATGATGCCTGTATGAAATAAAGATAAGTCGTCATGATTTTACACTTAGCAGTCCAGTGGAATACACTGATCTGATACAACCTGGTGTAATGATCTTACTTTTTGTTTGCTTGACAAATCCCAATTTATGGTAATGAAAATTTTGCATCTATTTAATTAATACCATTAATTTCCTCATTAAAGAAAAGAGGGAAAAATTTTAGATGAAAAAACAAAAGAAATGTTTTGTTTGCGATGCATATAAAGTGGACTTTGTTTTGGGTTTGTTGTCCTTTCATATTCTGCTTAAATACTTTAGTATATTGTTTAGAGAATTTGTCACTAGTACAGCGCATCATGATTTTTATAATAACCTGCACTAGCTTCATCATTTTAGTTTGTAATTAGTTTTATCAACTTATTAAAGAATACTACTGATATGCTCTTTGTCATATTCTCAGCAACAATATACTGTAGTAGGATTATTTTAAAAATGGAATGAGCACATCTAACCCCACTCCATTTTTAAGAAGGCAAGAATGAAGAAATAGATCTTGCCTGCAGAACAGTAATACAACAGGCAAGTATGTTTCTCAGTTCCTCATGGAGATCCTTCACATTCTGCAAGCAACCCCAAGGAAGTCTGTTGTTTGTAGGGCATTTTTTTATTGTTTTTTTTTTTAGTTGTTGTTGTTGTTTCATTTTTATTTCAGCTTGAATGTGTATTTTTTTCTTCAGAGTATGAATAATCTTAATAAGTGAAAGTTTCTTTATATCACAGCAAGGAAGAGAACAAAGATGGTCATCAGTCAAAACTTCAGAACATTTCTCTGTAAATACCTTGAAGCTAGTAAAGAAATGTGAACATAACCTTTAAACTTTAATGTGGTTGTCTCATCTTCTTTTGTCTAGCCAGACTTCATGAGTGGATTACACTCGGTAATTCAAATATCAAAGTTTCATGGGATATGTCATACGACTCTAACAGGAAAGTTGTTTAGTTTTTGTTGGCTAAGACTTCAGTGAAAATTACTTTTGAAATTTGAAACATATCTGGAATTTGTGTAAAATTGCAGAGGGTGCGTCTGAAAAAGACAAACCCTCAAATGCCAAAAGTTATTACTAATACTAATAATCACATAAAGAAACATCCAAGTAGAAATCCCAAAACATTTTGGGATACTAAATAGTAAATAAGAATTCTAGAATTCTACTTTATTTTGAAATATTAAAAAAATATATATTAAATAAAAAATCTAATTTCAAATATAATCCAGGACACATTCACTATAAGAAGAAAAATACAACCACGCTGCATGGGCTTGCAGATTTCTTAAATTATGGTCACTTATACACTGAATAGAATCACTGATTGTGCCAGCTTAACATATAGGTTAGCTAACATAGGTAAATGTAAGGTTCACCTGGTCAAACTGGGATCTTGAAATTCATCCATACTGATTTGAGTGGGTATTATTTGGCTTCTTTAAGTGAATGAAGTTGTGTTCTACTCTTTATGAACAATACACAGACAAAGAGAAGAATCTTTCTGGACATCGATGTGTAGCTTTTTCTTCCAAATCTTTACATCATGTTGTCCAGGTCTTTTTTTTTTTTTTTTTGGTGAGTTATGTTTTAAATAAGAAAGAGAACAAGCTGTTTCACAGTCTAACAGTTTATCCATGAGAAGTATTACATGAGATGATACACATGGAATCTCTTCAGTCAGTTGAGGCCAGATGTCTCAGATGTATCTCTCCCAGTGTCTTGTGCGACCTCAGCCTCCTCATTGGTGTGAGGCAGAAAGGGCCTTGGCTCTGTGTGAGCCCTGTTCAGCAGTACTGAAAACATCCTTGTGTTAGCACTGCTTTGGACACAGGACACCCCTCTTCCATAGCACCATTTGGGCTGCTAACAGAAAAGTTTCAACCCTACAACATTGAGTATAATGTTATATCAAATAACACAGTTTTCACATCACTCATTTGCTAGAAATTCACAGTATCACATTTGTGGTTTGAATTAGAGTAATAAATTTACAGCTAGATTTCTAGAGGTGCTCTGTATGACACCAAAACCAAAGCTGACCTTCCATCTATCAACAAATATATCCCTAAGTGTTAAAGCTAATTATGAGAATTTATTGAATCCAGTACTATTTTTTTCCACTCTATCCATTAAATTGAGTGGGGAATAAGTAATGATATTTTAAATATAACCCTTCATTATTTAGAGAAAAATAAATATATTAAAAAATACTCTTTTATAAAACTATTGTCTGCATTTTCATTTTTTTTTTTCATTTTTTAAAGAATCTTAGCTGCAAGTGTAACATTTCAACAGCACTGGGTCTCTTGCAGAATTAAAGGAACAGTTTTTATTATAGATTGATCTTTAAACTAATTCTATTGATCATTATCTTGATTGCATTGTTTTCTACAATAACTCCAAAATTGGACTCTTTACTGCTGTGCTCACTGAAGGAAGGGAAGGCCAAGAAACATCTGCTGTGTTTAATAATTCCAGTTAAGCAATTTGTTCTAAAACAATTCCATTTTTGTGTGGGGATGTACTAGCAGTTTGTAAAAAGTCTGAGCTTACTTCCAAAACTTGTGGGGATTTACAAATATAGAATATGAAATTTCAGTCTTCACTAGTGAATTTTCTATTCAATTTTTTTACTGACAATGAAATACTGCTTTAGACACAAAAGTGTTGTCTTTCTGCTTCCAAATACTTATTTTTCTTATTTCCTTTAAAAACCACAATTATGTGAATAGAATTAAAAAATATTTGGTGTTGTATTTCTCTTCCACACCACTCAGTTCACAATTCCACATTGCTTTTTTTTCCCAGTTTCTCACATTTTTTTCTAACAATTTCTCCCTGCTTCTTTTCTCCTTATGACTTAATAATGCTTTGTAAAATTGTTTAGTTTTTCTTTGTGATACCTCTGGGATGGGGAAAAATACTTCTTTCAGCACAGTCAATGGAACTAAGGTGAAGCTGATACAGCAGAACTAGAAAAAGCATTTTGCAAAATGAAATTAACAAACTTCTCTTAGCACTCGCAGCACTTTGTTCTATAACTACTGATAGAAAAGCTATCTTTGAGGCTCAAGATCACTTCACAGCTCCCAAGAAGGTAGAGTCTGCAGCAGCTGCAAAAGCAGCATTTTTAGCTTTTGGAAGGAGCAAGAAAGTATTTTGTAGTTTTCAGGGATTTTTTAGTTCCCAGTTCTTGCATTTTTTTTTCTTCCTAGTCAAAACTTTTGATTAATAGACTCCAGAGGATCAGGTTTTGTACTCCAAGCTGGGGTCATAGATTCAAAAAGACTAATGTGGAACAATCCGACTCTTACATAACTCTGTGAAGGGAGATTTTGTTATTTGATTATACCTAGCCACTGTCGTCACCATTTTAATTGGTCTAGGTACCTTTTGAATATTTTGAAGTAATATTGAAAGAATTTCTAATTTTCATGCATTATTCTCATTCACTGCACACTGAAATCAGGGGATGAAAAGTTAGTTGCAACAGAACATAGGTGTTTACATGTGTTTCTGGGAATCAAAGGCTGCTCCTTGTTTAGAAGACTGACAAATCAAGCCAATTTCAAACTTTAAAACATAATGTTGTTCATTCATTTACTGTTTATGTTAGTGGCTAGTTCTCATACATGAGTGATCCCTGACACTACACACAGAAAACAGTCAGTTCTCAACAATCATCTCCTAGGCAATTGCCCTAACTTTGGTATTCACTACCAAGAGCTGACGTTTTACTGACAGTGTGCATGGCTATAGTCCCTGATGACCACAGTCCTGGAGATGGAGCTGATGAGCTCAACACCTCTTTAGCAAAAAAAGATTAAAATTTTTTTGTGCCTTGGTGGGCTCCTGACATAATCAGAGATTCTGTCTTTCTGCCTATACTCCAGTTCAATTGACATTAATTAGAAGGATGAACAGAAAATTAATGACCGCAAATTTCTTCCTTGTATTTCCACTACAAGCAGATTCTTACCTCATTTTGACTATGAGGGTTCATGAGACAGTAAAGTTAATCTCACAAATTGACACTACTGGGAGAAGGAGAAATCAGCTTCCCTCCCACTGCTCCAGCCTTCCATACTATTCAACCTCATTTCCACCTATCTGATTCCAGTTCATCTCTTTTTTTTTTTTTTACTACAGATTTCTTGGAAATTACAACCTGATTTATTCCTGATTTCTGTAGAATCAAGGGAAAAGGAGGTGCTTTTTGTAATTTTCATATAAAACTATTGATTTTTCATGAGCCACTATTGTGTTATTAGGATTGCAGAGTTAATTTTTTTCCAGTTAATTTATTTCTTACAATAAACATGTAGTCCAGCTGATGGGAATGTATGACGAGAAACCATTAGTATATGGACAGACTTGGCCAAGTTGATGGGAAAGTAGAGAGCCAAAAAAACCAGTTCTTAATTTCTAATGATTACAGGTAAGAGAAATGAGCATATATAAACAATGAACTACAGCTCAAAGCAAAGCTGAGGTGTCATGACCTTGTACTAAACAGATGGGTACCCTGTATAATGAGAATGAGAGTAAATTCTGCAAAAATATAAATGCATGTAAAATTAATTTTTTCTTTTGTATTGGTTTTGCATGGCCTGGTTTTGGTAGCTGAGGACTACAGGGTTGGCTTCTGTGAGACTCTGCCAGAAGCTTCCCCCATGTTGGCAGAGCCAGTTCCTGGGGACTCTGAAGATGGATGTGCTGCTGGCCAAGACTGGGCCAATGAGAAATCGTGGTAACGCCTCTGTGATAATATATTTAAAAAGAAAGAAAAAACATTCTTGCACAGTTGTAATTGTGACCAGAGAAAAGCAAAGTGAGAACACGTGAGATGAACAACTCTCTAGAAATCAGTCAGTAGAGAAGCAGGGGCAGGAAGTGCTTCTGACATTGGAACTCAGATTCCCCTACAGCCTGGTGAGGCAGCATTGTCCCTGCAGGCCATAGAGGTCCACAGGGATGCAGAGATCCACCCACAGTCTGTGGACGAGGCCCACGCTGGTTTGGGGAGGACTGTTGCTTGTGGGATGGACTCACACTGGAGTTCTTGGAGGGCTGCCTTGTGTGGGAGGAACACCACACTGGAGCAGGGGAACGACTCCTCACCATGAGCAGTGGGAGAAGCCACAGGTGATGAACTGACTGGAACCCCCCACTCATTGTCTCCTTGCACCACTGGGGTATGAAGTAGAGCTGGAAAGAAGGAGGAGGGGAAGGTGTATTTAAGGGTTTATTTTACTTCTCATTATGCTGCTCTTATTTTGTTAGTGTAGTAAATTCAATACATACCTCTAAGTTGAGCCTGTTTTGCCTGTGATGGTATTTGATGAGTGATCTCTGTCCTGGACCTTGTCTCAGCTTATAACCCTTCATTAAGTTTTCTCTCTTCTGTCCAGTTTGTGGAGGGGAGTGAGTGAGCAGCTTTGGTGGGTGCCCGGCATCTGACCAGTGTCAACACATGACATCATTACAAAGATCATCCTTACAAAGATCCTACAGATTAAATTAATATTTTTTTCCAAATTTTGAAAATTCATTTCCACATTACTTCAGGAATTCAGTCATTAGAAATGAATACTGAAGGCTAAAAGCATATAGACAATATTTACCGGAGCCACTGGATTTTGGAAAGTGGTCATTACTCTTTACTTGTTAGTCATTACATTGCACCTAGAATTCAACATCCATGTGTTGACCTTGCATGAAAAACATGGACGGACTGCAGTAAGTTCAGCAAAGAGCCACCAGAATAGTCAAGAATTAAAGCCTGTGAGGAGTTTCTGTTATTCATGCTGTAGAGGCCAGCTGAGCAAGCCCCGTAAAGCTTAAATAGGAGAGAGAGACAGGTTCTTTACAGATGTGCATGACAGGGAAAAGAGAGACTGGAGTGCTGGTCAATTGCCTTCACAGTATCCGGCATGGAGTTGTGCTTTGGATCTGTGCTGGACACAGGGTTGATAATATAGTCATTTTTTTCTTATTTCTGAGCAGTTCTTACACAGATCAAAGGTCTTCTCTGATTTTTGCACTGCCACACTGGCAACGTGCATAGGGGTGCATGGAAGGTTGGGAGGAGACAAAGCCAGAACGGTGATCCAAACTGACCAAAGGGATATTCCAGACCACGTGACCATGCTCAGTGTATAAAGTGGCAAGAAGAAGGGAGAGAGATGGCATTTGTCTTCCTAAATCACTGCTTTTGGGGAGGAGCCCTGCTCTCCCATGGATGGATGAACACATGTCTGTCCATGGAAATGGTAAAAAAATTCCTTGTTTTGTTTCATTTGCATGCACTGCTTTTGCTCTCCCTATTAAACTGTATTTATCTACACCAATGAGTTTTCCTGCTTTTACCCTTTGATTCTCTCCTCAATCCCATTGGTGGGGGAGAGAGTGAGCAGCTGCATGATACTTGTTTACTGGGATTAAACCACAATAAATGGTTATAAATCGTCTGGTTATGGCTGAAGGAGATACAGAGAGAAGTTTATTCATTACAAGTATAATTAAGCATTCGAGCAGGTCATTCAGGTAGACTTCACAGTCTCCATGCTTGATGGTTTTCAAAACCCAGCTGGACTAATCCCATTATTTCAGTGTTGACTTTGTGATGTAAAGGATGCTCGGCTAGATGAGAAGCGAATGATTCTGTGATACTGATTTTTCTTTTTCTTTTTCTTTTTCTCTCTCTGAAAAATCTTTGAACACCTGTATGTGGCTGTTTTCAGAAAACAAGTTAATGAATGAACAAGAATTTTCTGGATGAGAAATTTTTCTAACACCACAGATAAAAACAACTACTTTCCTTAAAAACTTTCATGGGCTTTGTATAATGAATATTATATCAAGACTTTGAACATACTATTTCCAGCTTCAGAATGACCCCTTGAACCATGAGGGGATTCATGTTCACAGCTTACCAGAGGGAAAAAAAATCAATTGCTGAACTACTAACATAGGTACCTCAAGCTGTTTGATTCTTCATCTTCCGTTTTCCTATATGAAAGATTCAGATTTGGCCTGACACACTATTTAGCCTGTGAGATCTGAAGTCATCACAGCAAGAGATCAACATGAATTTAATTTGCTTCTTGTTGGATATGCAGTTCCTATTAGCAGAATATCAGTTCTTGTGCATTCGGCAAGTGAAAAATAGGCACTTTTTATTTCCTGTTCAATCAATAATATTATGGATTGGCTTCTCTCTTGAAATATTTATGGAGAAAATCCATCTGCCTGCCTGTTAACAAGAACTCTTTCATTATTTGTATTTGCAGTTTCTGATTAATGTCAAACAAATCAAATTACTTTGATTAAAGCACAATTAAAAATCTAAACAGTTTACAGCAGTGGATTTTTATTTCATTCCAAATGTGAATCTTACCTAAATACTACAGGAGACTACTCATTTGATAAGATTTTTCTTTCATCTCTGTGACTACCAATTATGCTGCCTTCCTTCAATTCACTCTATGCTCAGTAAAAATTGTTACAACTGGAAGTTATATGGATCCACCACTAAGACAACTGTATCTTCCAGCATCCTGGAAAATTAAAGAGAATTTTATTGTGAAATACTATAGCACAACATTTAGCAATTTAAACACTCCTACTGACAGGTGGATTAAGCATTAATGAATTTGAGAACCGTTGGAAAGAACTCTATAAAAAGTTTCCCATCAAGTTATTTCACTTAGCTCCAATTTGTTTGAAAATTATAGTATGATTAGAAGTATGGGTGGGAAATGAAGCTGCTGTTTAGGGGATTTTTTTTGTTTTGTTTTGTTTTAGTTTGGTTTTTTTCCTATCCCATAATATGTATTGGATAGAAGGTATATGTTACTATACATGCTTTGGTGGCTTGTATGGAGAGAATAAAGGACAAAATTCAACACCTGAGCTTGTTTAAAACAAACACAGCAGTCATAATGGGCTTCTGAAACTGATTTATGGAAGTTGGGGAGATTAGATCAGTAGTTCTTGCCTCTCTTTCTTCAATAGGACTCCCTCCTATTTTTAATACATTTATTTGTGAAGCAATGCTCAAGGAGTCTTCAAGCCAGGCTTTGTGGTCTGACTCTAAGGGCTGACACCATTGTGAGCAACACAGACTAGGCTTATTGATAATTTCATTTGCAAATGGAGGGATAGGTCATCTTCCTAGATTCAGCCCAATTTTCATTATTTTTCTGATGAATAAAACCTGACCCTGGGGATTGCCCAAATGAAAAAGAAAACAGAACTCTAAGAAAAGGAAATACTTTGTGGCATTTTATTCTTCTCTCTTTACTGTATATGCTAAAAGTATTACTCACAATAAGAGAAACTGGTTTTACAAGGATTAACCATGAAAAATGTTCACATAGTTGCTACATAAATTTGACAGAAGTTTTACAATGTGTATACAATGGTAATCATAAATACAATGAGTAAATAGCACAAAAGCAAATGCAAAAGGCATGACATTTTCTAGGAAATCTAAGTACAAAATCTAAATAAAAATTTAATACCATTAAATTCAATCCTTTGAATTATGCATTTCCCAATTAAAGTCCATGGCAACAAACATAACATGATGCATTATAAAACTACAAAATCTCTGGAATAGAAAATTACTTTCTTGAATAGCAAGATTAACATTATCATTTGATTAGGCAATGCCCAATACTATCTTGGATGAGATTAGTTTCCTTTTAATTACCCATGTGTTCACAGTTTGAGGTACTTTATTACATGCACACTTCGAACCACATCCATCTCTTCCATTACACCTTTTCAATTACAATGAAAGTAGAATAAAATTACATTATTATATTCACATTTTAATTTGTACTACAACTATTAATCTTTTCCTAGCCTTTAACCAGCTGGATGAGTATGATGACATAGTATTTTTCTCTTCTAAGCACTCTTCTCTTCTGAATAGAAACTTTTTGTTCTTTTTTTGAGATGCAGGTAAAAACTGCTTTAGATTCCATCATATATTTTTAGCTGTATTATCAAGGTAGAGGTGTGTTTATTATTTAACAACTTTCAGTGGGTATGGAATACATGAAGTTTAATTCCATTTTTTTTTATTTTCAAATCAGAACTCAGCAGAAATTTCAAAATGTGACACCCAAAATGTAATCTCTATGAAAATACATGCATCTCAAGACACTATGAATATCATATGATAGGCAACACAGGCCACATTCAGCTTATTGAATTATGTCTGATCCAGCACCTCTTTATATATCACACTCCTTCTATTAGATCTTGTGAAAATTTTAGATTTTTGAATAAGACTTTCTATCAACTGCACCATGGTAATATTCTTATAATCTGCAGGTTACATTAAAAGGCCTTTTCAAATGGATCTGAATTTATTTGTGAAACACTGTTAAAACAGATTCACCAAGAGAACCAGGTGGTTAATTCCTACTGAAATTAGATTACAATGTTTAAATTGTTTAACCATTTTTGATATCCACAGCTCAAACACAGAAAAAGCGTCATGGCATCTTTAGAACAGGTGAACTTCAATGGGTGTTTAAATACCTAACTATGAATTAGGTGACTAATTTACTTTCACCAAGCCATAGATGACCAAATCCCGATGACTTATTATCTTACATATGTGGTAATTTTATCTCAGATCCATGCCCTCACAGCTTCTGGGAATGTAAGCCACCTCAGTGGAGTCGGGATCCAAAAATAATAAGAAATGGAGCCTTAATTTGTGGTTGGAGGTAGTTCCTTTGCATCTACTTCATCAGCATTGAAAATTAATGCTAAGCAATGTCGGATTTAACTTACTGCCTTGGCCAGTAATGTTTTTATTCATTGTCTAAATACGTAGATATTACTTACGGACTAGAGGAATTCTCTGCTAATGTAAACTAAATATTATGATTTCATCAGTATGAGGGGAGAATATCTGAGGAAATCTCTGGCTTTCTCTTTGACAAGAGTTCTCCATTGTAGGAATAGTGACATTTACTGAGACTGTGACTGTATGGCCCATAGAGCATTTCTAGCCCTTTAAATCTCAAATCCCTGTTTCTTGCCCAGTGAATATTTTAAAAAGAGAGCACCAGACATACAAACAGAAAATAAATTGTTTTGTAATAGACAATAAACTGTGATTAAGACTGAACATAAATTTAAACAACACCTGAACCTAGATGTTAATCTCATCTATTTGTGAATGCTCCACCTACAGGCTAATTTGTTTTAATTCTGATGCATAACAGTGATCGTTAAAAATCTTTAGTACTTGTGGGAAATTGAGTAAAAAATCCCATACACACACAAAAAAAAAAAAAAATTGCAAAAAACTGGTCAGTCAAATCTGACCATTACTTTTTTTTTTACTTGGATTCCAAATTCATACAGGTAACTAAATGTCTGGAAATTAATGAAATATTTAGATTTTTGTGAACAGTAACAGAAAATGAGATAGGTGTTTATCAGATTCAGTAGTTTGCTAGATTACAGTATGCCCAGCCGAAAATGTTTTCCATTTGTTTTCTTCATGGCCTTACCAGAAAATAAGGTATGAGATGCTGTGTTCTGGGTCAGAAAAGCTAGAATATGCAGTTTATTTTTCTTATTGTCAATAGATCATCTAAAATTCTCTGTTATATGAGTTAACTTCCAGAAAAGAGAATCAGTTGGTTCAAGGACACTAAGTATTTTTCTGTGTAAACCTTTTTCCTATCTAATACAGTATTTCATATATAATGTTTCCAGACAATGAAGAATCTAGAGAAAAGCCATAGCAGAATCAGATTAGTGGTTGGCATTGTTCTTTTGTTTGTTTGTTTATTTTTAGAATTGAAGGATGTGGGGTCTTTCTACATAGTCAAAAGATAGGTAACCATTTTGAATAATCACTGAAAGAGTGAGTTATGATGGTTGTTTCGCCATACAAGTAGATGAGGACATCCTAGTGTTACCTGTACCTTGGGTGGAAGTTTTTTTTTACCACTTATTCTTTCAGAATTGTGACATGAATTTGTACAATGAACCTGAAAACCGTGAATCATGACTGGAAATAAAGACAAAATATATCATCGTAGCCCTTCTGAAACTAACATAGCCAATTATTCTCCTTTCTTTTCTCCAATGTGAAGACATATCAGTTGTCACAGGAAGAAAAAAATAAATTAGCTTGCATTCAATGTCATAGAGAAGCCCTCAAATCATTCAGCACTAGCTTTATTTGCTTATCTTCAAAATTCTAATATGATTTACTGGCGCAGATAATCAGGAAAAAATACATATATAATTCTTTTTCACACTTTTTGAATTTAATAACACAATAAAATCAGTTTCACCCATAGATAAGGTCTTAGACAATCTTTGTCCATGTCTCAGATCTCCTCTGTTCTATGCCCATACCTTTTACCTTCTCATTTGAGCAAGGAAATACTAATTTTTCCCTGCTATTAGACTGAATATAATTTTTGAAACTGTTCCAATGCGACTTAGTTACACTATTTCTGTTGTCTCCTGGCAGATTAACTGTAGTCTGATAGATTAATTGTTCCTGATGGGAAGTCAGAACAAACCCATTTTCTATGCCATCTTCCATGAAGTTAAGCCTCAGCAATTCTATTTGCCTTTTATTTTCTCACTTTTCTTGTTTTCAGGGGTTTTTTTTTGTTTGGTTGGGTTTTTTGTTTTTGTTTTTGGTTTTTTTTTGTCACAGTGTAAAAATAGTTTCTTGCTGTATAAAAGGATTGAAGACTTTGAAGCACAATGGCCAAATTCAGGTCAATAAAATAAAGCTCTCCACTGTGTAGACAGCTAGAATATAAGAACATATGTCTAAGGCTCTGCAAGGGATCACTGAAAGAAGGACTTTCACCTTAAATGGTGTAGTATTTTCAGTGTTATGAAGAATAATTAAAACCTGTTTGCCTACTCCAAAAATCTCCATCATAGGCAAGTATAACATCTGATCTATATATACTTCCAAGTACACATGGGTGATTCTTCAGTGATATAAGCATATCCTGTGAAAACTCAATTTGTCAGAAATTCTTCCTTCTTAGTGCCATTTCAGGCAAATTATACGTCATACCTTGAGATCCTGTCAGAAAACCAAAGTACTGCAAAAAAAAAGCAACCTAAAACAATAATAATAATAAGGAAAACTAAATTAAAGAGATCCCAATAAGAGAATCAGTAGCAGTCACTAACAGAAGTGGTAACCCTGCACCTAGCCTGAGACTTGCTACTTAATGATTCTTATTTACATCATAAGATCTTCACAAGTAACATTTGTAAATGTGTTCAGGCTACTCTAATTTTTGCATGTTGAAGTCACTGCAGAACAAATATTAACAGATCAGAGAAGTTATATTTATTTCTCCAAATAAAAATAATCTGATTTCATATACTACACATTATACTGCCAGTTCAAAATTAATCTTTATTATAATTCTAGAAATTGGGGAGTATTACTTGAACTTTTAGTTTGCAGATACCTATGTGAACATATGAATATGAACATATGAATATGAACATATAACACCTCCTGAATCCTATAATATTTCTATGTGAGTCTTTCAAATCAATGTATGAGGCTAGAATCAAGCCATAACAATTAACTTGGAATTGCTTGAAAAGCTCCACAGAGGTAAATATCAAATACTTGCTTAAAGTGCCTTGGAATTGGGATATTAAATTAAAATTAAATTGAGACATTAGATTAACTTTTTCCCTTTTGAAAATTCCAACCCTAATATATTTTAGTTAAAGTACAGCCACTATTGGAGCCTCTGAGAGCTTTGTCTTAATGATATTTTAAAAATATTTGCCAAAGACTTACTATCCTTAAGAAATTTTGAAAGACTTGGCTAAAAAGTTTCCACCAATGTAACCTAGCTCCTCTACTGCTTTTCATCATGCACAAGAAGAATATTCTAAATTTAATAATCTGTTCTGGAATTCCCATTCATTTTTCAATTAGTACTGTAAGCTAATACAGCACAAATATATCTGAAACCGTAAATTTCCTTTAGTCTGATCTTTCTCATCCTGTGACATATATTTCATAGCAGGTCCAAATGGTTTCAGAAAAATGTAGACATAATATTTTCCAGTATTGCCAAGTTTTACTTCTATGGACTCTGCTCATAAGGACAGAAGAATTTTAGCATATTGCTATGCAAACATGCAAACTTAACCTCAATACCAAAGCTACTTGTACATTTGGCCAGCTGACTCTCTGCTCATGTGTAGCCATGCCCTCAGGCACTTGAGTGCCTCTGTGGGTTTTATGTGCCTCTTTTATCTTCAAATTATCTAGCTCTTCAGGTTGTCTCTTATTTTAATGTTCCCTTGGAGTATATATGCATTTATGGAGTAAAAATGTAAGTCTATATGTATTACAAAATGCATTGCAAACAGTCTTAGCCAGCTCTGTCTGAATAAATTTATTATTCATGTTCCTTACTTTGTGTTTCAGAAAGTTATTTTAGGACCCACAAACTGGTTATCGGCAAGCAATCAAGCTGTTTAGCCTAAGAAGTTAATTCCTTTCAGCTCCTTTTCTCTATCTACCTATACATCTAGGCTAAGTCTAAGACAAATTCAAGTTAGATTGCTCGATGGAATAATAAACTATCTCAAATTTATCATAAAATATGATGCAATTAGCACAGAACACTTCCTGCATGGTAATTTCATACTCTTAACATGTCCTACAGTAATTTGCATGTGCATTCTGATGAAGAAATATTCTTATGACTGAAAAGCACATAAGCCTTTAAAATTTTTTAGAATTAAAATATCAATTTCTGGTCACAGTGTCAATTCTGATGACCAAGAAGAACAAGTTTACTCCTGTGATTCTCCTGCAGTTACAGAACCACAGGATCACAAAACCACAAAACTACTGACGTTGGAAGGGACCTCTGCATGTCATCTAGTCCAATAAACCTGCTCACGTAGGGACACCTGGAGCAGATAACCCAGCACCGTGACCAGGCATCCTTTGACTATCTCCAAGCAGGGACATTTCACTTTATGGGCAAGCTGTAACTGTGGTCAGTCACTTTCATAGTAAAAAAAAGTGTTTCCTTACATTTAGACTGAATCTTCCCTGTTTCAGTTTGTGCCCATTGCCTGTGGTTCTGTTACTACTGAATGGTTAAACAAAGGTGCTGCAGATCCATTTGTAGCTGAAAAAGGTCCAGTCATGTTTTCAGGATTAGATTGAAAATGTAGAAGTTTAGTCACTTTCTGTTTTTTCTACAAAGCACATATCATAGGGTGATTTCAAGCCATATTTCAAATGCACATTAAAAATTCATAGGAGCTAAGATGTGATATAGGTCTGTCCCTTACTTCATATCACAAAAGACATAAGACATTTAACTGCCTGAAGTAAGAAAAACTTGACTGCATATTTTTTCTTCTCATATTCATTTAAACTCAAGCTCAATTTGCATGACAGTTAAGAACAAAATGATAACTCTTTTGAAAAATGCTTTGTAACACCTGTTTCAGTGATCCATTTTCCCAGTTTATCTTACATAGCCTTCTATTGGTTCTTTTCCTTTAGCACTTGTCTATTTTCTTCGTTGTCAATGACTGAAGTAAAATGAAGTCCTTAGCATGCATACCATAACTTATTATGAATTGATGATACATTCATTTCATGCATTTCAAAAAAATGAGAAAACATTATGATCATGCTATGGTTGTTGAAGTTAGGCAACATCTACAGAAACAAAAAACACCCACATTTTTTAACTACATCTATTTAATTGCACACAGAATGGGCACATTGAATTCAAGAGACAAGCAGTGTTAAAGGGTACCTGAGGAATTTCAGTCTAATATTGTCTGAAGTTTATCTTTAAAATATTCAGTCCTAGAGTAAATAAATCATCTCTCTAGAAACTTAAGTTCCTAAAAATATCTCTTCAGCGTATCCTAACCTTCTTTACTACATATAATGTTATTTGCTCTTATATTCATCTCGATCTTATTTTTTTCACCAAGAATATTGTTACTATGTTTTAATCTTTATTTACAAGAAACATACTTTTTTCAAATGTGTATTTTATAAAAAGCTTACTACCTGCCTCCAAAACCTCTCTTTTCTTCTTGTTGCTTTTATATTTACTTGCAAAGACACTCTAATGACTTGCATACCAACATACTTATTTATTCTATATTAAATGTTCACAGAAAAGAATAGGAAATAATTAATACCGAGGGTCACAGTTCTTTATATGAAACAGGAACAGAGAAGTAAACAGACAGAAAAAAAATGAAGTCATCACTATGACTTCTATGGTGAATAATTACAGGGTTGTCTATAGCAGTCTTGAGAGCTTTTTGCAGCAAGCATGCCATACTTAGAAACTGAAATGTGAGCTCTGTAAGCTCAGTAAGGAGCTAATGATGTTTTCTGTTAAAAGACTAAGCTTTCTGGGAAATCCTATACTGTCAAGTAGTAGGAGCTAGCTACTGGAAAAAGGCCAAATTGAATAAAGAAAATAAGCATGATAGTACTATAAGAAACTGAAAAAGGAAAAGAAATCTTTCTATTTCTGCATATATATTCTAAAAATAATATCCTGCCAGGTTGTCACTGCTGCTTGATTATGATTTTAATATTCAGTGCCAATAAACAGAAGCACAGACAGAAGCACCTTTAGGCAAAATTCCTGTTTACTTAGATTTTTATAAGTGCAGAAGTGTCATTAGGATTCCCCAATCATTCTACCCATGCTTGCCACATAAATTCTTCTAGCAAACTGGGAATGAGAAGCTAACTGTGAACACAATATTGTACTGCAAGAATTATCTGGATTGTCAAGTAGCTGTACTTTGAAATTACCTCTTGATAGGGGAAGGAACTAGATATACTATTGAAGTATCTTATTAGGAATTCTATTTTTCTATATTGTAATGCCCCCTGGAAGCAGAATAGAAAATAAATACTCCCAAAACTGTCCATATTTACCCTCAAAGTCTGTGATCAAAGAAGAAAAAAAGAAAAAGTGGAAGCATTATTTGCTTACAGAAAAAGTGTCACGAAAGTAAAACTAAATAATTGGTTAGAATGTTTATGTAGTGAGGATGATCTTATTTTCCTATGAGAAAGCAAAATTCAGCTTTGGCACTTAAAATCTTTATTAATTCTAAGGTTGCAGTAAATTATATATCTGTATCAATCAAACAAAACAAAGCCCAAAACATAACTCCTTTTAAAAGATAAATAACTTTTAACATAAGTGTTGATGAATATCATAATAAATAATTGCATTTGTGATTTTACATACAGATTTAAAATGGAATCTAATTTCTACATTCTGAGTTCAAATTGATCCAAGTGTAATTTTAATTATAAAAGAAAACAAAAATAAAAATTCTGTAAGACATCATGGTAGTTTCTGGTTAATGTTTATGTCATCTTTCTCTTTAGGAAAGTAAATTATGATCATCATATTTTTACTAATATAAAAAGAATGAACAGTACCCTAGGAAGTTTCAAAATGTTTTGGTGAGAGAATGAACTCAGTATTTTGTAAAATAAGTCTTGACTGTCCTGGGATTTTACTTTGTCTGTTCCTAACATAACAGGAAAATTGTCAAGTTCATCAAAGGGAAATGTCAAATCCTGCACCTGGGGTTTGACAAGTTCACGCTCCAAGAGAGTCTAGTGACCAATGAATTGCAGAAAAAAATCTAGCAATTTGGATGGACAATGAGTTGAACCTGGACTAACAGTGTATCCTTGTGGCAAAAAAAAAATAAAAACCCAGAACACCAGCCTATTGCAGCAACAGGAAGATGGTGGATAGAGGTAATCCTTCTCTCTAATCTGCACCAGTAAAATATATCTGGAGTGCTGAGTTCATTTCTGGGATGCTCAGTACAAGAAACAAATGCATGTGTGGTACAGCAAGTACAGCAAGAGACCAGAATCCACAGAAACTCTGAAGGGACTGAAGCATCTGAAATATGAGGAAATGCTAAGAGAGTTGGGACTGTTCAGCAAGGAGAAGAGAAATCAGAGATATCTTACAAAAATATATTAATATTTGATGGAAAGGTGCAAGGAAGATAGCCTCTCTTCACAGTGTGCCCCAGTGACAGAGAAAGAAGAAATAGGCGTTTATTGTTTTGGGCTTTTTTGTTTTATGTTTTTTTAAAAATTTCTATTGAAATGCAGGAATTTCCGTTTAAAATTTTCAAAAATAAGCAACCAGACTGAATCAAAACCCAAACCAGCATTCAAACAAAATAAACAAAGAAAAAAAGGCAAAAACAATAAAATCCAAAAAAAAATACAAAACGAAGCAAGATAAAACCCCAAAACAAAACAAAAACAAAACTAAACCAAAACCAAACCAAAACAAACAAAAAAACCCAAAACCAAAAACAAACTTTGTTTTTTACGGTGAGGTTGATCAAACATGCTAAAAAACTGCCCAGAGCAACTGTTGAATTTTCACTCTCAGAGATATTCAAAATCTGATGACATGATCCTAAGGAACCTTTTCTAGATTTTCTTGCTTAAAAGAGGATGGTTGGATCTGTCTCCACAGGAATCTTCCTACCTCAACCATTCTGCAGCTCTGTAACACAGGTCTCTCTGAGAACACACAGCCCAAGGTATATCTATCAATTAATGCCATTGCTGACAACACTAGATTGCTTACTCTTGTGTATTGACAAATGCATACTGTAGTTTATGATAATTACCATATATATTAGCCTCAGCATGAAGTTTATATATTCAATAAGGTTAAAGTTTTTTGTTTCAGACTTGAGTGGGTTTTATGTCCGTAATTCTGGCATAGTAAATTTTGTATTTTTTTTCTATAACCACTTCTTTAAAAGAGGTTTTTTAAAACATCCAACTTGATTGTAAAACTGTTATTCATCTCATTTGATTTTCAACACTTCCAGAACTGTGCTAAGCAACAGAGGATGTTGAAAATTTCAATGATTTAAAAAATTTTGCCACTATTCTTTTCCAAGAAGGAACATTTCCACTCCTTTAAAAACATAAAACTACTGTTCCTATTGTAAGCACAGAGTATTATAGAGAACAGAGTATACCAAGTTATGTTCTGTTAGTATTTTGCAACTAGTAAGCATATATTGAATTTTTTAGGTCAGTATTAAGCTCATTGACTGGAGGATTTAATATTTACAGTATTTTGCCAGAATCAATATGATGACCTTAAGGAGGGAAAGAAAATGTCTGAGTCAACTAAATAAAAGTGTTTTCTGTTTATGCCAGAAACCTGCTGATATTTAAATATATCTATAGTGAAAAATATGAAATGTAGTTGCAGTTAACAGCTCATCATTCTTTGTCTCCTGGAACCCTGTATTTTTAAACTCAAAAAAATTTGTACTTTTAAAAGAAAATGATGTCACTTTGTAATAATATCTGATGTTTCAAATCCTTTCTTTTTAAGAGATAACTAATGCCACATTTGAGTCTACAGATTTCAGTTGCAGAGAGACTGTATTTTATTTTATGCTTTTAAAATGTAAAGCATGACTCTCACTTTTTTGCTAGCCATTAGTGAAAATTAGGATCATTTCAAAGTAGAAGGAATTTGTTCCTATTAATTTAGGCATAGTGGCTTTAAAATGCCTTGGCACTCCTTTCCAGTTTCAACTTTTTTAATGGGGAAGATCAGAAAACTCCACAAAAATCCTGGGGATTTTTTTGGTGTGTGTTTGAAATCCCTATTACTTTATGAGATATTATATGTGAAATAGAAGTCAATGCAATACAGCACAGTAATGCTCCCTACTGCACTGTACTATGCATTGCTATGCTACAGTATGTCTATTGTCTATAATGTTGATGGCTGATTTATCTTTGTCAGTTTCTGTCGTTTGGTCTTCTATGTCCTTCTTTAGGGAATATGCTTGCTGTTTATTACTTGGGTTGCTATGAGAATAAAAACAAAATAAGAACAAAATATAAATTTTGCCAAACAATACTGAGTTAACAATGCTTGTTGCACATCATTCTTCAGACCAAAACAATATGCTACGTAGTTGGGTTTTTTTAAAAGACATACAAAAAAGTAGCAAAGAGATTATGATGTACCTTTTAATATTTGTATGCTTGTATAGAAATATATAAATGCTAAATAATTCTGTACTATGTTTATTGGTATATTATGTATTTTCTTAAATGAATCTATATTTTCAAGTTTTGTTCTTACTGTGTTTGCATTATTCATGTCTTTCATCTTTTGTTTCAGCAATTCTAAATGTTACAAATTTCAGCAGAGGTCCATCAAAATGAGTAACAAACAGAGAAAATTAAAGTGATTTAATTTTTCTTTTAAAAATTTTATCCATAAAAGTTTAAGTATTAAAACGGTAATAGATCAGATTATTCTCGATTTTGTATTCTGACTTTGACTCATTTTGAGATGCTGTAGAAAATCTGGAAACAAAGACAGAAAAAAAGTATCTCTAAAATGTCTAGGGCAGCATATAAATTCGCCGCCAGCATAAATTTGAAAAACATATTTTTAAAGGGAAAACCTATCATTGCTTGAGCATAAAAGAAAGGTTTTTCCTAATTTTCAAATGTTTTTAGAAATACTAAATCTAAATATTTTTGTAAAAGCATGTGGTGACTTTGTTATTTAGTATTTATTTCTTCACATTGTTATATTCATGAAGACATTCAAAGACATAATTTCTAAAATAATTTATAAAATTATTAAGGAATCAGTTTTAAAACTGATTTTTAATGTATGTAAATTATTTGACTGTGGTATGCTCACCATCGTAAATTAACTAACTTGTTAATATACTCAGTGGAAGACCTTCAGGGAAATAAAATTATCTTCTCATGTTAAAAATGCCAATTTTTCTATTAAGAACCTCAAAATCTCTTGGGATGAAAATGGAAACAAAAGAGCTACAGAAATGTCAAAAGCAGGACTTCATGATGTCCTAAAAGCTTATTTACTCTAAGAGAAAAATATAAGAGGAGAGAAGACAAAGTGGCTGTAACAATCAACCATACACGTGCTGTTGCTGAGATACGGTGTATTTCTTATGGAAAAAATTTTGACGGTGTGCAATATGAATTCTTTCTCTGTGTTGCAAGTTAAAAAATAGTATTTACAGAAAGAAAATATATCCCACTCTCTTAAAGCTACATTTTGGGTTGCTTTTATTTTCTTTCCCTGTGGATGAAAATATACTTTTCCTTGTATTTTTATCTAAATTATTCCAAAAGTAATTGAAAAGTATATTTGATTTCATATTAGTATGGAATAAAGAGTGAAACATCATCCGAATCTGTCTTACTCTTTGAGGGCCTAAGCACACAGATTTAACTCTTTTCTCTCTCCTTTTCACCTTTGCTTTTCTTCTACCTAAAGCTTTTGTTTAAGTACAGGCCATATTTTTTCTCACCTTTTCAGCAAACATAGCATGAACAAGGAGGAAAGTAAAAACAGAAGAAAAGCTGTGCAATGTCAGGCTAAAGGTTAATGTAGAGAAAGGTTCATTTATGCTCACTCTAGCACTAGCCAAAAGCAAACGTCTAACAAGGAGCAGCAGGCATATAATACGGTACTTCCTCCTCTCTAAATGTTTGGGGCAGAAATACTTTTTAAGACAGAGGTATTTTCTTCCTATTTGAAATTCTTGGATGAGTTTCCTCTCCCATGTTTGTCCAACCTGTCTTTTGGTGCCATGTAATGGAAATCTCTATAAGGCAGATTGTGATCAATACTACTCACCGACAAATACTGTTTGTTTCAGATGTTCAGCAAAACCTCCACACACCTCTCAACATAATAAACCAAACACCTATTAAGATGCTTTTTTTATTTATCTTGTTTTTTCCTTATATATTCTTAATGCTGCAGAGATGACATTGCACCTGTTTCATGACTGCTTCAAAAGAAGTTCCCAGAATAATTCTCAAATTGCCATGTCTTAGGCAGTTTTCCTGACCTCTTAAGCTGTCCTGTTTCCCATTTGATAGGGAATAAACACTTGCCTCCTTTTTTAATTGAGCCCTTCCCCTGAAAAGTTGCAATATACCTGTTAAATGTAAGTATATTAATTTTCACATTTGATATACTTTCCACGAAGTATGAAAAATTTTCAGACAAATGCTAATATTCTGTTAACAGAGAACACCATCTTCTATAAGGAAAAATAAAAAAAAAAAACCAAGCGTCCTTGTTGAGCTGCACTTTGAATGTTTTTCACCTACTGTTTTATATCTTTTTTTATGCTAAAACTTCCAAAAATTATATTAAATGTGTAACTTAAGCACATGTTGAATTATGGTGTTTTTGTGGAGAGATTTTTCCAATTACATTCAGACTGACAGCTTCTGTAAATAATAGCCAAGTTCCACAGCAAATGAATCTTAAATTCAGGTTTAAAACTACATTTTCATTGCATACATCTTTTCCTACCTTTACATGCAGAAAAGTATAGAGAAAAAAGTGTGTATAATTGATAAATATATAAAATGCTAGCAGTGATTAAAGAAAAACTTCCTGGAAGCAATAAAGGGATATGTGAGACTCTCTCTACTTGCTGTCTTAAGGAAAAAAATCACTTTTTTTGATATTGTATAAAAACTAATTATAAAAAAGAATATTTATATTTTAAAGAAAAGGAGAATTAATTAGGGAAAGTGACTTTTACCTCTGAGTCCAGTTATTCTGACAAATGCCTCTAAGATTATCTTGGTCACTCAAACCCATATAAAGTATATTCCCTATTCATAAAATTGCATGTCATCTACCAGGATGATGTTTTGTAATCAAATGTGAAAAGATGTTTTTACTAAATATTGTCATCCAAACAAAATATGGATTGCAGCTAAATTGCATTTAGTCCAGTAGCTCTGCCTTATGGTGTGATATAGTCCACGTACACAAAGAAGAATTGCCTTTCAAGACATTTGTTTCAATTTGGATTTGCCCCATATGCTTGGTTCTTGATAACCTGAAATTTAGAAGCCTACATTTTCAAGTATAAGCATGACTAATGCCATGAAATTTTTCAAATATGTTGACATGAATTTGACACAAACAAAAAAGTAGAAGGTATGTTAATATATCTTAAATCTATGGTGGTTTTAAATTTTTTTCCCCTGTTGTATTAAGACAAAATCTGTTGGAAAATAAGATACGGATATTTCTATTGATCATATTCTCCCTTCTTTAATGCAGACTATTTACGGTTCCTGATAAAAATTAGAAGCTACTGAATGATACTTAATAGATCTTGTGAACAATCTGAATTTGACACAAGAAATGTAATTGCTTCTCACCCTATTGACAGTTTATTTAAGACTCAATATGAAGCCACAAGCAGAATTTTGTTTCAGAGCTAATTAATGATTCCTTGATTTGAAAGTGTGTAAAATAGGATACAGGAACTTGTCCAGGCTATCTGCATTAGACCAGTCTTTACCCCTTGCAAATACCTAATTTTAGTAGTCTGAGTTTTCTTATTCATTTTTAATGATTTTAAAACAGGTAAATATCACCTAAAATGGCTGATTTGTATGAAAAAAGTACCCTGACAAATAAACAAAAAACCTAGAATAATTGTGGATGAAGAGAATCAAATAAGAGAGCAACCACAAACTAAGCAGTTACATAAGGGAATTTCATTAATTGATATCCAGTTTAGTTTTTTTTTTTCATGATGCTATACAGAAAGTCACTAAAATGTAACAGATGAAAAATATTTATTTTTGAAAATAGTAATTTTAGCTAGAATTCAGCATAGAAGTAACAGAAGCATGGTAACTGTTTCCCTCTATGTTTTTGAAATTAAAAGAGAACAGCCTTGTATATTTGTATTAATGATTTGTGTGACAATTATAAAAAAGGAAGCTGAAGCAATTAAAAAAACAAAATGAAGTGTTTGAATACAGTACTTTTAACGGAAATGAAGGCTGAGCCTTCATTAAAGCAATATGAACTGATGAAAAATAGCAGTTATATGACTTGATTAAGGGAACAGCTACAGATGCTTTAGTGAATTTTGAGTTCTTTTTAGATGTTATATTCTGACTGGATTATTTAAGATAACTTTTTTAGTTTCTCAGCCATAAGGCTTGACCTTTACAATATTTTGACCGGGAATATCTGTCATCTCTGACCTCAGTATTGAGATACTGGAGATAATGAGGTAATGAGGTTATAGCTGATATTCAGAATGCAACTTAATGGATAAGAAGTTATTTACAGAAGTTACAAATAAATGAGCATGTGAATGGATGGAAGGGAATTACATTGTGCCATGATGTTTTTTTCAGAACACATATATGATGGCAGGTTATTGGTACTCTGTTCAAAGAAAGGAAAACTTGTGCAGTTCTGTGAATTCTATGTAGGTGGTACTGCTCCATTTATTTTTACCTTCAGACCTGCATATTGCAAGACTCACATTATGTGTCATATGCGTTCTACAGCGTAAGAGACCCTTCAACCTCCTCAAGATTCTCCCAAAACAGTAGTGAGCCACATACATGCAATGTGCCTGGTAAAGCACTGTTGGACTCATCAGCCTGAAGGCAAATCACAAGGAAACAGAAGAAAGGCCCAGTACCCAGTGCAAGGTCATAAAAGCATAACTTAAAATATTAACCCAAAAAATACAGAATATAAAGTAATATTTCTGCTACAGCTGATTCTTTAAAAGTTGAGGAAAAAGAGAGCCCTTGTTTTATCTCTTTTCCTCCCAACCCGATTTGTCAAAATATAATCTTTTTTGCCTAGAGTGATGTGCCAAAACAACAGGAAACCAAAACTATTTCCTCAAAGAGATGACTGCAGAGTGAGATTTCATAGACAATTGGGATCACCGAAAGCGACGTGAGTGGGCGCCAATGGGACAGTAGTGTAGGCATGAGGCCTAAAACCATGATAATATGAGGTAAAAGGAATTCCATGAGAAAGGGATTAAAACTCAGGATGATAGGCTGCTCATTCTGGTGGTAGATTATCAGGCTGGATAACTGACTCAGACAAGAGGATGAGGGAGCAAAACTGGTGAATCATGGCTCTGTTCTGCCCTTGCACAAGAGCCACAGCCTTTGAAATCAGAGCTTTCAATATCATATAAAGTGCCTGGCCCTCTCCCATATATGGCAGCAGCAACAGGGTTTTGACTACAGTCCGGAACTGATTGCTCAGGGAAGTTGGGAATCTCCTTCACTGGAGATAGTCAAGAATTTTCTGGATGCAATTCTGTGCAATGGACTCTAAGATGGCCCTGCTTGAGCGAGGAGGTGGGACCAGATGACCCACTGTAGTCCCTTCCAATCTGAACCATTCTATGATTCCGTAATGAGCTTAGATATAGGAGTTCATTTCAGATATGACTGAGTCAAATAAAGTTTTCCTTATTCTCTCCTGTTTATTGAATTTTTGCAGTAGGTGTAAATCAAGCAGTCAAGGGAGTGCAGATCAGTCCTCTTAATAAATTATTCCTTAAAACATTTTAAATAATCTTTGACGTTCATTTGGGGCAGACTCTCTTTGCATTCTCAAATATATCACAAAAATAAGACTTCCAAACTACAGTTTCCTCATCCTCTTGTTCTTGTTAGAGAATATATCTCTGCCTCTGGGAATTCTATTTCCACCAATAAATTCTTTTTTCTTTCTCCAGCATAACACTTTTGCTCATGTGCAGAAGGTAAAAAAGAACGATGCTGCTGGCCTAAAATTTGGCTGTGTGCACCCTGAAACATTCAGAGAGTTTTGTGTGTAATCAGCTAAGTATCAAAAGCAAAAATATTTAAGAATATGGGCAGAAAATGAGCTTGGACTTAACAATTGCAAATTCAATTATTAAAACATTTCACTCATCAGAAAGCAGAAACATGCTTTGCAGCCTATTTCTCAATATAAGCTACTCAATAACCTTTGAACTATGAATTTTAGATTATTGCAGGAAATCCACTTTAAAAGCAAGTTTCAGGTCAATACTTACTACTGGAAAATATACAATAAACAATTTTATTAATGAATATACTTGATTAAATAATCTCTTTGTATGACTAGAGGAAAGATTTTTTAGATAGGTGGAATACATTATTTACTCAAAATTCATATTTATTAACAGTGCTATGATCTTGGTATGATAAATTGTTGCTATTTTTCTAAGTTTGGCTAGTGTCTTGCTACTTAAGGAAATAAAAAAATACTGAAGAGTTCTAAACTGTCTCAGCACAATTTTTAGGACCGTTACTCTAGAGATGGTTGGGTGAAGAATTCATCCATCACTCAAATTGTCCAAGAATAAACTCAGCATGAGTGTCTGTAGTACAGAGTAACTATTCAAAACACACTAGATATTATCTTTGAACCCTGAAAGTAAGCTTCCTGAAACAATAACTACACATGGTTTGGCAATTAATGAAAAAAATATTTGCAAGAACAGCATCACTGACTAATAAGGGAAGGATTTATATTTTTCTGCATCATACTCCCATTTGAAATTAAAGTATAAATACTGAAATACAATCAGATGATCAGTAAATACAGAAACTCTAGATTTTATTTTACCTTCTTTGGTCACATCTGGTCATATCCCTTCCTTGCATTTGGACAGTCTTGATTCTAAATATCATAACCACAATTTCAATGAAATTTGCTTGATTTTGAACAGTATGATATCTTTTTCAGATATTTTTAACTGGTTTGGTTTGTTGTTGTTTGTTTATTTAATTTTGTTTGTTTTTAATCAGGGAGGAAATATATGTCACTAATTTGACCTGTGTATTCAGGTTAATAGCTAACTCCTAATTTCGTGGTATCCTACCAATATGTGTTATTTTGCCAAAGATAAGGAATTTTGTCAGTGAAGGTGGCAGAAAAAGGTCATCAGTAGCATTCCTTAAAGAAAGGAATTATCCACAATCAAAGCATCCACCAAAATGTGTGAGTTTGTTACAAGCAGACTTGCAAGTAATGAGTGAAGTCACATAAACATAACTTTTATTAATTTAAGTTTTTGCAGTATTTTTCTATGTATTTATATTCAAAGCTTTATGTTAATATAACCCCTATGGAGCACAAGACCTAATTTATCTTTTAAAAATAATTCATGGGAAGTTCATAGGTCTTCTAGCCTTCTGTTTCAGATGTTACCAGATTATAGCAGATGAGATAATACATTATGCTGCTTGGCCCTTGTAGAGGGCTACACCTAAGCATGTTTTGTCTCAGACATTCCGAGTTATTGCTAAAGGAAATGTGTGATTTGAGGAGAGGGTCCTGCAGAGGCGGGGTAAAGCTATTCTTAGCCAATTCTTGCTTCTCTTTAGACTCTCCGGAGTCATGCAAGCATTAACAAAACAGCACAAAAAAACTAGTTTACACAAGAGATATGCACCAGTTTACTCTACAAGGCAGCAGACAGGGAACCCACAGACTCAGCTCCAGATAATCCACCTGTCAGGACCAAGGCAGGACCAAGGGGCTGGTGATATTCTTTGTTTTCTTCTTTGCATTGACTAGGCAAAGCACAGCTATTATATCCCACTCTGTACTCCTTACTGGGGCTTCCTGTGGGACCAGGGAGTTTGTGCAAGTGTATTGTGGCTTGTAAGCCAGCATCTCTTGAGCAGTTTTTTCTGTGAGTTGAGAACTTATTGAAGTGTACTGTATAAAATGTAGGGCTTATTAGCCTTCACTCTTGTGGAAATCTACTGAGAATTCAAGGGCTTGATAACCAACACCCTTTCAGTCTAAAGAGTGGGCTGGTTGCTGCAGTTATGGCAAATGTACAATAAAACATAAGAGTTCCCAGACACGTGGTCCAGTGCCTTTGTTCAGCCTGAAAAGAATTTAAAAGGAATATAATTTCCCCAAATTTTATGCATTTTTAAAACTAGCTTTCATGGTTATTTAGTAACTTGTATGTGTCCTTAAAATTCCCGCATCTTCTTCATGCTTCTTATAAAAAACACTTTTATAGAGAATGAACATAACTATACAAAATTTCAGACAAGGTAAAGAAAGTCTCAATGAATTTTTAAATTCATAATCACTTAGAAGCAATGAAAATTAAGAAATATAAAAGCTGGAGTGCTGACTTACTGACATATATAAATAATACCACAACAGAAAGTCACAACTATGTTGTACTACTGAATGAAATTAAACAAAAAAAATTAAAAAAAATTTAATATATGTATGCACGACTGACACTTGTGTCTGCTTTAGTTCAAAATAGATCATGATCCTCATTCACAAAAGCTGAAAAAGGCACGGTCAAAATGTAAAAACACCATAATCAAGATAAGTACAGTACAATTAAATTACAAAATAAAGTTATGACATTAGAATAGCAGCCATAGAATTAAATAATGTCACTTTTAGTCTGAAAGCATTTATTGAATCTTCCTTTTATTTTGGAGTTAATGAAAACTGTTGAAAATAAGAATAAATGGATTATTTTTTTGTTCAGTAATTTGTGCTACCATAGGTTCATACATAAATATAAATCTCAAACAAGAAAGTCATTTCACACTTGCTAGCATTATACTATAAATGTCATCCCAAAAATAAATTCAGGTAAAGACAATTTTCAGGTCCATATTCCATATTTCCAATTCTTGAATTTTTTTCCATATGACTAAACAGTAGAGCAGAAAAAATTATTGTAAGTCTGGCTAAGGTTTTTTTTTATTTGTGAGAGAAGAAAATAGAGATAAGTCATTGGAGCTTAACTTCTAACAGCATTTATTTCCAGCTGTTCCATTGACTTAGTACAGGCTAAATTTACATTGGGAATCAGGCTTGTAAGTCTGATGGCTATTAAGCTCCACTAAATATATGAATGATTTTTGTCTCTTCTAAGGTCATTGAAAGATTAATAATGTTTTTGAATGTATGCTAGGTCTCCAACCACTTAAGTTTTGGTCTTTTGTATTTTATTTGTTATTCTGTTATTATTTGTTATTCTTTTTTATTGTATCTGTTATTGTAGTTTAACAGAACAATAGTGAAATAATGAATAATGAATAGCAAAAGATGGCTTGGACAGTGGAAAAATTTTGTAAAAGAGATTATGATGCTAAATATAGGAGGTTTATTTGCATGACAATATAGATGCAGGAAATCTGTGGATGATCTGAAAGTGACTCAAGACTCTTATGCAAAGTGGTGAAATTTTTCTTAAAAGAGTCATACAGTGTAAAACATAAAGAGGTAAATAAACTGATTTTTATAATTGCATAAATTGTGATTCTTGTGAACTTGTGCTTGAGACAATAAATTGATATGAGAGTTTGGGAAATGACTGAATTTATGCATGACCCATTCTCTGAGAACTTTTGGATTAAGTGCACAGTATTTATTACAAATATTACTTTGGTTGTCATAGAATGATAGAATGGCCTAGGTTGGACATTTCCTTTAGAAAGCTGCAAGTATAATAATTTCATATACTGTATTATGCTGTGATTGTTGACTGTGCTGTACAAACAAGTAGGGCATACTGATGAAGAACCAGAGGTAATTTAAGGCCACTCTAGTCAATAGCAAACCATTTCTACATACTGTATGCAGTTATGTGAATTGTATTTGGGAAAGTGTCCACTGCTGCTAGAAATTTAGACACATTTTGAAAACACCTAATGGAGGATCCTGAATGAAGGATTGCAGTCTTTTCAGATCCCTGATACATCAGTAGTGATGAAACTCAAATTTATAAATCTGAAACAACTTTTGGATATATACTTCAGTACCTATGGACAATTTTAGGCTACAAATTGCCATAATTGTGAAGCAATTTGAAGCTGATACAGCAGGTGAATAAGTTTTAGGCTGAGGTACACAAACGCTATGCAAGCCCTACATTGAAAGAAGATCACACACTGTACAGTGGAGTATGTTACAGAAATATTACCTCCACATATGTAGCAGTGCATCTATATGATTTTTGGAATACATCTATTTTAATTAAGTATTTTGAGAAATAGAGCTGATTAGTCCAGGCACAGTGTCACTCTCCAATGACTATCCTGATTTTGGGAGTTGAGTTTCCTTATGGCATATCACAGTGTGATGCAAATGCTCAGATTGATCCTAGCTAGGAGTTGTCTCATGAAATTATCATTCAGTTCTGCATTATAGAAATCATAACATCTATGCAGTTTGAATTGAAAAAGATCAAATCGGAATAAAAAAATCAAATCTGAAATAAAAAGGTTATAGGATATATTCAAAACATTTCTGACATGGCTGTGGTACTTTTTGTATCTGGGAAACAATATTTTATCTCTTACAGTATCATAGTTCTTTAAAAAAAGGGTAAATGAAAATAGAATATTGTAAATTGCTTACAAGAACATGAAGAAAGAGGAGAGAGTACGTAAATTGTTCACAAGTCCTAAGACTTTATTTGAATTATCACCTTTCATTGCACTAAAAGAGGCAAGTTTGCTTTGTAGTGGAAGATGGCTTTTTCCATGCTTTCCATTCTACTTTCACATAAATCGATTAAATGTGCTTGACCAAGACATTATTATTTATGGAGAAACTTGTGAAAAAACTCTAATGGGAATATTCAGAATTTGCACAGACATTTAAATATAAGCCTTAAATACATTTGCAGATTGAATAGTTTATGTATCGTATTTCAATGTTGTATGGCAAGAAAGAATATTGTCTGAAAAATAAAATAAAAATATTTTTTGTAATCTTAATTAAGTTTTCCAACATTTTATAAATCTGGTCTTTATCACGAACATTTTTTCCTGTCTCCTTTTCATATACACACACTGTGATAACTTTCCTTTTGTTGTGGACTATGAAGGACTGGAGATGCATGGGAAGAGCATAATTTATTGTGAAACCATTTTTATCATTTTCTTGGAAATTAGACAAACAAAAAGTACTTCTAAGGTGTCTAAACAGATCAATCATCAGACTGTACTTTAAGAGCTGAGTTGTAAAAACTGTTCACCTCCTCAGATGCAAAAAATATACTTAAAAGAAAAGAAGGTTTTTTTCTGTTAGAGAGAAGTATGAGGTCAAAAGTTGTATTTAAGTGTCATGAGAAAGACAAATATAGCTGTGTTGTTTTCATTTGAATAGACACTTACAGCCAGATTCAAATCCACAAATTAAGATAAATACAATATTTGTTTCATGAGTTTCTTTGGACTTATTCCACAAAACAAGAGATAGCAAAACTGTTCCTTGCTTGTTTTCTGATTGTTTTGTTTTCATACAGAGAGGTGAAACAGGAAAATTGCATTGCAGGTATCGCATTCATATGAAGAAATTTTGCCAGGTTCATAAGAACACATAAATATGGTTATATGAATATACATTCAAATGTAAAGGCTTGAAACTTCATGTTGCTCAGTTTCCAGACAAGTTATTAGAACAATTCTTAGAAGTCTAGCATGGAATTTAACAGCAAAACTATTCTGTTGCAGTGGCTTCTCTAAGTCCTGCTGAAATAACTGCTGATTTGCTATATGTTGAAACCATTCAGACAAATGCTCAGAACATCATCTTTCTGTCAAACTGTCAGTTTTGTGTATCTCAGGTGGTTTTAGGTATAAGCTGATTTTCTTTAACAAGTTAAATCCATTGGATAGCTTTTTATGGATTATAACTTTGGAATAAGACACATAAATTCCATCTGAATTGTGTTTTCTATCATTAAGCTGTATTCAAAACCATATTAATTCTGTATCTAACCCATGGAACATAATTCAACAACGTATTGAAACACATTTAAGTGAAGAGCATGCTGTGTGAGAGACAGCAGAAAATTATTATTGTCTCAAAACAACTGAAGCATGTGTGTGGAGTGGGGGAGACAGGGCAAGTTCTGAGAAACTGGAATGTGCACTGCTTCACAGCCCACCCCCCTGGAAATCTTCTCCATAACTTTACCAGACCTCTAATTTCTGGGGTCCTCCCTCTTGCCTTTGTTGAAAATCATGACAACACTTCCCATGTTCCAGTCAACTGGAGCCTCTCTGGTTTCCTAAGACTGTTGAAAAATTGAGTTTTTGCAATGACATTAGCTGGCTCTTTGAGGATTCCTGGGTGAATCCCTCCAGGTCCTGTAGATATGTAGGGATCCAGCTGGAACAGCAGATCACACACAATTTCAGTATCAGCTGGTAATTAATAATTTTCACAGACACAATCCTCCAGCTCCGGCCACTGAGACTCCCTGAGTCCATCATTTGTGTCGAAGATAGAAGCAAAGAATGCATTAAACACCTCTGCCTAGTCCATGTAATCATCTTTAGCAATGATTGAATCATTTAGATATTGGTATTACAAACTTGTATATATAGAATTTATGCGTACTAAATGTCTTTTTTTATTACTTTTTTTTTAATTGAACCAAGTGAGTAACTGGCTTCTATAAATCATTTTTCTTTCATTCTTCCATGAACAATTACTAAAAACCTTTCAGCTTTTAGTATGGGAGGTATGGCCAACAAAGATTAAAAAAAGAAAAGGTACTGAAGAAAAAATCCAGAAAAAAAGGAGAAATATCTGTGCTTGGCTTTATTCTGCAAGGTTTATAAAAAATGATTTCACAGATTGCAGTCAGAAACAGTGATTATTGAACAAAATCTTCCTTAAAGCACTCTGATTTTTCTTTACAATGACATTTCTATCCTGAGCTGAGCACTTTCATATTTGGAATACACACTGATCTATGACAATAGGCATACTGATATTCAGCTGATGAGAACCATAGAAAATCCTAATACTAATACAGCTTTCCATGGGGATTATTCAAGAGTATTAAAACAAAAAGGAAAAAAAAAGGGAAAAGAAAGAAAAGTAATATTCAAAATTATTTTGTCTATATCTAAAGGTTGTGCCTTAACGTTAACACAATAATTGAAAGGTTGTACTTCAGAGACTGACTGCCCAGAGAACTACAAGGCAAACGAAATCTAGAAATTTTATCTTTGCATTTTTAGCCTGTGTTTTCATTACCTCTGTAGGACTACAGGGAACAGAGAGGCTCCATGGATTAGACTTCATACATAGTGCTGTAGATTTGAATCTCTTGTTTGGAATGAATTGTTATTTCTTTTAAAAGTTTTAAATTTTTTTTTTATAGAAGTTGAGATTTTTTTATTCCATTAGCTTTTGTTATCTAATTTTCCAGCTGAGAGTTTTAAATTGTTTTACAGGTAGAAAACTTCAACAGGTTCCTATAGCTTTCTGCCTCCCTGTTTTTGGTTTTTGGTTAGTTTGGGGTTTTTTCCCCAAGAAAAAATGATACAGAATTAAGGTGTATAAAAATAACTGGTATGAATTTGTGGCACAGATCATGGTCTGAAATCTACCCTGGAGCCTGGCTGACTGATACTGACCCTTTTTTCCCCACAGTTTTAAATCTTCCTCTAAACCAGCAACTATTTTCCTAAGAGGCCTTAAGAACTTCAGTTTGAAGTAAATAAGATCTTCAGTTTGAAGTATAAAATTTCTCATGTTGTGAATGATTTTCTCAGTGAGATCACTGCATCATCAGTTTCCCTGGGCATTTCCACTGGCGTGTATTGCAGCAAGGTCATAGGGGCCAAGGGCAAAAAGAGAGACTGAAAACGAATTGCAGGATATGTAGTAATGCAGCATCAGAACTTTCCAAACAGGAGTCAAGATGAAGCCGATGACATTTTTGCCCTCTGTGATTCTGTTGTAGGTGGACCTTCAGGCTGTTGAAAACAGCTTTCTACATTACTACTGCTCTCAACAGCCTAGGACCTAGGAAACACCTATATTGTATTGCTTTTGAGTCACAATATTCGCTCCAAGTTAACCTCTGCTCCATAGTGTTACTGTTTCAGTCAATGTCAAAAGAGGATAACAAATAGTAAAAATGTACTTAAAAATAACTGAGCCTGCATCAGACAAAGGAATGTGATAAAGCTCTTCCTTGCAAGTTATGATGTGGCAGAATAGATTATCAACTGATACTGGAGAGGGAAGGTTTCTTTGAAACAAAAGTACAATCCGAATTTATCAAGTTATTTAATATAAATGCTCCAAAAGAATTTTTGTATCAGTATTTTAAGGATATCCATTGTTTATTACTTGTTTCTGTCAGCGGTCATTGCAAACTCCATGATTTTCTCTTTACATGTATTAAAAAAAAAAAAAAAAGTAGTTATGTAAGTTTATGGCTGTGCTCTTTGAGAAAAAATTCTTATAATTATTTTTATCTCCAAGGACTTTTCTAAAGGCAAATAATTTGTGAGAAAGTCAGTTAATGGTATACTAAGATATTCATAGCTTTTCTATGGAGCTTATTAATTGAATAGAAAATTTGTAAACAAGTTTCTGACTTTTAAGAAAAAAAGAAAATAAACAGAAAGATTTTTAATCTGAATCCTTAAATTAAGGAAATATTTCAATTTAAAGTAAAAGTTAATTTAATATATAAATGCAATTTACTTTCTCTCTGTCTTTATATATATATACATCAATAAACATAAACACTTTTAAAGCTCCATGCAGGAGTAAGTAAACAATGAAAAAATCAAATATTTTAGCAGTTTAGTGAGTAAAAGGTCATGTAAGTGGAAAAGAATATTACTGAAACATTAAAGTATTTACATACAATGTCATTTATAGCTGTCCTAAGAGACATCATCTGGTATAACCAGGTAAAATGTGAAAGCAGTGCAAAGCCTAACGCATATGGATATACAAGTGCTAGGAATTTTTAGCATGCTTTTTTTATTGACTCTTGGATGTTATTCTGTTCCTGTTTCATCTGTGATATTTGATATAAACGTTATTTCACGTCAGCATGTCTGTTGTGGTTTCAGCCCAGCTGGAAATTAAGCTTAATCCTCCCTCTCTCCTCCCCACCCTGGTGGAATGGGGAGGAGAATCAAAGTAAAACTTGTATGTTGGGATAAAAACTGTTTATTAATTGAAAATAAATACAGTAATAAATGATGATAATAATAATAATGACAGTTAAAAGGGAAAACCAACTCATGTACAATACAATTGCTAACTGCCCATTGACCAATGCCCCCCTCTTCCCAAACCCAGATCAGTTGCCCTTTCAGGAAATTTCCTCCAGTTTATATTCTGGGCTTGTCATTTTATGGCCAAATATCCATTTGGTTAGTTCAGGTCACCTGTCCCAGCTATGTTCCCTCTCAGTTTTTTTTGTGCACTTCCTCACTGGCAGAGCATGAGACAAGGAAAAAGTCCTTAACTTAGGATAAACATGTCTTAACAAAAACCCAAAATATCAGTGTTTCAACACCGTTCTCCTTCCCAATCCAAAACACAGCCCTGTAACAGTTACTAAGAGATTAACTCTGCTCTAGCTGAAATTAGGACAATGTCACACTTATTTTCTGCATTCCACTAATATTTTTATCTAATTTTTTGCTAGAAGAATCAATGAGACATTGGTATCAGATACACTTGCTCAGCTTAGAGTAGGGGGAAAAAGGAAATTGCTGATGTATATACTGAAAACCCAGTATTCCAATGAAAAAAAGTAACTTTCTCAATATAAAGAGTCACATTACTCTTAAATGTTAATCTGAAAATACTCTGAGATTCACTAGGTTCTCTAGGTTCTTGGGGACAGAGATTCTTCAACCATAAAATCATGCTTGGATCAGGGACTAAGATTTCATCTGTGCGTAACTTATAAGTGTAGAATATGTAATCTATTTTTTAAAAAAGTTAAAGGATGTTATTCCAAATGAACAATTTATAACAAAAACCTGAATATTCCCAAGGAAAATTAGTTCTCTGGGCAGTCCAGGAACGGCCCAGCCAGACATCTTCATTTACGAGATAATAAACAGGTTTGAGATAAGGGAGCAAGTTGGTACTGGATAACTTACTGAACTCTTAGCAACACTCACAACTTAATAGGCAAAGGACTTCTCTAAGTTTCTAAATTTCAGACTGTCCTGGAACCTGCCTCCAGGCTTCTCCTTCTCTGGAAGGACAAAGTTGTGTCCTTAAGTATGTTATCCTTTCTGGAGGATCTGGCTCATCTTTCCAGAGACTCCCGTAAATGGTTCATGCTATGAAACTGACCAAATTGTGCAGAGATAAAAGATTTATAATAAAGCAATAAAAACTTCCTGCAAATGCAGAAATGGATGCATAGGACAGTCTTTTGTACATTAAGAAAGTTAGCAGATGCCTTACATGTGGATTAAGAAAATCTGTGGCAGTGGATCATACATGATCTGAGTTGGTCACATAAGACTATGGGCCACCTGCATCATGAGACATCAGCAGAAGAGTCAGACCTGATCCTGCTAAAGTTTTTCTTATGGAATCTTGCAACAGAAACCTGATTTCCATCTGGACAGTGACTAATGATCTTTTTTTTAGACATTCCCCATGTGAGAGTTACATATTCAAGGGACCGAGAAATCAACTATGCTTGCTTGCTTGCTTTCAAACAAACTGTCTATAGTGTGTGCAACATGGACAGAAACAATCTTCCAACTCCATTTGAATGTCAGTTTAGTTATAGGTCAGTTGCATGAGAATATTTTCATAATTACTCTAAAGTTTATAAATAAATCTGCAGTCATCAGACTGTACCTTACTGTTGAGCTACATATTTTCCTTGTTGTCTGCATGTTATCTACGTGGAATTATCACCTAGATACTAAACCTCATTCTTAGATGTTTCTACAATGCTTAATGTAACAGAGTTTTAGTCTATATTTCTTAAATGCTGAAACAGTCGCACAAATCAATGTTGGCTTATGGTGAGATTCAGTAAAGCTGAACAAAGGACATCAAAGAATTTAAATGAATTGTCATGGAACAGTTGCCTGTTTACCCATTTTCAAATACAATTCAAACATTTTTTACAATGCCAATTATTAAAAAAATGTGGAAAAGGGTAATTTCTCATAAAATTGTCTGACTTCAAAAAAATAAAATCCAAATGAAATGAAACTGAAAATAAATCATCAAGGACAGGCATATTATTAATATCAGTCTCTAGACATCTGAAAAAGAGTGAAATATTACAGCTATAATTTTTTAGTACAGGACAGCTGCTTTAACATATATTGTTACCAAAGGAAAGAATCTTGCAGTGGGAGTTCTATCAGGTTTTTTTCATCAAATACAGAACAGCTCATGAAATATATCGATATTCACCTAGTTCCTTTTGCCTTAAAAAATAAATATGCTTGCAAAAAAACCCCATAGGATTAATTTTCAAAGTCAAATAGAAAGCTAATTTAACATATCTGTCAAGAAAACATTTGAATGAGAAAGCAAGTAAAATCTGGGATTGGTTTTGGAAATAAAGAGTAACACCTGCCATTTTAGTCGCAATAATCAAGACTTGTCTTCTAAGAGCCTCTAAATAACATGTACCTGTTAAGTTTTCAGAGTAATCCATCTGCCTTGTTATGTAAAAAAATTCTATAAAAATTTCACTCCAAAAAAGGATATTTTGTTAATGAAGCCAAAACATACTTTTTTGCAAACATGTAATAAACATTTATGATAACTGAATCCTAGAATAATTAATCCAATTATTTAACTTAATTCCATATTAAAATATTATTACATAAAATATTTTTCAAAACTAATAAAATTATATCAGGAAAACATAACACGGTTTTATTACATCATATATACCAAAGTGCTGAAATAAACATGATGGTTTCAGTCAGTGGAATTTTGAGATCTCAAAGCCTTAACTATTTTTCCTTTCCTGTTCAATTCCTTTCCTGTATCATATTTCAGGATTTAAAAATCTGACACTATTCAAGCACTGTCAGTTTTCACAGTCAATAGCTGAAAACAATGTGATGGCAATTTATTCAGCACCACCTCATCCATTCACTGTTTTGTTGAAGCCACTTTTTTGTTTGATAGATCTGGCTGACAGCTTCATAGGGGTCTTAGACTTATATATTCTACTTGATATGAAGTGTCAGGTTTGTAATGTTAAGTGTGGACTATGTCTAACTTCAAAGTTGTTTCTGATGTTTGGAAATTAAACTTCTGATAATTATTGCTTCAGTAAATCAATAAAGTAAAATATTTGTGAATCAATAGGTTGAGGAAGTTGGTACACAAACTACTAATGCCCTCATAGGGGTGAGAGTTTTGTTTGGTTGTCTGGTTTGTTTTGGAGTGGAGTGGGGATTGGGAAGCTTTAGAGAGTGAGATACGATTTACCTGGTGTTGAACACCTCTACTACACAGATGGTTCACAGCCTTATAAAGAAAATATATCTCATAAACTTTTCCCACTCCAACACTGGACTCTTGTATGAAGAACCACACAGTTATTTGTCTTTCTCAGATGACAACATATTAGTACCCCCATCTCCTCAGTATCTGAGCTGTATTATTATTCTTCCTTGTGTTTTTTTCTGAGTAATTGTCTGACCAGCTCTGCTATTAGTTTGGACAATGTGGAAGTCAGCTGAGCAGCTGCAGCAGCAATGCTGGGAGAATATTTTAATTGAATTTATTACAGTCCTGTTTCTGGTCCTTTCCCTTAAGGAACAGGTATTTGAAAAAATCTAAGTCATTTTCTATTGTCTCACACTTGGTTTAAGAGAGAATAGGAAATATCTTCATACCCTCTTCCAAATCAGTTCACTTGCAATCAGACACTTACAATCCCTTTTGGACATGCATGGTTATTTATGACTCTTCTCCCCATACATTTTGTGCCCTTTCCTATGAATTGACAAGAAGCATTGGCTAGTATATCTTCATTCCTTAAGAAAAAACTCTTATTTCTTGAGCTATGGCTGCTCACTGGACAGACCTTGATTACAGTGGGTTTGGCTAGTACAATGTCACAGCTATTGACTAGTTACAGCTACAGGAAGGAGCTTGGTAAAGGCAATGATTGCCTTGAAGTTCCACAGAAGAAATACTTCAAAGGAGTTAGGGATGTAAGGTATGTGTGTAGTGCCTAGAACACAGTCCACGAAGAATGTTCCCTCCTCTTCCCACAATCACTAAGACAACAGCTTTTATTCCTTTTACTTCTGTGGAATATTTATTGTTTATGCTCTTCATCCTTTATGTTTTTCAGTTCTCTGGAGGCATAACTCATCACTCCCTTTTCTAGACTTTGGCTGCTCCTTGTCTTCTGGCTTTAGCACTCTATTCAAAGAATAACCACAAACCATCAATATGCCAAAGGGTGGCGCTTCTGACTCAGAGGGTACCCACAACTGCACTTTTTCATTCTAGAAGCTCTTACTTCGAAGTCCTTGCAATAGAAAACTCACAGTCTCCATCCCTGTACTGCTTGCAAATAGTTTTCAAAGGCATTTTTTGCCATTTGGTTGACTCAAATATACCTCTTTGCTGTCCTCTCCCTCCTGTTAAATCCAAGAATATATATGGAAAAAACCACACAGTTTTAAGTGAAAGTCAAGGATAGGAGGAACTTAAGCTGAACAGAAAAATGCCATAAAATACTTTCAAACAGTAAAAGATTGATTTTCTAATAAGTTATTATGACCCATGATTTGGATATGTGCTTTGGTGGTTTTAGTGTGGATGTGCAGGGAGAAAGAATGAGAAATCTTTATGATCAAAGCAACATGCAAAATCTGTATGCTTCTACTAAAACAAAAAATGTTTTGATGAATCAACATTTTGTTAAGAAGAAAAGTTGCTAGCATATTCAGGATTAAACTAATAGGAAACCTTTCTACTATTGTATCTGGAATAGTTCAGTAGTAAGGGTAAGTAGTAAGTAGTAAGTAAATAGTAAGTAATTTCAGTCAGAAATTACAAAAATTTAGGGGGAATTCACATGGATCTAATAAAATATTTTACCATCTCTGAGAGTTTTATATACTAGAACTGCATTTTCATGTAACCCTTTAGAGATAATTAACAGTAAGGAGATGCTTTAATTGTTAAGTGTATGTTATTTGGATATAAACTAATAAGTAATAAATTAGTAATGAATTAATAATGTTTGCAGAATTATGGTATTAGGATTGACCTCCCTCTGTCCTGCAGAAGGTTAAATAATAGGTAAGTCCCATTAAATGGTGATATATTACATTTATTCTGACATATTTGGTTTTTTATGATTATTTGTCAGATGGTCTAGAAGAGTGTATTCTTAATCATGTTTTATAAGATCTATATACAATGAATTGATTACAGAAGATCTATTGTAAAGTTCTTTTTATTAAAAAATCATGATCTTTAACTTCCTCTTGTAATCCTCCCTTCAGCTACGCGTCAAGAACAATTCTTAGTAATTGATAATATTTGATAAGATAGAGTTAATAGAGAGACAAAAAGTGTGTTTGATCATAACCCTTGTCATTTGCCTTCATGATTATTCATGAAGCCTATGCCTTTAGGCACATATATATATAGCCATAAATCAATCAGTGTTATGATGGCATCTTATCTAGTAAGTTTTTGAATAATTACTATAGTAATCAAATAATTTGATCTGTCCCTCTAGTATTTATGAGCAGTTAATACAAACCACTGCTTAATATTATCGATATTTCTACCTGCAGATTCAGAATACGTGGGGTTTTTAGCAATCAACCTTCATAACTCTGTATTTCACATCTGCCAATATGAAATGGTGTATATCAAACTTCTGTCTGCTCCTTCCTTCCTTCCTTCCTTCCTTCCTTCCTTCCTTCCTTCCTTCCTTCCTTCCTTCCTTCAAAAAGCCTAAACTTGCAAGCCGTTCTAGCTTGTTACTACTTTTGTTTTCAAATAGGAAAATTAATTTAACATGATCACTAAACTACTTTTGTTTTCAAATAGGAAAATTAATTTAACATGATCACTAACTCCTGTACCTCATTTAATATTCACATTCACAGGACACGAAATATACTTTTCAATTTGTGAAGTAGGGAAAACCTGTAAATACTTCTGTTAGTAAATTTTATCATCATTCCTGTTTAATATCAAGATCAGTGACACTCGTGATAACTAAGTTTTCTTCTTTCATTTTTCACCATTAAAAAAAATTTTATTTAGAAATGATACTCTTGTTCCTCAAGCACTGCATGTGATTCAGGGAAATAAGAGACTGCAGAACCTCAAATAAATAGCTTCTCACATTTGGTTGTGTGGAGCAAGCTGAAACGTAGTTCACAGTGGCAGCATTCTCTGATTGGTGCTGGAAGCACAAAAGAGCTCATTTTTTTCTTGTTCCAGGCTTCAGGTAAAAGCAGAGCTATGGCTTTTCGCATTTTCTGACAGAGTGGTTGGCTTTTTTAATAAGAAAATACTGTCTGTGACCACAGTTCATAATTTATTCAGAATCTGAAATATATGATAATGATGGCAATGTAAAAGGGTTAATAAATAGCTAGTCCTTCCACAGTTAAAAAGTAACATAAAAATAATTGTGGAACATTTATATTTCTTGACATGATGCAGCACGTGGAGAATACTACCATCAAAGTTTAATTCTATTTGGAAGAAGTTACCAAAAGCAAGTACATAATTAAAACCTAGTGCACTATAATCTATATATGAAAAAAAAAAGNATATATATATAATTTATAATATATTTTATAAATAAGCAAAAATAATTGACTCCAGATTAAAAATTAACGTTTGCTATTTGAGATGAGACATATCATATATCTGTTCTGATTCAGACAGTCATTAATCAGACAAAGAAGGGTGGCCCCTCTTGTTTCTTCGGATGGCCTGATCATTGATGTTGTTAAA
>VXBQ01003370.1:113998-126274 GCA_013400175.1 Phainopepla nitens
AAAAAAAAAATTGCTATACATCCAAAGATTTAAGACAGATATTGCCATATTGATGGAAATCTGTCAATAAATCACATAATTGTTTAATCTGTCATTGAAGAACTCTGGATTGTTTAATGGATTAAAGTTTTCTAACAATGTAATCTTTCATTTTTTGCAGATGTAAAATTGCATATTTTGCATTGTATTTTGCATATTTGGGATATCAGCTCAGATGATCATGAAACATTTTGTTTTTCAGGCACAGTACAGGCAACTTTTCCAAGTTGCAAACAGATTTCAGGAAGCTTTTGCCTAATTTAAGATTACAATATAATTTATATATAATTTNCTTGTGACCAAATATGGCTCTTTCCTATGCACTTTCTCACAGCTTTTTTTCACAATTTATCCATTTTCTCAGAAGTTTGATCCAAGCATATACACAGTTGGATTGTATGAGAAAGAGACATTGGATCACAGACAATGGAACCACTCAGAAAACTTTCACCATCTTACTCTATGTAACTAGATTTAACATCCTTCATAAGCATAAAGTCTAACATAACTGTGGTCTATATGGAAAGAAGAAACATCAGAAGAGAATGATCCTATACATTGTTTTGAGGCAGTCTTGCAGTCTTTTGTTCCAAGGTTACCTTACCAAGCTAAAAAGCCATTAACATTACTAAAACAATGTCTTGAAAGCAGTGAATATCTCTTAATTGTTCTTGTTTGGTTTTGTACCTGGTATAATGAAATGGATGGACATACCATAATAACTAAAAATATTGTGGAACAGCTTAGCAGTCATGCTAGATTTTTTCACAATGTTAAAAGTTCATTTTCAGAGGCAAAAATTATTTCAGAGGAGTAAAAGAACTATAAATTGACCAATAGCTATGTTGGTAGGGGGAGGAAATAAAATTAGTTTTCAACCTACCTCCGTTCAGAGGTTTGATTTCATGGCTAACCACTTTAAATACATGCAGCGCTTAAATTTCTTACACACATAGGAACTCACCTATATGTACAAATTCGAAAATAAAGGGTCTGGGATTTTAAGTTAATTACTATCGTGGGAAAAAAGTGAAAATTAAGGAAACATTCACAAGTTCGCACAGACTGGTGTTATTGTAATCTGTTAAAATCACTAAGGTATTCATTTTTTCAGATTTGTCTTCATTTACCATAAACTGTATTTCCAATTTTGTTAACTGAAAGGAATTATTCTTTTAATTTAGAATGTTATGTATGGCATCCCTCATCATTGCCATGTTCCTGATTACAGTGGCAAACAGTAAATAATACTTCTTGCTGGCTGATTAGAATAACAGTTTACTTACTACTAGTTTCAGGTGATAAAACTCCTAAGCTAATCCAGCTTTAAAGACAGTGAAATATATTAAAATTCAATTTTTAAGAAAAATAAAGAGAAAATTAAGCCATGGTCATCTTAGAATCTATCTGAATCTTCCTCAGTATAAAAGCATCAGCAACAACTGTAGAATTTACAACAACCGTGGAATTTACAAATTCCATTTTCTGGCATAAGGTATAGTTTGGTTAGACCAGGTATCAGTGGTTTTTAGTCCAGCCTGAGCTAAATATCACATAGTCCCTTACTCACTCCTCCATCAGCTGGATGAGGGAGAGAACCAGAAGGATAAATGTAGAAAACTCATGGATTGAGACAAAGACAGTTTAATAGATAAAGCAAAAGCCACAAATGCAAGCAAAGCAAAAGAAGGAATTTATTTACCACTTCCCATGGGTAGACAGGTGTTCAACCATCTCCAGGAAAGCTGGGGTCCATCATACATAACAGCAACTTGAAAAGATCTATATCATCACTCCAACCTTCCTTCTTCTTCCTCCTGTTTTATGTATTGAGCATGATGCCATATGATATGGGATATCCTTTAGGGCAGTTGAGGTCAGCTGTCCTATGTCCCCTCCCAAATTCTCCACAGCGTCCTTGCTGACAAGATGGTACCAGAAGCAGAAAAGGCCTTGTCTCTGCAAGAGCTGCTCAGGGATAACTAAAATATCTGAATGCTATCCACGCTGTTTTCAACACAAATACAAAATCCTTACTAGCCCCCTACTAGCTACTGTAAAGAAAATTAATTATATCCCAGCTGAAACCAGCACACCAAGGAAACAACTAATACCAGATCCCAACTTTAAAGATTGAAATAATGATCAAAAAGTGTATTTCAGCAATTAAACTTTTTGTGGAATACAAACTACCATAGGACATGAGAGCATTTTAGCAAAAACCAAAAATTAGATAAAGTATCTACAACATACATATATTTATCTTAAAAAAAAATGAAATAAGACATTTTCATACAGTGAACAACAGGAAGAAAGATGAGCAAAGTAATTGAGGCTAAATACATTATCTGCACAGCTTCCATGCATTTTCTTACTCATTAGGCTATGTTAACACTTATTTTATAAAAGGAAATAAGTTTATTTTTTTTGAAATATACTAAAAAGCACACTTTTGTGGTTAAACTATAAAGGAACAACAAAATAATGGAATTCCTTAATAAAGTATTTGTAATAAATTAAGAATAAAAGAAAAAAAAAAGAAAAAATAACTAGAAATTCAAATTTAACTAAAAAAAACATCTGAGCAGTTTCCCACTCAATATAAATGCAGTATTTTAATTGAAGGCCTTTTATTCAGAAAAACAAAGGCTAGGCATGCCTGTTTACATTTACTTGCCGATTGTTATAATTTCATGCAGAGCATCTCTGACACTAGATGTTGTTTCTTATTTTGCACAAAAGGAAACACAAACAGAAATAAGAACAGCACTTAGCATATTCTTAAAATAATAATTTTCACCCTTTTATTTTTTTTGTGGGGATGTACTGTGTTTTCTACATTGTCTTTCCATAATGAGAGACATCTATTAAACTGCCAAACTTAAAGTGAAAATATGTTCAAGTTTAGATAATTTTTTTTTCAATCATGCTGATAGTACCCCTTTATGATGTTAATCTGATCCTTTGGAAATTTTTCTTCCCAAGAAACATCTCACATTTCTTAAAAAAAAAAAAAAAAAAAAAAAAAAAAAAGAGTGTCTAGTTTCGTTTTTGATTTCGCTTTTTTTTGGTTTTCTAGTTGGGTCTTTTGCCAGATAGTAAATTCTAAGTACTATACATCATGCACTCGGAGAAATTAGGGATTTAATGTTCTATACTATACTATATTCTTTCCATGAAAAGCCACCTGGCAGCAACTGTATACCTGCTTTCTACATTGACTGAAAGAGAAAATATGTAATAGGAAATATAACATCAGAGAACTGTAGTTCTCAGAGTGATCTTTTAAATGCATGAATCTCTTATAATTAATGTAATATCCAGCTATGACAAATACTGAATTTGTATACTAGTTTCTTCTTTTGTTAAAAAAATAAACACATGCTTTACCACAGTTTGATTTTTTAAGACTTGGTTTGTATTTGAAATTGCCACAGGATAACTGTGTAACATATAGGAAATGTAGCCTATCACTTAAAACAAGCTTGATGCTGCTCTGAGGTAGCCAATAGTCAGAAATACTCTCTGAATCACTACCAGTCTGTAATCTGAAAACCTGTCCATGCTCCCCTTGACATCCATTTTCAACAGATGCTGAATCCCAATTTATGTGGATGAAGCTAAGAAGCAACACACTAATGTTTCCATGTATTAAAAATGAATTAATGAATAAATAAATAAATATTTTTTCAGAGTTTCATATTTTGTTCAATAGAATATTTGAATAGTTTAATTATTTTTTTTTAATATAAAATGGTTGTGTAAATTCTACTTTTGTAAAATCTGGAGTTTAAAACAAGCAAAAAAAAGAACCCCAACATTACAAAAGCAAAAGAGACCAAGTTGTTTTTAAAAAGTAGTAAGGAATTGCTGAATGCAAACTGTAAAGCTGGCTGAGTAATTCTGGTAGGTGGAAGATTTAGGATAGTGAGAAGAGTGAATGCTTGCTTTCTGTAGCTATTTGCAGTGTATGAACTTCATGAGTGACATCTTGACTCCTTTCAAATCAATGGTAAAAATCCAACTGATTTCAACTAGTCTGGAGTTTCAGCTACAGCAAGAAAGAGGAATTAGAGGAGAAGAGGCATAAAAAGAAGAAATTTAGATGTAAGGGGAAAAGGGAAGATAACTACCCTGACAATTCAAAAATTGTATATCTATATATTAAAACCAAGAAGCATATATATATATACATTCATATACTAGTCAAAATACAGGTCTATGTATTAATAAAACCCACAAGGATACAGTGGAAGCTCAGCTGATTTCTGAAATGCAATGGGTTTCCTTTAGAGTGGGAAACATCTAGTTGTGCTATGACAGAGCTACCTAACTTAATTGTTTTTCACATTATGTTATAAATGCTGAGCTCTAGAGTGTGCTTATTTTAAGATGCAATATAGATAGATTTCCAATACTGTGAACTTGGTAGATAACAGAGACTTCATTTTCTTCTCTGAGGCAAATATTTAAAGGCAAAATTTGACTGCAGTGCTACAGTAATAAATAAGCTAATATTTACTGAAAGAGATGTTTTGACTGGGGCTCCTTGATACCTCTGAACAAAACCACTTGCTGAAATCTATAGTTTTATTTAGCAAGGTTTCCTCTACAGGAAGGACTTCTACACTATTAGAACATGAAGAAAACAGATTCTGGTTAATTGATACATTGAAATATACTACAACTCTAATTACAATCCAGATAAATATTTTTTTGCATCCAGAAGAATGTCTATTACTTTTTACCAAAATCAACCCCATTTTTATATATTTTTACACTTGCAATATCTCTATGATTTAATCTTCTTACAAGTACTCATAACAAGGAATAATCCTGTCCAGAATATTTACTTTGCTTGATTGTATTCAATCTTCTGCAGATTGGAAAAAATTCTCAGCTGTTTCTTTTTGTGGAAGTCTTCTAATTGTCATCTATAAAGGAAATAACTCTAAGAGTATGTACTCTGTTTCATTGATTTTTTTTGCCTGCTGGGAAGTCAATGACAGGCTTCGGACATCTCACAATGCTCAGAGCAGATGTAATGGTGGTATCATCATCAGAAAATTACTGCTAGAAGAAAGGGAAGCACTTGAAGTTTATGATAACATTAAACTCTTTAAGAATCTTTGGAACTCATTAAAGTTAGGCTCTTTTACTCTAATAAAACATTCTTCAGAATTCTCCCAACAGAATGTTTGTCTCAGCAGTAATTCAAATTGAAACAATAATTAGAAATACCAAAACAAAGGTAACAATTTGGAAATTAGTTCAACAAGACATACTTTAACATGGTGACAATAGTTTCAAGGAAGATGTTTCTGTCTTCTACAGGAGACTGTGTCAGAAAAAAAAAAAATTCGATAGCACTTTCAGACAGCAAATAAACCCTGTTTAGCTTTTACTGCATGTGGTATCTCGTAAGTAAGTATCTTCAAAAGTAAGTATCTTCAAAAAGGGAAAGAGGAACCCAGGTTGGTCAGCCTCATCTTGATGTTTGGAAAGATGATGAAGTAATTAATCCTGGAAACCATTTCCAGATACATAAAGGACAAAAAGGTATTTGTAAGTAGTCAGCATGAGTACATAAAATCATCAAATGAAAAATTAACAAAGGGAAATGAAAGATTCTGCAGTGAAAGAGGAATAATCTCACGCCTCCTTGGGATGCTGAGGGCTGGCCAGATAGATTGCAGATTTTCAGAACAACACCTGTAGATGCCCTTGCAGAAAAGAAGGCTGATGACATCCTGATCTGCATTAGGCAACAGAGGTGTTCATTCCCCTTTGCACAGCACTGCTTAGGCTCCATTTGGAGCACTGTGTCACAGAGTCTTAGAAGCACATCTCTGAGGCTGGAAAGCCTCTGTTCACCTGACCAACTTCACCTACTCAAGTAGAACTACCTACAGCAGATTGCCCCAGACCACATCTACATATAATCTCCCAGGAGGAGCAGGCCACCAGTCTCTCAGAACAACATGTAGCAGTGCTGTCACCCTCACAGTAAAAAGTGTTTTGTTATGTCTGCACTAAACCTGATAGTTTTTAGTTTGTGTCCATTGCCTCTGGTCCTGTCCCCAGGGCACCACTGAAAAAACTGTCTCTATCCTTTTTGCACCTTCGCTTGGGGTATATATATACATTGATGAAATCTCTTCTGAGTCTTCTTCAGGATAAACAATCTCTTTGTCTTTCATGAGAAAAATGATCCAATTCTTTCTTCACCTTTGTGGCTCTTTCAGTATGTCCGTGTCCCTCTTGTACTGGGAAGGTCAGAACTGAACACAATACTCCCGGTGTGGGTTAGCAGTACCAAATAAAGAGGGAGTATCACCTCCCTTCATCTGCTGGCAATGCACTGCCTAAAGCAGCATGGGATACCATTTGCCTTCTTTGCAGCAAGGGCACATTCTGGCTACTGTTGAACCTGATTTCCACCAGGACCCCTCAGTCCTTTTCTGCAAAGCTGCTTTCCAGCTGGTTGTACCCTAGCATATACCAGTGCATGGGGTCGTTCTTCCTCAGGTGCAGAAATTGAATTTTCCCCTTGTTGAACTTCATGAGTTCCTATTGAGGAGCCTTTTGGGGTCCCTCCAGATGACAATGCAACCCTCTGGCATAACAGCCACTCGTCTGAGTTCAGTACTGTCTGCAAACTTGCTGAGTACAGTTTTCAATATCATCCAGACTGTTGAAGAGGATTAGACTCAGTATTGACCCCTAGGGTGGATCACTAGTCACTGCCCTTTGGTGAGACTTGGTGCCAGTGATCATCACACTCTGGGCTGGGTCATTCAGACAAGTTTGAATCTGCCTCACTGTCTGGTCATCAACAGCCTCTCTACGAGGGTGTAATGGGAGATGATGTCAAAGACGTTCCCCAGATCCAGGTAGACAGCATCCACTGCTCCCTCCCAATCTACCAGGGCAGACACTTTGTCATATAGGTTTAACGAGTCGGTCAAGGATGACTTCCCCTTGATGAAGTGGAATGTTGAATGTTGACTACTGCTAACAACGGGTGCTCAGTTTCATTCTCTCCACTAAAAGCAACACATGGACATATTAGAGAGCAGACATGTGGAGCTGCTGGAGAACCACAAAAAGGGCCATCAGGTTGATTAAGGACTGGCACTCTTTTCATATGATGAGATGCTGAGACACCTGGGTGTTTTTATCCTACAGAAGAGAAAGCAGAGGCGAACCTTCCCAATGTGCATAAAAGTTTGAAGGGAAGGTGCAAGGAAGATAGGTCCTGTCCACCGACAAGACAGGAGGCCATACGCACAAACTGAAGCACCAGAGGTTCTGTCTGAACATAAGGAATCATTTTAATATGTGACTGAGCACTGGCACAGCTTCCCCAGGGAGGCTAAGAATATTCAAAGAGATATTCAAAGTCTTTCAAGACTAGATATTCAAATATCTCTGCTAGAGATATTCAAAGTCTGTTTCGTGTATGGTCCTGAGCAACTGGCTCTGGACTTGGTAAGGTGGACCAGATGACTCTCAGGGTTGCCTTCCAGATTCAACCAGTCTCTGATTCTGTGGTAGATGTATTGAATTTATCATGTTTTTTTCATCTGCCATATGTTGGTATTCTACTGATGTATACTAAAATGTAGGTTGCCAAAGATACTAACAGATCACATTGCTATCTGTAGAGAAACAGACATATCATATTATTTTCCTTATGAAAAGTCTTCTAAAGTGAACTACTATTCTGTAAACTTTTGCTTTTGTAAATTTTCTGGGATTCCAAGTAGTAAATAAACTATGAAGAGAACTAGCCAATAGCAGACTGTAAGAAATATAACATTAGAAATATGAAGTAACTTCTTAATTGGATGCACACTTCAGAGAGGTGACACATCTTCTTTTTGTCTAAATTAATCAAGTTGATAAAACTAGTCTTACAGAACTGTTTTAGAAGTTAAACCTTTCCAAACATTTTGAACCATTTTTTGTTTCAGCCCATGTAAACCTAGCTATCTGCACAAAGCTTGCTGGTGTCTAGCTCACAACTTTTGATGGTTGGGAAGTAAGCATGCAGACTATACACCTCATTAGAGCACTATATCTCTATAATAGGGATTTATTTTCCCTGTCTGTCAGCCACTGCCTTGTGTTGTCTGTCAAGCCAGACTTTTGTAAATTGTGATCTACAGTAAAATATTTGAAAGAGATATGAAGTCCTAGAGTTTTATAGGTGTGGCAGACCATTAATAGTGGTATTTTCATTTGCTTAATTTATGGTAGTATGTTTCCTGAGATTCTAGTGTGTCAAAATTTAGACAAGTCTTCAGTATTTGATAAACTACCAGTGAACTGCTACTAGGAAACACAAAGGAAACCCCATCTTTACAGAGGTATAAAAGATTAATACAGAGTAAATACTGTCAGCAAAGAATGCTAAATTTTCTAATAAATAAAATATTATACAGCATCAACACAGGTTCCTTATGCTATCTTCTTGGGAAAATGTACCATTTCCTAGAATAGTGGATAAATAAGTGAGATACAGCTTTAATAGACACAACATTTACGTGACAATATTTATATGACACAATGTGATTTATTTTATTGGATATTAGTAAGTGTTAGAATAATTAATATTTTTAATATGAATTCAAGAGAAGGCACATCAAGCTCAAGAATTCTTGCTGTGTGCCTCAGTCTTCCTAAATAATGTCAATAAGTACAGCAAAATCTAAGCTGTTTTCAAACATTACTGGTGAAAGACAGGCATATCTAAAGTTATATCTGCCTATCGTGGCTATTTATTTGTCAAGCAAAATAAAGAACCCTTCAGAGGCTCCTGTAGGGTCCCCAGGCATCTTTTATTAAATCTATCTCTGCTGTTTCTTACAATCAACATACAGAACAAAGTCCAAAACTTCACCACTAATGTCAATTAAACACGCTCTAACTCAATGACTTTAATTAATGGAAAGACTTGATTTGCTGCAGATTTATTTTAAAGCAGAAATAAATCTCAGGCCACTGAGTAACTGCAGTGATTTTGTATCATATTTGAGAAATATTTTTTTTATATAAACTTCATAAGTAGTTAATAAACCATTTTTACTTTGAAAAAGAATGTGAGGTAAAGTGTTTCATATTATAAAAGTCATCATATGGATTCTAAATCTAAATTGTAAGATTGTATATAGTGTGTCTATATGAACTGGATTCTTAAGAGTTATTCACTGATTTGTTGTGAGGAGTGTGTCAAAATTTTAAGGGACAAGAGCACATTATTTACAGGTTCTTCCATCTTCTGACTTTGTCTTTAAGTCAATAACTATAATACCACATAAATTTGCCATATATATTCTCAAGGAATTTTCATTCTAATTCCAATTTGGAAATGCTTGAAACCTATGTGAGGATTAAATAATGTGAAAATTGATTTGTTCTACTCAGAATATTCTATCATACAATTTTTTAAAATAGTTGTGTCTCAGCTATGTAGTACACAGGTAAAATAGAAAGGGCACACTCAATTTTCACTTTACCTTTAGCGAGAAAAATAAAGATACAAAGACTCTGTGAATAGTTTCACAAAAAGAAATTAACATAAAATATATATTTAATATATATATTTCATACTGCACTACAATGGGGTGAACCTCTGAGCACCTATAATACTCTGGTGATGTCATTGTGTGGGGCCGCATTTTCTGAGAAAAGAAAAAATAAAATAGTTTCATCTCTTCTGAAGGTAGTTTTGCAATTAAGCAAAATAACCTCAAGGGACCTACACAGAACATCCAATTTTTAGGAATAAAATGGCAAGGTAGATGTCATCAGATCTCAATGGATGCAATCAATAAAATAACAGCAATGTCTCCACCAACTAACAAAAAGGAAACACAACCATTCTTGGGTGTTGTGTTTTTTTGAAAATGCATATTCCAAATTACAGTCTGATTATCAGCCCTCTCTGTCAGGCGATCAGGAAGAAAAGTGATTCCAAGAGAGGCCCTGAGCAATGACAAGCCATTAAACAAAGCAGCATGAGATAGTTCATGCAGTAGCCCTTGGGCCAGCCTGGGCAGAGCAAGAGGTTAAAATGTGTTCTACAGTGCACTTGGAGAGAATGTCCTCTCCTGGAGGCTCTGGCTAAAAGCACCAGAGGAGACTAGAGGTGAACTCCATGGCTTCTGGAGTCAGGGATACCGAGGATCTGAGGCCAGCTATACTCCAATTAAAAAAAAACCTGTACCTTCTTTGCTATGGAGGATGATGGCCGAAGTACAAATTTGGGGAGGCCAGACTGATTGACTGTATCACAATTCCACAAACCTGCCAAGTAATCACTATTATTTAAAAACCTCTAGTGAATATTGTTTTAGTTACCATTATAAAACACTTGAAAGCCAGAAGGCACAGAAGCATTTATAGACTTCTTTGATGTATGCTGGAAACCATTTCTTTCTAAAATCCATTTTATCAAGCATTTATGAGTATCAGCTGTATTTAATGCATTAATACTACAGATCAACTTATGGGCTCCAAATAATTTTTTTTTCAGTTACAATCAATTCTGCTCAACAACAGAAGCAGAGCTAAAAGGAGCTGACAGCCTCTGACAGTGTTCCCATTTAACCTATCTTGACTAAAGGAGGGCTCATATTGTAAGGGCCTTCTGAGAGTTCTTTCAATGTCTACCAACCATGCTAAAACAGAGAACCTCTGACATCCACATAGATAACTATCATGTAATAAGACAACTCATTAATTAATCCCTGAAATAAAAGTATAATTCAGCCTTTTGGATTCTATGTCACTGTTTCAGAGGAATTTTTTCATTTTTATCATGGCATGACCTGGTCTAGTGGAAGGTGTTCCTGTCCGTGACAGGGGGGTTGAAACTAAATGATCTTTAAGATCTCTTCCAAACCAAACCATTCATGGTTCTATGACAGAACTTCAACACTGGTATTTACAATTTCATTTATATTTGTCAACTCTAAAATTCTGCACTGGGTGTAGGTATCAAGGTGGAAGGGGCTGCAAGGGTAGCCCCTGGAGGAAGAGTCCAGGGACTGCCATTTGCAGGAGCCAGCCACTTCCAGTTGGTTCCAGCTGGCTCTAAAGGACCTACTGCATGACACTATTTAGCCTGTTTGCTATGGATGTGGCACCTCTGGGAAAGTGCACTTAAGAAAGGGCAGAAATTGCTAAAGAGAGGAGGGATCAAAAAGACTGAGAAGTAAAAGAGATGGAGATCCATTGAGGACTGGATTCTCCCCTGCCACCAGTGGGCCTTCTATGCTGGAGCAGGGAAAAGCATGAGAGGAAGGAGCGGCAGAGAGAGACCACAACGTACTGACTACACCTGTCTTGTGCCCCGCCTCCTCTGCACTACTTAGGGGAGGACAGAGGAGTTAGGAGCAAAGGAGAAAAGTTGAGCCTGGAAAATGAGAGGAAGAAAGGTCTTATACTAATGTTTTTCCTTCTGTTTTCCATTACCTGAATTATTAACTACAATAAATTAGTAACTGTCAATAAATTCAGTTAACCTTCCACAAGCTAACGTTGTCTTGCCCATGATGATAAGTAATGTTCCTGCCTTCATCTTGGCCCACAAACTTTCTTATTCCTGTACTTATTTCCTCATTCATTCTGCTAAGGGAAGAGTGAGAAAGTAGTTTGGTGGGAATTTGATTGTTAGCCAGGGCTAATCCACTGAAAGTTCTTAAAGGTGAACATAAATTTTAAAAGATAGAAAGGTGTACTTCTTTTTTATTGGTATGATAAATTTTCCCTCACAATTCTATCGAGAGCTTGCATAGCCTTAACTGACCTCTGCTCACTTTGAGTATTTGTTTCTGATTTCTGCACTCTTTTTGTCTCTAGAATGTTCTCTTAAAGCTACTAATTGTTTTGTTCTAATATTTTTGTGCTATATATCCACTACATTTCATGTTAATGCTAATTAACATTCATGTTCATGCACCTGAACTGCAGCTAGAGACACTGCTTCTTTCTGTCATATGTATGTAGGATAAGGGAGGAGTCCCTAGCTACTGTCCACAAAAAAGGAGGCTTTTGTCCAGCAGCTCCCAAGATCTTTTCCCAAACAAAGACACACACATGACTTTTTCCTGGTAACTTATACAAAGTGCTAATTCTGTTTAAAACTCTTCTTTTCTGCAGAGGTAAAGTATTTGCGCTTCTCAAGAAAGCTAGTTCTGACCACTTCCCTCAGCTGGTGTTTTTTATCTG
>VXBQ01003370.1:136798-408330 GCA_013400175.1 Phainopepla nitens
ATGCAGGAGTTTCTAATACTTTTCCTGACCAACTGTGTAAAGAAATCTCAGTTCTTGGCTTAAACCTCTAAATTGTATGGAATGAAAAGCCTACAATGTATGTCATGGTTCTGATGTCTTGGAATATGAGGCCTTTTATTTTTTGCACAAGAATTTTCTCTTATAGCAAGCAGAGGGAAACAGAAAGTGTTAACTAAGGCCAGATAAGTTTCACTGGGCTTCCTCAAAATGATGAGCTATTTCCCATTACATAAGGTGACTTGTGCTAATTTTGTCAATATTCTGTGTCTGATTATGCAGAAGACTTTTTGGAGGAATTTCAGTTCTTGCAACTGGAAATATGTCAAAAATAGTTTCTTTTAAAAAATCTTATTGCTGAATGTCTTTTGCACTCTAGTAATTTTAACACTTCAAATTTTGTAAACAATTTTGAGATTTCATACATTCAGTGGTTGACTACTGTTATCTGGCTAATGTCTACTACAATACAAAATTGCAAACTAAACTGTAAACATATTTGAAACAATTTAAATCAGTTATTAATGAAATTGATGGCAGCTGTGCTGTGAGGGACATTCTTATAAATTGAAAGTTAATCCACATGGTATTATTTGAGAGATAATATATTCATAATTTATGTGAAAACATTTTTTGCTGGAAAGTTGTCAGGATCATGCTTATGCCATTTAGGGTAAGTCAATATCCACTACATTCTAACTTTTCTTTTTTTTTCAGGCATAACTTTTAGTAAATTCTCTGGGAAAAGACCTTTTAAAAGTAATTTCAGAAATATTTTTTAAATACCCTGTTTTTTCAATCAATGGTAATGCCTGAGATAATTTCAGTAGTTGCATTAGTTAGTGAACCAAGATATTTGCAACCTCATGGACATGCCAAATATAATGAATCTATGATTTTACACCCTCTACCTTTCTCATTTTCTTCTGCCTTAGAAAAATCTGATATCTGTTAGGCCAGTGTTACTTAAGATCCTGCTGTGGAAAAATATGCAACTGATAAAAGACTGTGATAAAATTATAGTGTATTTCTGAAAAATTGGTATGTTTAATTATAGTGAACAATTACATCCAGAAATTGATGACACTATTTTCAAAATGATTTTTTTTTGTCTAGCTCAGATAAAGTAGTAGCAAGAAAATAAATTAAATTACTCCTCTCAGTTAACATGTCTCCAGCCAATGATTTTTTCCTGTGACATTTGACTATTGTAGAGATTTAAAAAAAGTGAAATAATATTTTTTTTGTGCACTTTATGAAGATTTGTATTATATCCTTTTTTGAAATGAACAAATAGAATTTCAAGGCTCTAATCCTGGAAAATTCTACTTAAAGCAATAATGTTAACAATTTATGTTGTTAAAAATGAGCTATTATTTATCTCTAACAAGGAGACATGAATTTGGCATGTGCTTGGATGAATAAAATCATGAATTAATAATACCTAGAAAAGAAAAGGACAAAAATACCACTAGGTCAGATTCTTTTTCTGCTTGCATTAATGTCTTTATTTTCAGTGCAGTAGATCAAGGTCTTGAGGGTACTACCAGGCCTGCCTGTTCTTATCCAGCCTCCTCGGAGGCAATTAGTCCCTGGCCATGACCCTACACTGCTTTTACTCCATCAGGAGCCATCACTGCCTCAGTGATGCAGTGCCAGTCTCCAGCTGCCTGCACCATGCTGAGGCCTGGGCCCTGCCAGGCTGGTACATCTGTGGTCCGTGACCAGCCCAGCTCTGGCCCAGGCTGGTACACCCCTGGTCCGTGACCAGCCCAGCTCTGTTCCATTGCTATTGCCAGGGCAGCACCCAATGCCCAGCACAGGGGCCACCCTGGTGCCCTGTGTCCCTCCCTGCCCTGCAGCTGGGGCAATGGGAAAGCCTCTGGCTGCTCAGCTATGTCCTGGTGCCCCCTGGCGAGCCTCTGCAGCTCCAGGGAGCTACAAGCTCCCAGTACAGGACACAGGAGAAAACATTCTCATTTTTTTCCTGGGGAAATTATTTTTATTGCCAGTCTGAAACAGTCTTGCTCCAATCTATGGCTTTTCATTCTCATACTCCCTCCAGGCAGCTTTGGGAAAAATCTAACCCTGCTAGTTTGGTGACAAACTCCTCTCAAAGCTTTCCTTTTTCCAGGGGACAAGCCCAGAACCCTCAGTGTCTCAGCAGTTTGCTTCAGTTTATTGATGTACAAATGTATTTCCAGTCTTATATTCCCCCCTGCAATTAAGAATCTTCAAACACTCCCACTCTGAAAGTACAATCCACAGAAAAAACACCTTGCAGTGACTAAACTACTATCCGTGCATTCAAATATGGGCTGGAACGATGCAGAGCTGGTATAGAATAGAAATCAGATTTCATTTGTCACTGGTAGGCAATAACATCTGGAATTCTGGTTGAAAGATGTGTGCCTGATGAAGTTTGAACTCTGTAAATGTGCACCAAATTTCTCTATAAATCAATCAAGCAAAAATCTGTAGGGACTTTTTGTTTGTTTGTTAGATAAGGGGTTTTTTTACTACAGATGTGTCATGGTTTTTAGCCCAGACAGAGATGAAATGCCACACAAGCACTAGCTTAACCCTACACTCCTCCCCCCACACCCAGGTGAAATTGAGAGGATAATCAAAGTAAAACGTGAGATAAGAACAGTTTAATAATTGAAAATAAAGTAAAAGACAATAATAATGGTATCGTCGTCATCATCACCATAAAAGTCCTAAATGATGCACAATGCAACTGCTCATCACTTGCTGACAGATGCCAGAAGCCCCTTACCAAACCTAGACCAGCTGCCTTTCCTGGTAGCTCTCCTAGTTTAAATAACAAGGCCTGATCTTCTGTGGTGTTGAATAGCCCTTTGGCCAGTTTGGGTCACCTGTCCTGGCTGTGCTCCCTCCCAGTTTGGCAGGGTTCTTTCAATATTTTTTTTCTTTTCAGGACCACCTCATAATTAATTGTGTCAGAATGCATTGCATAGTATTAGGAATGGATTTACCTCAGCATGATCTGGTATTTTTCTTTTTTTTCTATTTTCTCTTTGTCTTATTTTCTTTTCCTTTTTTATTTTTAATTTGTCTTTTTTCCTTTCTTTTTCTCTTTTCTTTTTAAGCAGATATATTTATTGTATTATTTACAGTAACTATACAAGACTATTCTCCTCTTCATTAAGCTGCATTCATACCTCCTGTAAAGCACTCTATTTCTGTCTTTCATTACTCTCAGTTTCTCAGTAAGACCCAAGTAAAGCATGTGAGTTATGAGGAATGTAACTGGTTTTGCAATAGACTTTATTTATTGTCTTCTAGGGGCAAGCACAAGTTTATGAAACAGTGGGCTAGATGTGCAGTGCCACTCTGCAATCGCGGTACTCCGTGTACTAATTTACCCTTCCAGAAGATTAGAATCTTGTCCAGAAAAGTTGATTGGTTCAGCTTTGTCGTTAAGATTGGATTTAATTTATTTTACTTTCATTTTGTTTCCCTTTTAAACATATTAGAAGAGTTGTGGCTTTCATAGGTTCAGATATTCTCACTTCCCCATTTTATTCTTTTCAAGATTAAAGAGAATGAGATTCTTTTCATTTCCATCATTCACAAGTTTTTTTAAGTTTTATCTTTCTCCCTAGGATTTTAGAGCAAAGATCAACATCTCAAAAATCACTGCAAATTGCTGCATGCTATTGTTGCTTGCTTTTAAAGCTATCTAAAATGGAATCTTACATAATAAAGTTGACACATATCATGCGAGTCATCTCTTCCTCTGTTTTAGCACAGGTAGTAGAATAATGCTGTGGAAAAAAAAATTGTTAAAAGCCAGTAAGAAATAATGCTCAGAGAATTTTAGATGGATTCAACATTAGTGATAAAACCACTTAGGAGCAGAGAAACTACTGAGACAGAGATAAAGAGGATCCTGCTTCAAAAATAAGCTCAAGAGCAGGAGACATATAGATTAATGTTATTGTGCATATCCTAATTAAAATTGAGTATTTTGCCAATTAAAAAGATTCATGACCAGGACTAAACCTGCTACTTTCCTGATAATTCACAAAACCAAAATAATTTATCCCCCACAAGTCTATGACTTGTTCAACTCTGCAGGACAAACAAGTATTCACATGATTTTGAATAAGAAAATCCAAGTTGTCAAAATAGGAAAAATGGTGATTTTTTGTACAAATACAAAATTTACTTACTAAATGAGTATAAAACAGTGAAATGTTTAATCAAACTGTTTTCCTAAAATTCCAGATGAAATGAAACAAGGAAATATTATGATAAATAGATATAGATTCAGCTTGACTTAGAAAAGAAAAATGGATTCTTAGTATTTTCTTATGGAGAACAATTCCTCTTCCGGTTGCAAAATCAGAGGGATAGAGAGTTTAAAAAAACATGTATGTGGTAAATAAAACTAAATCCTGACATGGTTCAAACCTAGCAAAGGCCTCAACAGTTAGCAAATGATTATTATAAAAAAATTTTCACTGGATTTATGACAGTCCAGGAAAGAGTAGAAAATAGACAATGAAATAATAACAAGTTATATATGGTTGAATGTGCAAAAGAGGATAGTTGACTAGCTAACATGAGTAAGAGAGTCCCTGGCAGGGTTAAATGGATAAAAATGTGTATAGCTATCAGGGATGTGAGACTCTATGATACTTACTGCATTGCTCTACTTAAAATGTTCACAAATAATTCAACCGAGCAAAGACAAGATTCCTATTGTGTTTTTAACAACAAAAGAAGATATAATCCAGAAAGCTGCGCTCTAAAAATCAGACTTTGCAGATGAGCTAAATTAACTTTTGGTAGGTGAGTGATATTTCATTCTAGTGATATCACTCAATGAAAGCAATTCCTTGGCAATAAACTATACTTCTGGATCTCTGTATCTTGAAATGGAGCATTAACAATGCCAATTATTATCAAATTTTACATACCCCTATAAAACTGATGTCCCTGAACACACATGATATTATTAAAATATAGTATTTTGTCTAACCAAGATGACTGACACAAAAATCAAAATGTGTATTGCTCTATTTCAAGCTTCTATTTATGACTCAGTCTAGTTGGACGTAGGGTAAGAAGTCAAGCCAGTTTGAACTGATATTGTTTTAGAGTGACAATGTTTAAATCATTTTACAAATGGTTTTTGAAAATTATTGGACAGTAGAGCATCTGTTTCCTGAAAATGTATTTCCCTGGATTAACTTCTACATATAGACATGCATAGAGACATTTCACCTGTACAAAAGGCTTTGTCTCTGTACACCTGGTCCTATTTTCTGTATATAAAGGTGCAAAACAAAAGTGTTTTATTTTTGCTTCTGCACAGAAGTTAAACACTTTCTCATAAATTACTGAAGAAGTCAGGCTTAGTCTTTTTACATTGTGTTCCTTAAATATGCAGTGAAAAGGAAGAATAACAGAAAATACAACTGATTTTGACTTAACATAATAAAAGTTCTCCCATAAATGAACAACATGTTGACTAAGCAGTTCAGGAATTTGAGAAATAAATTAAAGATATAGACCACCCATAATCTGTTGTTCAGTGTGTAGCAGCAATTTTTCAGAAGAATTTTATTTCCCTCAGCTGCAGGTGTGAGACTTGTAGGGTTTGAGTTTCACCATGTTATAAGGAAAGACAAAAAAAAGAATCTCTATTACCTCTTCAAAATCTGCTGAACAATTAGTTGTCCAAACAGTTGTACTGACATCACATCGATTGTTTGCCAAACATTCATGTACACATTTAAAAAATGTCCAAGAGAGGTTGAACAATGACTTACTTTTCACTCCTGATAAAAAACAAGCACCACAAAAGGGAAAACCAACAACAGAAAAAAACCCAACCCAAAACTCTCAACAAAAACAAACCAATAAAAAAGCACAAAACCTATGCATTCTTTAAAAATGTTTGTTTCCATGCACTGCAGTAAAATAGTCACATTGTTTAGCGCCTTTTCCAAATATAGTACTGCCTTTTACAGTGTTCAGACTTTTTTCTTTTTGTTAATTACAAATATTGCTCTGAAGATCATATATTTTGCTATCTTCTGATGAACAAAAGAAAGAACATTCTCTTTACCTTATGCCTTCACTTCCAAACCAATTTTTTACAGGAAATGATTTTTTTTTGCCCCAGGAGAAACACTCACTTTTCAGAGACAATATCACCTTGTCAGCAAATCTTTTTTCATTTAATGGAAAATCACTACTAAATTTGGGCTTAAGATTTATGAAATAGGTCTTGTATCCCTGTGATGACTTTAATGAGAAAGAGATACAAAAAGTACTTCAAATCTCAAGGTATATTCTTAATTCTTCATGGAATTCTTTTGATTTCTGTAGGCTTTTTAGCAGATGCTATAGTCGTACACTGCAAAGCTGTAGTCAAACACTGCTGCAAGGCAACAACATATGTAATTTTTTACTAAAATTTAATCCGGTAGCAGGTGAACTGGAGCTAACTGCTTTAATCCTGCATCTGTCATTGAAATGGTATTTTGCCTATAGGTGTCTATGTGAACATTTTTCAACATCTCTGCTCCAGATTATTTTGCCTGTACTTAATTCTTGTGTTGAGAGGTTTGTGTATACCGTGCAAAATTTTTTCTTTGTTACCCTCATATGCAAGTTTTCCTGCTGATATTTTAGTGCATTGAAATATTTTCATTGCTTAAAAATATAAATATTTGAAGTTATGTTAAACAATAATACTCTAGGTAATTATACACCTATAGGTGGGCTATATACCTGTAGTTGGGCTTAAGGCTAACCAAAAGAAATGAGGAAATAATATCTAACATGCATGAAGGTCAGAATATATAGTAAATTTGGTTGTAACCTGGAGCTGTAGGCCAATGAAAAACTGTAAAAGTATGTTAGCAAACACAAAAAAATAATCCCAAGCTGACCCTTGAGGGCCGAAGGAGAAACCAGCAACATGAACATCTTATTTCTTCAGGAGAAGGATTCCAAGATGCTGACAATTCATTCTAACCCTCCCTGCTGTTTGAAACTACAGATATTAGGGCCCGAAGAGCAGAGCAAGCATGAGCAGAACACCAGGAAAAGGGGTGGAAACTGAGAATTTTGAGTAGAACAATTTTCATTTCATCATTGTCTTTTTGATATAACTATTAGACCTGGACTAATAATTATCAGACTCTTGAGATTTCAGTTATAGTAACAATAAATTATTGGTTTTATTTATATCCAAGATGTGCTTCCTCTTTTGCCTATAAACAAGATTTTTAGCATAGAATCCTTTAGGACCTAATTCACTGCATTCAATCTGTTCTAATTACTACTGCTGACCTAGTGGAAACAAGATAAGTAGAGCACTGCTAATTAGTATAATGATAACAAGAAAAATCTTACTTAGGGGGAAGAATTTTGTTTAAGTCTTACATCTGTATCAGATAAAAGATAGAGTTATCTTTGTATAGAAAAGTAAGACATTTAAAAAATCTATGTGGAGACTCCTTTCTCAGCTTCTGCCATAGAGAATAAATCCTATTTGCTACTTTTGTATGCCAAGAAAAGGATGAAAAACTATATATGTCTGTACATACAAGTATGTATGGAGCAGTTCTATTTAAATAGCCCTAACAAACAGTCTGTGCACAATAAGGTGCTTGACTCCAGCGCAGTGACGTATTACAGAGAAATTCAGGCCTGGTGTGACAGCAGGAGGCCTTGAGAAGTGGAGATGGAAGCTGTGGCCTGTGGATAACATTCCACAAATTGCTGAAAGCTTCATGCTCTGTAGTCTTCCGGTGTGTTACATCTACTTTTATGGAGAGATGAAAGGCAATGCTGTTCTTGAATTACTGTGAAGAACTGTAAGTATCCCAGTATAATCATAGTACAGAAGAAAGGTCATAATAATAATAAACATTCAATTCATAAAAAACTTAATGAAACACAGGGTGAAAAAGAAAAATCCTCCAACTCTAGTGGAATATTGTTGTAACTGTAAGGGAAGCTCACTATCAAATCTATCTTGAGATTTAAGTTACAAAAATTTCTGCCATGTAAAACATTTTCAACAGTTTTCATCAACTCTGAGTTAGAGAGACACAATAATAATCCAATGGCCATTTAAAAACCACAGCTCTGCAGTTATGACACCTACATTCTAAAGCATAAGATTTTAGAGAAGACCAGATATCAGATGGCTCAACAGAATAATGAAAATAATAGTGTCAAAATAAAAGTGAAAAAAAAAAGTCAATTAAATCAAAATAAAAGAAGATCAATTAAATCAAACACAAAAATAATGATTAAAAAAAAAACAACAAAAAAACCCCAAAAAACCAAAACCAAAATCAGATGGGAATAAGAAAATTCTAATTGTCAATATTGAACTTCATCTTTACCAGAACAAACACTCAAATATTCCATAACAATGCATCCTTTTATTTTGAGTTTAAAAAAAAAAAATCCAAGACCAGGTATATTAGTTAGACCTCAATACTTCTTTGTTAAAAACATGTCTCAGACATTATTTCTATTCATTTTAGCATGACAGACATTTCATCAAAGTATGAGAAAACGACCAGGAGAAATTGCAAAAAAACCACAGTCCTGAGTTCAGAAAAGCCCTTCATTTCTTGATCTACCTACATTTCAAACATTCTGGAGGTTATACTAAAACAGATGTTCAGGGCATATTTTTACTTGCTCTGAAAGTTTCAGTCTTGTGGGCTTGCACTCTCCCAGAACTAGTTTCTGATCTGATGGGCAGATTTCAGGAGTAAAAGCAGCAAGTGTGTACTAGACTGAGAATATTAAGACAACGATGCCTCAAGGTAAAGCATTTTGTGTTCACTTGCAAAAGACTATTAACAAAGAGAGACACAAAGAACTACTCTAGAGAAGCTGCTATGGCAATTTTTTCCTGTCGTGAAATAAGTCTTTAGTTTTTCTGGCCTTCAGCTTCATATCCTTTAGAATGTACAATAGTACTTTTCAGTCTCCCAGGGGTATATTAAGGGCAAGTTTATAAAAAGGCTATTAGATTTTTTCAACTTTTTTTAGCATAGATTATATAGGTACCTTAGGTCTGTATGCACAATATGCATGCTAAATATAGCTTTGATAACTGATTAACAAACTGACAAGGAAAAATAACCCCCCACATACCAGAGTAGTCACTAAACATGTTAATTTTAGCATTATGAACATCCATTATTGTCATATACATTATGGTTACACAAGACTGGGATATATGGTGTAAATCCATGGCTATTCCTGCCACCTACTCTTTTTTCCCATTATGTAATCTTTTTGACTGTTACGTAGTATAATAGTTCATGGGGTTTTGATCTGTTTCTTTGATGAAGACCAAGACTAAGAAGGTTCTGAGTTTCAACTGCACTTTATTTACTGGCATATCTATTTAGACTGTAAGGGAAGGGGAAAGGGTGGCAACAAACTTTGTTTGGTAGTGTAGAAATGGAAAGGTATTTGCAAAACAGCATTAAGGTATCTAAATTCTTATTAACTTGGGTAGTGAAATAGTACACACCTGAGAAGCTTCCCCAGTTACCCCTTGGAACAGACCTTTTTCTTCAGCCATTTTTATCAGGCCACTTTTTAAATCATAAAAAACACATCATTAAGACACATTAACATTTCCACAATAATGATCACATGCTTACGCTCCCTATTTTCTCTCTTTGATAATGTCTTACTGCTAGATTATTTTATGATACAAGGCAATCTCTATTTCCTTTTCTGTGAAAATATTCTTACATTTCACTTTGAGGTATTTTACATTTCCTCTGGGTAAGTATACAGGAATTTAAAAATGCATGTTTCTGTTTTCCCTAAAAGACAAATGTTTCCACAGCCCTTTCAGGCAATAATAATTGAACGTTTGCACCAAAATGTACCATATTTTTAAAGTACTATTAATATGCTTGGTGTTTGAAACATGTTTAAACATGATAGCAGACTTTACATTTCTTCAGTAAGTGTAGTTGTAAGTATATGTACATGTACATGTGTGTGTGTGTTCACATATCTAATTGCAAATGTATAATCTAAAATAAAGTTTTAAGCATTAAACTTATTCCCAAATCCTCTAACAAATTTGGTAGCTTTCATATTCCTTTCTCTTCTTTCACCTTCTACGTCTTTATTTTTAATCTACTATTTGGAAAAAGCTACAAATTTGATAATAAAGAGGTCAGTAAGTTAAAGGATAAAACTCTTTGGGTAAAATGCTGCTAAAAACTAATTCAAAAATAGTTGCAATAAAGTAGTAAACTGAAAATTAAATTGCTTTTCTTTGTCTCTTAAAATTACAATAACCATACAATTTACTGGTCTTCTATGTAATATTATAATTATTATCAAAAAGAAGCATAATGAAAATCACATAACCACAATCTAGTCACAAATGTATCTCCAGATTCCAACTTTTTAGTTTATTCTTTTACTTCAACTTGCTTTGCTTTTATCCATGTATTATAGAGTATCGATGTATATGTAGAGGCACATTGCTTTTGTGCACGTGGATAATGATAAAAATTAGTTTTTAAAGAATTAAGCTTTCATCTGCAGGGGTGTTAATAATTACTTATCAAATTCAGAAGATTCCATCAAAGTAATGGAAAATATTATTGTTTGAATGGAAATGCAGACCTCGCCTTTTGTACTTTGTCCTTTTGATGTATGTATTTAGTTTTAAAATATAAGTTATGTTTTTCAGCACATGAACACAAGTTTAAAATAATATCAGGTTAAGATGTTTAAAAAAAACTTCAGAAAATCTGATTTGCTGCAAAGTTGAGCTTCAATGAGGCCAAAGTTAAATATAAATAGCTAATATGTGAGCAGTAGGATATTTTGGGATTATTTTTAAAGATATATCCAGGTTTTATAAAACTAAAGCAGAAATTGGATAAAATTCAAAGTTATAGTCCAGAAAATTATTCCAATTACCATTTCATTTGTGATGTACCCAAGCTCCATAGTGTTTACTTTTTCCTCTATGGGCATCATCAGGCATTTGTTCTTCTGTTTTTGTCCATATATGAAAATCCTAATTATAACACTACTGTGTAGTTTGAAATTTATTTCATGACTATACTGCACCTACATATTTTCCCTTAGGATACTCTCACATCAGACACTGCAATTATAATTTCTGCAAATCTAAATTTAATTATCTAGTGCCTAAAAAAGTACAATCTCATTTACAATGCTTCTTGTCTCTATACTATTGTATCTATACTCTTGTACTTCTCTGAGTAGCTGAATTGAAATGTGAATTGTTGAGCAGGAGGGGTTTCTGCAGCCATTAACTTATGATGTAAAATGACCTCACGCTGGCAAGTCCCACCTAATTAGGTAAAGTTGTTAGCAAGAGTCACTGCTGAAGACACAGGTTTAAAATAGTTACTGCTGGATAGCTTTGATTTTTTAATATGAACTTCATGGGAGTACTCTGTATGGGTTGCCATAGGAAATGACAATAATTTCTTTTTCTGAGCTGTTGATGATCCTACCTAGAATAACACACATGGCTTAAGCCATTTGGTCAGATTTAACAGCTGAATTCTCCAGTATGAGAAGCTGACAATTCCTATTTTGGAATATCTTGACTCTGTCACTAATTATGACTTAGACATTCTTTTTATTAAAAACAAAACTCAAAACCAAAACAAAACACCAGAAATGAAACTAAACAAAAAAATTCTGTTTTCCACAGTTTAATTGTTTGTCATTTGTATAATAGTTCACCAAATAACATACTGAGTCATGTAGCTTAACATCATCTGTGATAAAAAGCAATCATAAATAAACTTAGTGTCTCAGTCATTATAAACACATAGTAATTTGGTGTGATTTGCAGTTATTGTAGACTTGTAAATGTTAGTGAGGTATAACAATACCACCTTGACTTCTTTTCAAGGATAGAACAGAAGAATTCCCTGTGACTTTCATCATAGACAAGACTGGAAAATTATCCACTAATTTTGGTCAAAAAAAAAAAAAAGGAAAAAGTCACAATTTATGCTTTCATGATTCAGATCTTTTCTGAAGAAACATCCCGAGATTTGAAAACTGCAGAGAAGGATATGTTTTACAATTGTGTCTCCTTAACAAATAAAAATTATTATTTTCTTAGGAGAAATATGCTAGGACCAACTTTATAAAATTTGGCCCAATCATCAAAATGACCATTAGTTTACTTTTGCAGAAATATGTTAGTCCTTCTTTGTCATTTAAGAGCTTGAAGATCATATGATTTTGTGGCATGTTCTCTGCTGAAAAGAGAGCACTTGTCATTGGCTGGAAACAGGGCATGGCTGGAAACAGGGCATTGAGTATAAGGTTCACACTTAATAATTCCTTCTAAATTAAATTAATTCCACTGAGCAGCAGCTCTGTGTATTTCCCTTGCTACTAATTCTGTAACACCCATCATATTTGTCTATTGCACTTTTAGATAGGAGTATTATCAGTACCCCAGACTGATTTGTGTTAAAATCTATGAGACTATATGCAAATGTCTAGTGAAAAGAAACCTCCATATGAAAAGACGGCAACATAACTGGTAAATGAGACAAGTGAAACCATGAATACAGAGAAAGGCAACAATTAAGGAAAGGCAAAAAATGAGGGAGAAGTAGAAGAGTTCAGGAGCTCTGTAGCTCAGTAGTCAGTGAGAGGGTTAACAAATAACACATGGCATAAGGCTATATCATATTCGTATGTCAGGTTTTAACATATATTCTGTACACCAGTGACCTCTGGCAGTGCATTACATTTATACAAGGATGTGTGTTTGTGCCTCTTGAATATTCCAGTTATCCCATTTATATGGATAGCAAACAATTCAGTTGCACCCTCGTTTAGCTTTCAGATACAATGAAGTGGTAATAGACCTTCCTAGCTATGAGAACATTTCAGTTTCTATGTCTAATTACAATTTTTTGAACTGTAGTCATGAAAAACTAATCATTGTGAAAATAGTATTCTGGAAATTATACTATAGAAGAACAAAATGCAGGCAATTTAATGTTCGCTATGGTTCATCAAATTCAGACTCCTCATGCATAACTTGGTCACATTTATTTGTGCGCCACAGGGGTATAACTCCAAAAGGGAAAGCCAGACTCAGAATGTGCTTCACAAAAAGATGTTGTTCCCTTGGCAACTAATATGGTACTAAATGTTCCAACAGCATATCTCACAACATTGAAACACATCATTCTTATTGCAGAAAATGTATGCAACCCAAAATGCCATACTAAAAGTCAATGCAGTAGATGTTCCTTTATATTTCATCCCAAAATGCTTGTCACTCTTATAAAGTTGTCTCCCATTTCTCTGCCCCTCTGCCATTTAATGATTGGTTTTTTTCCCAAAAAAATATTGTTTTACCTAATGTATCAGTCTTCTCCCCCAATTATTTCTTCCAGTCCCAAATTTTCTCTTTCCAAAGTTCTTGTTCCTCTGTTTCCCACATCCATCTCAATATATTTGTCTTTTCATCTGAGCTGAGAGACTTCTTAGGAAAATCTTTCCCCTTCAATTTCAGTTGCCTTCCATTGCCCTTCCAATAATCTTTAATTGAAGCTGAAGAGGCCTTTTTCAGCATCAGCATTTGATCTAGGTTCTCAGGGGTCAGGTGGGACCATTTTGTTGTGCCCATATGTTGTAAGAATCTTACATGGCTTGCTGACCACTCTGAGCTTGGAACTTGATCTCTTGTGAGACATCCTGGCTCAAAGTGATTCTTGGAAAACAGGACAAAAGAAACATAATAAAGAGAATTTTGTGAATGGAAAAATGTAATGGTCTTACCAGTGGTGAAACTCAACAGAAATATGGAGAAAATATATACTTTAGGAGACAAATATTCTGCAATTGTAGTCAGTGGTACAAGCAAAGACAAGAATAGAGAGTAAGGTGTATCTCTTTTTTGACACTTGACAGGTTTTTTTATGTCTCTGTAGCCTGGTTCAGTCTGGGACAGAGTTAATATTATTAGCAGCTGGTACACTGCTGTACTTTATATTCAGGGTGAGGATAATTTTGATAGTACACTGATGTTTTTGTTGTTGCTAACTTGTGCTTAACCTAAGTTAAGGACTTGGCATTTTTCCATGCTCTGCCACGAAGAGGGGGCACAAAAAAATGGGAGGAGGCATAGCTAAGACAGCTGACCTGAAGTGATCAAAAGGATATTCACATAACACTCATAGAATCATACAAATTTTTGGGTTAGGACCATAAAAATCACCTACTTCCAACCTTCCTGCCACAGGCAGGAATATCTACCACTATACCAGGCTGCTCAAAGCCCCATCCAACTTGTCCTTAATCACTTCCAGGAATGGGGTCATCTACAACTTCTCTGGGTAACCTGTTCCAGTGCATCACCACCCTCACAGTGAAGAATTTTGTCTTAATATCTAAACCTGCCTTCTTTCAGTTTAAAGTCATTATCCCTTGTGCTATCACTAATATGTCTTGTCATTTATTTTCCAACTTTTCTTATATTTTTTGTATAATTTTTAAAAGATTGTAGGTTTCATTTTTTACATGGCATTTTGATTTATCAAACTTTGATATTCAAGGAAACACTTTTACACAGAAATTTACCTTATATTATATTATTTTGGTCAGTGTTTGATGTTTTTTTCATCACATGGACACACAAAGCTATCCAGAAACATCTTAAATTGACTTATTTTAATCTTTGTCTTTGGTTTAGGATTAAAAGTTTTAATTAACAGATTAATTACTTAGTGCGGGATAACTTTCTGACTCAAAGACAAGGGCAAGATTCTCTTTATCTTTTATATTTTTGGCTGAAGATCAAATGTATATTTTCTTCAATACAGATAAGATTACATTGTCATAAGTAAACATAATGGAAACATTTAGGATAAGCAGTGTTATCACTTCGTTTTCCTTAGAGTTCAATAAAATTTAGTTAATATTTTCTATTTGTGTAGTTATATACTCAGATTCTCTTTCATTAGACAAAACTAGAAGCTGGGGATTAACATGCTGTGAAAAAAAAAGCAGAATTTTTATTTTTCTAGCTTTATCAGTGTCTTGATGTTCCAGCAGTGTTACCAATGAATGAATGAATGGAGTTTTAAGACAATTCCTTCTTGAAAAACACATTTTTGCAACTTTCCACACAATAGAAAACACTGGATAGCAGTTTGAAATGCAAAAATATTGGTGTTTCTCTCCTTTCTCTTTAATTGCTTTTTGAAATGAAATTTTCCACTTGAAACCGATCATCTCCCTTGTCCTGCTGACAATGCTCTTTCAAATGCAGACCAGGATACAACTGGCCCTCTTGGCTACAAGGGCACTGCTGGCTCTTGTACAGCTTGTTTTCCACTAGGACCCCTAGAACTTTTTCCACCAAGCTGGGCTTTCCAGCAGGTCAGCGCCTAGTCTGTGCTGGTGCACGGGGTTACTCTTACCCAGGTGCAGGACCCTGCATTTACCTTTGCTGAATTGCAGACAGTTCTCTGTCTGTCTCTCCAGCCTACCCAGGTCCTTCTGAAGGGCAGCACAGCACTCAGGGGGATCAGCCCAAAGCTTGTCTCAGCTTTGTGTCATCCATGAACTTGCTGAGGAGGCATCTGGGCCTTCATCCAAGTAACTGATGAGTAAGTTAAACAGTACTGGGCTCTGCATTGAACCTTGGTGGACAGCACTAGTGACAGGCCTCCAAGTAGATCCTGTGACACTGATTACGACCCTCTGGCATCTGCCGTTTAGTCAGTTCTCAATCCACCTTGCTGTCCTCTCATCCAGTCTGTATGTAAAGAGGTTTAATAGTATCCACTGTATGAACTGTTATTGGTCTTAGAAACTATCATGATCTATAACTTTTATTTCTAATACACATTTTTTAAAATAGAAACAAGAGATTAAAGAACATGCAGCTAGACTTTTCAGTGGCATTTAATAACATAAGAAGCCATGGCCACAAACCAAAATGGAAGGAATTCGCTTTGAACAGGAAAAAGCACCCTTGTATTGAGAACACTGGAAAATGTTCCCCAGAGACTCTATGAAGTTTCCACCTTGAAGGCATTCAAAAGCAACCTGGAGATGGTCCTGGGCAACCTGCTCTATGTGGCCTTAATTCAGCAGGGAACTGACTACATGACCTCCTGAAATCCCTTCCAATTTGAGCAACTCTGCAATTCTATGAATTATGGAAGAGATATTAAATTGTAACAAGGTTTAAAAATTTTTAGGGTTAACACAGGTAGTTACTACAGCACATTAGAAACTATTTATCATTTGTTTCCATTCATTTTTGCTTTTTTTCTTTTAAAAAGAAAGTTCACAGACTATTATCAGAAGCATAGTAGAGTGTTCTCTTGCAAGCCCTGGAATGAAGGCAATTCAGCCTAAAGATTTTAAGTAAAGTCTCAGAGGTTATAGTTTTATGGCATTCCTTTTGCTATCATATTGCTGTATTAGGGATCAAACACATAACTACACTTGCTTTAGAAATGGGTCCACTGGTCATGAAAGCTATAAAGACAGTTAAATCATACTCTCTGATTCTAACTGACAACTGACACGGTGATTGAAGCAACTTCTATTCTGATTAAATTGAGGGTATGGAAAATCTCTAAAGAATTCAGAAGGGTCAGAAGCCAGTAAAATAATAAGTTAAGGGACTTCATGTTTATAAACCCTTTTCAATGTCACTACTATCCTTTTTAAACTGAAACTAGCTGAAATAGTATTGCATTCCACTTTGGGAACTGCAGGGGGTTCTTTTAAAATAGATTATCTAGGACAGAATTAAGCCAAACGAGGAAAATATTATATCTGAGAACCATTACTGATAATGAAAAGGGCGTTGCCCTACTAAAGAAGAACACGAAAGGCAGAAAAGGAGGCAGGAAAAGGAAAAAGAATGGGGGGAGTGAGAGAGGAGACAGAGCGGAAAAGTGGGCATTACCATCAGAAGGTTCGGGATTGCCGTCGATGCCCAAGCAGCGGGGCGTGTGTGCACAGCTCCTGCAGTGAGCGAGCGCTTGGGCAGGATGTGCAGGGCCCTGGACAGCATCGCAGCAGGGATCACTGTGGTGGGCTGGATCAGCGAAACAGGGTGGAAGGCAGGTAGCTCAGGCAGGAATGAGGTCGGCAGGGACGAAGCAGGCAGGGCATCAGACAGGAACGCAGGGAGGCAGGAAAGGCAATGGCTGGAGCAGGAGAGGGAGACAAAGTGGGAGGGAAGGACACAAGCTAGGTGGTCAGCAGGTGTCCAAACAACAACGGGGAGAGCAAGCGAGTGAGCAAGGGCAAGCAAAAACAAGTTGCAGAGAGGGCAAAAGCCAAAAGCAGGCTAGAGCCTCCTAGTTTGTGACACAGTTACTTTTTATATCCCCCACCAGCTCCTCCCAAGGTCTACTAGCTGACGGGAGACCACTGGATAAAACACCCAGCTGTAGTCCTTTTGTGGAGACCTTTTGCCACCTAATTGTGGAACCTTTCTAAAGGGCACAGTGTCCTCAGTGGTCTCCTTCCGACTGTCTATCACGTGAAATGGCTGTCAGGCAAAGTCCTCCTAGAGACAGAGCTTTCCTCCTTCTTCTCTGAGCTGCCTCCTGCAAGTAGCACTTGTGCAGCCTCTCCCCCACATACCTCTGGTAATTTCAGACCATGTTGAGATAGAAATCAAGATTAAATTGGCTCCCCACAAACAGCTAAAATTAGTCCATTTTGGGTTTGTTTGGTGTTTTTTTCTGTTAACTGCAGGTAAACCATGGATGTTGTTTTACTTTTTAAATACAGGATTCATTTAGGTAACTTACTTTTATATAAAATAATAAAGGTAACTTATTTTTCTGTCATATGCTGCAGCTGTCATGTGGAGCTCTTACCTTTAGAGGAGCCTGGTTTTCAGCCTCAGAGATATGTTTATGACAAAATGTAATGCACTGCTGAAGCAGAATGTGTGTAAACTGACTTGTACATCTACTTTAACACATACTGACTCTTTCAAAATGAAGTAGGAGGGTTTAATACAGCTAGTAATCAAACAGAGTAGATCCAATATTATAGATATTTACTATCAAATGTCTAAATCTTTAAGTATTCAAATAAAAGCAGGCTGATTTTGAGTACTGCTTGGTAGCACTTACTTCTAACTGTCTTGTGAAATACCTAGGATTCTGTGACACCTAGAATCCATGAAAAGATGACTAAGGACTTCATTGAGGGTTCTGCATTTATCTGAAAATCCGACTTTTCTATGAAATTAGTCTTATAATTATTTCTGAGCATCTGGTTGTAATTGTTTTTCTGAAGTATAAATGCATAATTAAAAGTAAATAAATAGATGTATACTGATGGATATGTAAAGAAAGCTGGCTCTTTTGCACAATATTTAATACTAGATCCCATAAAGAAAACAAAATTCAAAAAACAAGAGAGGAAAATGGTACTGTTTTGAACAATCTATTGATTTTTTTCATTATTTTTTGTGCGATATCAATTTTTTAATTTGGAGGAAAATAGAAATAACTTCTCTGTGTGTGTGTCTGTGTGTGCATGTGTGTCTGCATGTACATTTATGGAAGAAAAAAATAATTGTCAAAATCAGAATAAAAAAGTTTATTGTTGCACTATTATGTATTTGAAGTTCATACAACTTCTTATGAAAGTCGCAGCATTTAGCATGTTTGAAAACCCAGTTTCATAAAACATGAAAAATATGTCAATCTACACATGTTCCCTTTGATCCTTTTTGTACATATATTTTATGCATTTTATCTGAATAAACTGTAGACCACAAACCCTCAGAAGTAAATATTGTCTCCCCAGTGTCTAAAATATTTTGAAAGTTGCAGAGTTATTGATAAAAAAATTGTAATATATGCAGTTTAATATTCCTCCTTATCAATGTTCTGTCACACACAAAGTTTGTCAAAACCTCTAGAATATTCTCAAAAGTAATACATGTTTATTAAAATGAACTGGAAATTTACAAATAGAATAGATTGGTTTTTGTCTTCAGAATCCAGTTTTTTGGGGTTTTTGGTTTTGGGTTTGTTTTTTTTTTGTTGTTTTTTTTTTTTTCCTGTGGGGAACCAGATTTTATTTTTCAAAATAGAAAAAGGCCCACATGACCATGTAATAAAATGTTTTTACATTCCACTGAATTTTCATTAATATGCGGGTTCATTTCTAATATATCTTAGTTGGTTTATTTAAAAGGCCAATTTTAAAGAATTTAATTAAAACACAATATTCTAGAAGGCTCATTTATATACTTCTTTCTCATTGAAGAAGTATCTACAATTTTGATTTTGGTTCCTGGTCATGGCAGAATTTTTTATTATGAAGGAGATCTCACGAGCCAAAGATTGGTGGAAAAATCTATTCTTCCTGACTTTAAAGTTATAAGTTAACCAGATCTCAGTCTCTAAACCTTTTGAAATTACTTATATCTACAATAAAATGTCTTTGGCTTGCTTAAAATTTGAAGGCAAGGCTGCTACTTACTTCTACTTGCTAACAAACTTTGGATCACAGCTTGAGTCATGACTGTCCCTCTGTATAGACATGAAACTAGTCAAGTCCTAGAAAAGGTAAAAGGTAATAAATGCATGAAGCTTACTGTAAGATGGGTTCACTGACATGAAAAAGCTGCTCTAGCAATTCCTCTCAAAAGTCTCAAATGTCCATCTTTGCTTTTAATTTTTCTAGAGCTCTGTTAACTATTTTCATTTTGCTTCCCTCTCCAAAATGAATGGAAAGAAATGAGAGATGCTATTAACATGGGAACAAGATCCAGAGGAAGGAAAGCATTCTGTATGAACTTAGCTAAAGGAAAATAATTAAAAAATAATCAGGAGGGATAGAAGGAAATGCTATTTGCAAGTTTTTTAACCTCCTGGAAATGAGAAATGATTGGGCACGCAGCTGTTGCTTCTCTGTAACTCTGACAGTCAGTTGAAGGGTTTGTAAAAAATGTTAGCTCCCTTGTCAGAGTCATTCGTGCAACAATGAATGATACTGCAAATAATGCCATTTCACAGCTCTGAAGTACTACTTGCTCCAAAATCTTTTTATTTTCTAAAAATTAATCAGAAAAGAGAATTAGAAATTTTCTGTGCAGAGAGAAGACACAGGATATGCGAGGATGAAATACAATACATATTTGACGTTAGAACTGGGAAAATCTCAGATCTTATGATGGGACCACTCTAAACCCACATATATCAAAAACATGCACACTGGAGTCAATTAACTTGATAGTAGCCAAAAAAGCTGAACTCTTTCCAGTGGTGTCCACTGACAGGAACACATTGATTGAGAATATAGTAATTTGGAATCTCCGCAATGTCCATATCAGACTAAAGAATTAATATAATAAAAGTCATATTGGTGGCACCTGCATGTAGGAGACAATGTTGTATGAAGTTAATGGAGAGAAAAAGGTGTTAATTCTAAACTGCAAATTTTGTGAATGCAAAATAGTTTGTCTGCAATGTACAATTGCTCGCTTAAAAACCTTTGTTCATCAATGTTATATATAAAACATTCACTATTTTGGTTTTGAGTTCTTCATTTTTACGTGCAGTTTGACTATCAACTATTAAAATCTTCATATAAACAGTTTTTGAAAAGTAAGCTTTTGCATAATAGCACACCAGTAAGCAACAGAAGATTTTAAGACTCAATGTCCAGTATAAGAAACCTGAAGAGAAAGCTGAACAAGTAATAAGAATATAGTATAATAAATAAGTAAATAAATATAATTCCCTAATGTGCACTATTTATCTTGTTTGATTTGGAAGGATGGTGAGCCAGCCTATTGACTTCGCCAGAGATAGCCAGATTTTGTGTCTTATGATAAGGATAGTGAAGAAAAGAGTGAGACATTGAGAAACTTACTACTGCTATAAATACGGATAGTCATTCCTAAGCTTGATCACTTATTTGATGGGATTTTAATGCTAGGAAGGACCTTTTTCTAAAGTTCTCTACCTGCTTTTGACTGACTGACTGACTGACTGCTTCTTTTATGTGTAAACTGTTACAATTCCTCCTGTGCTCTCCCCATTTTTCTCCAGAATAATCAGCTTTGGAAATAATCTAAACATAAATTTCAGAAGGAGACCTTCCACTCTATCTCTCTTTCTATTTTATGGGGCTGAAACCTGAAGTCTCATTTAATTTCTTTAACTAGAGCTAGAAATTTGCCAAGAATACTGCAACTAAGAACATTCCAGCCCAGACAATACATATCTTACCTTGCACAGGAGCTAAGAGAGTTGGAAATCAAATCTGTAGTTTTTATACATTATAGACATTCATGGCAGTGATGAAAAAATATTGCTTTTCCCCAATTTTAGAATGCTATTTCCCGCCCAAAATCTGTTCCTGTTTTTGGGAAACCTTAGTGATAGTTGGTGGTTTCTATTTTATGTTTTGTATAACGTTGTTATTTTTTTACACTTTGTAAGTCAAGAATAAAAATAACGTAGCAAGTGATAAGGGATATAAAAGTGGCTGCATGCATCCATGGGCTCCAATACTTTGGACAGTGTCATATTAACACAGAAATCAAGAGTTAGAGAAAGGTCACTTTAGACAACACAGAAGTGTTTAAATTTGATAGGGCTATTTTGAACAGACAGTAAATATTCCTGAGTAAAACTCCATAGGTGTGCATGCTTGTCTACTGAACATAGTGCTAAATGTCCATGAGCCACATGTCAGATGACAAATACGTCTGGCAGCAGATAAAGCATAATGTCATGCATGTAGCTGTGGAATGAGATTAATTTATATCGCATATAATATTCAATTAATATTATTTCTTGGGTTGGTTAATTAGCTTCGGGGTAGAAATGTATTTGACAGAGGTATGTGGCTGTGATTCTGCAATTAGATAATTTGCTGCCTACTGCTTCATGTCTTATGCTTCATCAAATGATGCAAGCAAATCTGGTGCTTCTTGTCATGTGATGCAAGCTGTGTGCATGGCAGCTCTGCTGTACTAACCTTCTTTGCAAAAGATAAGTTCTGATAAGCTCTGTTCACTTATATGGTAGGTAGGTTTTTCCTGTGAAGAAAGGATCCTGGCTTTCTGGAGAAATTTTTCTTCATGTTTATAGGTATTTTTGGTGATCTTTGAAGACCTTTATTAATGAGGACTTTTAATTTGTATTTGGTTTTGGTTTTTTTTTCTTGGTTTTTTCCTCCTCTCATTTTGGAAAAACTTATAAACATGTTTCTACAGCTGAGTGTAAACAGTTTTGATTTACCTTGTTGCTTATTTACAAATTTTGCAGACTAGTCTGCAGGTGAGGCTGGATTAGGCTGTCCTAAAACAAATAACTTATATTTTGAGACAGATACACAGATTATGCTGAACTATGATGGATATATGATTGACTACTAAGGGAAAATAGTCTGGAAGCCACCATTTTAACAAGAAGTCTTCACTTAACTAGCATAGGGCTAGATTAAAAAGAAGAGACTTGGATAAATAGCTTAACACAGGTATGAAGTGATGCAGTTTGAAAGAAATAGAGAGGGCAGCTATGTTTGGACAAATGAAGGGATGTGTCCACAGCGTGCATGGGAAGACAGACCCTTAAGCAACTATGACCTTAGCTGAATATATTGGACACATCAAAGTCTGGCACTTTACATCTACCAAATTGATCCTGAAAGTATCTCAGCAGGGATTTTTATCTTCACAGAATCATAAAATAATTTAGGTTTGATGGAATACAGAATAATTTAGTTTGGAGTGGGGAACCCTCACTCAGGGCAGAAGCAGCTTCAAAGCTGATTGTATCTTTGAAGTTACATCAAGTTCTTCAGAGCTTTGGATGAATTTTACTTAGAGTGGCGTCAACCTAGGGACTTAATTCCTACAATGTGGATGCAACTTCAATGTCATTGTCGCTGACTTAGATACATTAAGAGGCGGTCTTTCTTTCAGTCTCTTTTGTAGCTGTAGGTTGTCCTTCCTTCAGGCTTTACTCTGTTTGGGTGAGAGTGAAGACAGTCCAGCTCCTGTTCCTGTGATTTGATAAACAGTATGGGACATTTTATATGATATATTTGTATTTTATTGGGTTTTTTTGTGCTACAACTCCTACTAGAAAACGGTTCTCTTTACTTTCAATGTCTTCTTTATCCACAAAGTTCTCACTGAGACATTCTAGGAACAAGAATATTTAGGTCCCTCTTTTGGCCAGAAAGGACAGTTATGATGCAAACAGCACAATGTACTTTAAAGTAAAATACCTATATTCTCTGATGCATATTAGCAACAGGAGATATGTGAGTGAAAAAAACCTACCCTAGCCCTCTAAACTTTCTGTAGATATCCAAAATATAAACCCAAAAACCTTGTCTCACACTGCTGACTGGGAGGACAGCTCGGCACGGGAACACACTATGAAGGCTGACTCCAAAATATACTAGTACCTATTTTTTTTGAGACATGAGAGGAACTTAACTATTCCAGAAAAAAGGGATGATATAAGTTCTTCTCCTTGAAAATTCAACTAGGCTGTAATGAATCCTTTTTTTCAGCCAAAAAAAGGGAAAAGAGAAAAAAAAGAAATAGAGTAAAAAAGGACTAAAGGAGTGAAAGAGAAAGAAAAAGAGAAAGGAAAAGGAAAAGGAAAAAAGGAAAAGGGAAAAAGAAGAAAAAGAAGCCACTCAACATCAGAGTCCTCTCAAAGATCTTGGAATACTAACAATTTGTTCACTATATTGCTTCTGTCAGACAAAACTCATTAATATTAGCATTGTTAGGGGCAAGTAGAGGTAAGCACTATAACAGAAAAAGAAGGTAGAAATTAGGAAACAAATCTATAATAATTTTTGTAATATTACTTTGATTGAGACTTTCTTTATAGCAGGGATTAATTTCCTTTTTTCCCCCTTTTCTCTAATAAAACTGGTCTAGAAGCATTTCTTTAATTAGACTAGTAAGATTTAAATTAGAATTAAAATAAATTTTTGGCTTTACACTTGACATGTATTTCATTTCTTCCCATGAGTTTTTGAGTATAATATATTCAGTAATGATATTATCTTGCATAGTGTGCTAAGCTGAAGTAGATGAGACACATGCCAGGGTAGAGTTAGTAGAAAGACTTTTACAGTGCAGACATCAGTACTGATCTTTAAGAAAAAGGGTCCTTATGAAGTGGAACTGGAATAAAATAACACTTTTACCAGTTTCAACAGTTTTAGATAGATGTCTCTCCTTTAAGTGCTAATGCAAGATACTTTTTGGCTTCTGTTTGAATTGTTGGCGGAGAATGTGGTGTCATGTTTTTCCTCCCTGCATGTCAGTCTGGTCCTAGCTAAGAAGAACAGAAGGGCCTTTTGGAAAGGATTCTTAAATAAGCACATCGAAACATATATGTTTGCCAAGAATTAGAAGTGGTTAGAGGGAATAGATGAGACAAAGGAAGAGCTTACTACCTTATTTATAATAGTTGAACTTTACACTTATGTGCTGATTACATAGTTATAGAACATATTTAGAGACAAATATGAATGTGTGGTTGTGTCTGTGATGATGAAAGCTGTGGGGGCTATATGCTACTTATAAATGACAACTGAAACGAGCAGATCACAGAAGGTCAGCCACTCACAATCCTAAAGATTCTTCATACTTTCTGTGGCACACTTCCACTGTGGGAAAGATAGATTTTTTTTCTTGCCTCTTCAGACTCAGGTTTTTTAGGGGGAACGGGGTGCATATAGGGTGAGTGGGCATTGTTAAAATTTAGGCTCTTTGGTTAATTTTTGGAGGAATATATTGAGTACTGGTAGCTTGGCATGCAGCTGCAGAACAAGCTGCAGGCCGATCTTTGGATGGGAGCCTGAGGCAACAGGCTGAGAACATAACAAAGGACACAGGGACCCGTGATACCTGACCAGGGGACTGGACACTCAGAGGCACGCCAGGAACTGAGGACTTAGCTAGAAGACCCCAGACTATCTCAATTTAGACCATGAGGGTGTAAAAGCCCAGGGTTTCCTTTGTTTGGGGACACTCCTTGGAGGCACTCAGTTCAAGCTATTACGCTGCTCTTGCACCATGATTAAAGTCATTTAAGGATCCAGATGACTGAGACTCTGCTGTGGGAAACCTAGGGTTGAGCTGATAGGGAAGCTTTGTCTGACTGTCTGTGAGTGGTATGTGTAGGAGTCAAGTGGAGCAGCTGTTGGCTCATTGGAGCCACTTGCTGATAAAGGACCTCAGTCCCAGTTCAGGTGGAGCAAGTGTGACAAGAGTGGCTCCTGGATGGTCAGACAGGAAATTTTATTAACAAATTGATCCTAGAATCCTGATCATAGTGAGAAAAAACTTATTAATGGCTACTATAGACTGTTTGGTGTATCTGAGTGTTAGCTCTTTTCATGTAATTTTTCTTTATTTTCCTACCAGTATTGGGTTAGGTAGGGGCAAATACCAGATGTATGTATCTCTTCCTAGCTGAGCTCAATGGCATATTTCTTCCAGGCAAGAATGTGCTCTCCAATTTATTATCTTTAAAGTGTCCCCAACTTTATTGACATTTTGTACTTGCAGTAGCTGGAGGAATCCAAAGTTGCCTATATGGAGTTCAAAGCAGGTCAGAATGTGAAAATATGATGTACAGGCAGGTAATCTTTTTTTGTTGTTGTTTTGTTGCTGGTTCATGTTTCTCCTTTTTTGTGTGGAGGTGGAAAAGTGAAAGTGGCTCTTCAGAGATCAGAAATTTTACCTTGTTGCCCACACACAAAATGCAGTACAAGGGAGTAGAAAAGAAAAGAAGCGGCCAAACAATAAGAGTGCGTAGAAGAGGAAAAAACCTGTAATGGGGAGCGAAGGAAAGAAATCAGAAGGAGAAAATCATGGGTGGTGAAGCATTTTCACACCTAAAATAGCCTTTTAGATAAAGTGAAATGATATTTAAAGTAATGAGAAATGTGGAAAAAATGAAAGAATGAACTCTGCACAGGACATCCCCAAGAATTACACCATTTGCCTGAAGCATTTTTCAAATCCTTTTTGAACTCTGTCGGGCCTGGTGCTGTGACCACTTCCCTGGGGAGCCTATTCCAGTGCCCAAGCACCCTGCGGGTGGAAAACCTTTTCTTAATATCCAACATAAACCTCCTCTGACATAGCTTCATACCATTCCCTCAGGTCTTGTCACTGGGCACGAGAGAGAAGAGATCAGTGCCTCCTCTCCACTTCCCGTTGAGAGGAAATTGTAGACTGTAATGAGGTTTCCTGTCAGCCTCTTCTCCAGGCTGAACAGACCAAGTGACCTTGGCCACTCCATATACAACTTCCCCTCAAGGCCCTTCATCATCTTCATAGGCCTCCTTTAGACACTCTATTAGAGATTTATATCTTTCTTATATTGTGATGCCCAAAACCGCACACAATATTCAATACTCAGCCCCAGTTCAGAGCAGAGTGGAACAATCCCCTCCCTTGCCTGGCTGATGATGCTGGGCCTGATGTTACTCAGGATACAGTTGACTCTTGGCTGCCAGGGCACTGCTGACTCATATTTGAATTGCCATCAACCAGGACCTCTAGGTGCCTTTCCACTGTGTTTATCTCTAGCCTATCATTCCCTAGTGCTTGCTTCAGATGCAGAATCTGGCACTTCACTTCGTTAAACTTCAAGGTTTTTGTCCCCTTCTCCCTTCCAAGTTCTGTATATCTGGTATCTTAGCCATGGATGCTGGGGTAAAAGGAAGTGAAAAAGATAGGAAATATGACCTCGTATATCAAAGAGTAACTGTGCATCCTGAAGAGCTTTCTACTGCAAAAATGAAACCAGATAATTTTCTCTCTGCCTTGCTGACACACTCAGGTGTTGATTTTCCTTTCAGTGTGAATGTTTCTCTGAGACCTGCAACTGTGATTCCGTACATGCTCAGAATGCCTAGGCATTGCATAGCTTCTGGTTAAGAGTTTCTGGAGCTCAGAAAAAGGCAGAACAGTATGTTTCTCCTAAAGGACACATTTCACAGATACAATCAGAGTATGCTGAGCAGATGGTGCTTAACATGTTCTTTCAGGAAATCCATGCTTAGGAGTAGCGGTCTGTGATATCAGACTGAATATCAGCTAGAAACAAGTGTATTAGGTAAGCTCTGAGAGCCTATGTTTAGTTTTATGTGAACTGAATGAACTTTTATCTAAAAGGAATTCAGTTTCTACCCTCTGAGAATGTTCCACAATGTGTACCAAACTGTGGTAGATAAGTAAGTTTTAAAGCTTTGCTTCAAAAATGCAAGAGCTGAACTAAAATTTTGGTATAAAGGGAACTTCATTCTCCAGGTAATAATTTCTAATGACCAGTCTTTCATTCTGAGCATAAATTCTAGCTTTTAGTTCTCAAATGCACCCATGGTCCTGTGTTGAGACCTGCATTTGAGTAGGAGGATCAGAGGATGTTGCAGTGCGCTGTTTTAGGTTTATTTTCTCTGATTTCTCCCCTGATTGTCAATTTGTTAAAATCCCCACCTTTCCCCTGTTCGTCAACCCAAGTTCCCTCCCCTTTTTCCAGAATGTTCGCCGTCAATCCTTGGATTCCCCTCCCAAGCCTATGTCAATCCGCCCCAACGCCTCCCCTTCTTCCAGAGGTTTCTATGTCAGTTTTCCCTTTGTTCAAGTATTATTTGTTTCCTTGAGATGTACCGCCCCCATGGTTGCCCCTACTGGTCTAAGTTATGTAGAGACCCACCTTGTATTCCTCCCACAGTGTGTTATGATTGGTTCGATGTTTATATCCGCCCCCAAGACCTCCCCTATATTTAAGTTGGTGTAAGCCCTTTGTTCTCGCCCTTTGTCGCATCCTCCCCTTGGATTACCTCCACCCCGGACCCTGTTAATAAATCCTGTTTTCAGACCGACATTGGGACTCCCTCTCATCCTTTTCCTCTTCGGGATGCATGGATCGCCTGAAGGACATTTCATCCTTAGCTATACTCGGGATTGCCGCGCTTCCCGGGATAGCCCACTCTCGGCGCTGGTGCCTGCTTGCAGGAGCTAGTCGGGCGGGCCGGAGAGCCAAGGATTGGACCAGGCACCACGTCAAGAGGAAGATTGGATTTTAAAGATGTGCTTAATATTTCATGAATGAACTATTAGAATTTTCCCATTCAAATTCCTTTATTGTTTTTCCACAGCAAATGTTTTAAAGGAATCTAGAAAATCAGCTCTGCAATTTTATTTCTTTTTGATATCCACTATGGAAAAAAAATTACATCACCTAATTTACAGACTCTTAAAACCTTTCCTTGCATGACACCCTCATTGGAAAAAAAAGTCATGCATCTCATGCTTACTGGTAAAATGGTGAAAAATAGGAAATCTCTCTCAGTTCTGATATTAAGTAGTATAAGACTATGCAACTTCCAGATATGTTTTCAGTATTTTATTGTATTGAACAGTACAATAAGTTCATTAGGTGTGGTCACATACATTGAAATAACCATAAAAACACTCACCCATTTCAGTGGGCTTCCATTCAGAACTGATGTTACCTAATGCTGTTACTTCTACATTGGATTAAAATGCCTAGAGAGTAAGACTTTGTTCTGGTAACAGCTTTTTACCTAAGAGTCTACAATCTTAATAGCCAAGACAAAAAAATAGAAGTGACAAAGAGTTAAGAAAGCTTTGTAAAATAATGTAGCAAGTTAATGGCAAAGCAAGGAATCTAAAACATAGATTCCGAGTCTTAAAGTCTTTATCCTATTCATTAGAGAAATGACATCAATGAATAGCTTCTTGCAGGGACAGAAGAGGGTGAAGAAAGCAGTTTAAATTAAGAGAGGATTTCCTATTGCTGATGGATAAATGTTCTCTTGAATGAATTTCTTGTTCTCTTGAATGAATTTATGACAAGATCTGTGACAAGATTAAGATGACCTGGATTAAGACTATAAACTATATGGAATAGAGTGATAATCTAAATGCCAAAAGAATTCTAACATGCCATGCTGCAGCATGTCAGTTACATTATTTCGAAAGACACAGAAGGAGAAAAAGATATGTTTGAAGTAAAAGGATGAATATGATACAAATTATAAGCTTACAGACCTCCACACCCACACTCCCTCTAAACAACAAAAACACAGAAAATCTGGCCTTGCTACTGAATCACTGTTTGAAAATCAGTTCATCAGTTCAGATAGTTTTTATAGCTAGTTAATCACTGAATCATTCTCTGACTTTCAAAGAGATGCAGCTGCCAGCCTGTAAAATAACTCTGACCCTAGACATTCAGACACTTCTATGCAAAACCCTTCCTAACCCTGGAGACACACAAAAATGCGATGTCTTCTCTAATTAAAACAGAAAGATCAATCTTACATCTGCTTACTTTCACACTTTGGCAGACCTGATAAGCAGAATTCGCCCTATCAGTTTATCTACTGAAGTGTTTTCCTTGACAATCCTGGCAGTTGAAGGCAATGCCTTTGTCTAGTTCTAACTGTATTTAGCCAGCATCACCTTCCTTATGCATTTATTTTTTTGTTTCCTTAGAATTGGACTTAAATTTCTCACTCTGTATCCCTGTACTCAGCTCTTGCAGACGTTTAAGGTTCTGACTCAGTAGTTAGCATGGCTAGCTATGGCAGTCACAGTATAGTTTTGTGAGACCTGAGAACACAACTGCCAGAAAAGCATAAAGAGTTGTCTGACTTTCCTGGATATTTTTAACTTGGGCACTGTCTAAGAAGGCAGATGGATAAGAAATGGTGTTCTGTTCTATTTTGTTCTGCTTGGTGAAAAAACAGTTCTTCACCACCATGCAGGTCACACCACACTTTGCTCACAAAACCTAAATGCTTTGCAATATATATTTTTATTAATATATTATCTAGGTTTGTTTGTTTGTTTGTTTGTTTGTTTGTTTGTTTGTTTGTTTGTTTGGTTGGTTGGTTGGTTGGTTGGTTGGTTGGTTGGTTGTTTTTTGGATTTTTTTGTTTGTTTTTTTTCTGGGCTATTCATAAGGACCACTGGAGTGATCCCTTCTTTCAGGAATTCTAATGAAACTATAGGTGTACTGGGAGCATATCTGATTAGAAAATTGAGGCACCTGCAGGTTTGTGACTGTTCTCCAGTTAAGGAAAATTGAAAATCAGGTGCAAAAGCATAATTTTTTGATTTTTATAAAAAACATACTGTGTTTATATAGAAACTATAGTATATGACAATGATAATAAGATGCTGCTGCCAAGCAATTAAGATATTTTTTGGTCTGGACTTGCACCTTTACAGCAAACACTTTAGTTCCATAACAGGGTAATATCTGCCTTGGCAATGCCTCATTTTATGGTGATGATGTAGGCAAGTACAGTAGGAGTATGGAATCCCCTCCTGCAGTTATAGGAAAATTGTCTCCTCAATGCGAACCATCTGTTTACACAGAGCAAAGTGTCAGTGATGCTACTAACAGAAAAAGAAGCCTATATTTTCTAAAATATCCATGGACCAATATTATTTGATATATGAATTATTTTACTTAAATCAAAAAGAAATTAGAAAAATACATTGTGGATCAGAGCAACAGAATGTTTAAGAGTCACGATTGCTAATCGATACAGGTCTGTAAAGGATTTCTAGGCGTTGTCATACATAAGTGTCTGTAAACATTTTCGGAGAATACCTTTTGTGAATTGTGACTAGTTAATACAGTCTTCGAAAATTGAAAGCATTTTTTTTCTTTCATAACCCTCTATATTATGATAACTTGAAAACAGAGTGGTCACCTGATATGAATATTCATGAAGGTGCATGTGTTTTACTTGCAGATCCAATTAAAGTATTTACCTGGACAACTGACTTACATAACATATTAGAAAAAAAACTTTTTCAAGAAATTATTTATTTTCAGATGAGAAAGGTAATTTATGAGAATGAACTCACATATCATGATCTTAAGACATTTCACACAGGAAAAAAACATATAAGTGAAAGTCTTAATTTATTCCCACAAGCCATACCCCTTGCCAACATAAACTCATAACGGCTGTATATTGTGAGTGCGATTTCACTCTGCAACCCCTATTTTTTGTGTCCATTCAGAAGGTGAGCAGGTGATTCCAAACATTTAAACTTGCTTGAGACTCAAGTGACATCACCAGAGTCATATAAATATAAACATACCTCCATCTCTTCAAGGAGATAGTCAGTAAGATTCCCTGTGAAACTGTCCTCAGGAACAAGGGAGTAGAACAAACCTGGCATATCTTTAAGGAAGTCCATGGAGTGCAAGAGCTGGCAATCCCCAGGAGCAAGAAATCAGGCAAGTAAGTTAAGAGACCAGTATGTCTAAGTAGGGACCTGATGGTCAAACTAAAGGGAAAGAAGCAAATGCTTAAAGTGCATTCCACAAGTGAAAACAAGGACAGCAGACCTGGGAAGTGTATAGAGAAGTTTGGTTGTGTAGGAATGGGGAAGGGAAAGCCAAGGCAAAATTGGAACTGAACCTGGGCAGGGATGCAAAGAATAACAAGGACTTCTACAGGTATGTTAGTCAAAGAAGGTGTACCTGCCTGTTCCCCCTCATGAACCCTGTTTGCTAGAATAGGAAAAGCTAGAAAATCATTTGTACAGAGTAGGTTCTTTCAATGCAATTATTAAAACCAACCTCAGATGGTAAAACAAATGTGGTCTGCTTGTCCTTTCTGTTTGTTCACCTGGATTTGCAAGGGGCACTGAGTTTAGCCCTGGAAGCAGGAGTTCTACTGTATGACTTGCTTTCAGAGCCAGAGATAAAAAAAAGCCCTGGTCTGTTTAATTTACCAAAACATAGAACACAGCATGACATCTTGCATATGGTCTTTCTAGCATATCGATTCCAGTGGCTAGTAGTAGGAAAAGCTGAAACAATACATTCTTTTGACTTCATTCAAAATCTTTCTATAGACTCTATAGGTTTAGACAAAGGCAGGAAGCAACAGAGACATTGGTCATTAATGAGCCACCACAAACTGATGGTGGTTTGCATCAGGCTCCATACAGCACCTGGCATGCAGAAGTCAGGCTGCAGCAAAGCCTGATGGTGAGGGCACCACAGTGAAGATGATTTTTAACTCATGTGGAATAAGGAAACACTGCTTTGGTGCAGAGCCAAGAGTCTGTTGAAAGTGGGGGTGGGCAGTGGGGCACTGGTCCCTGGGCGTGGTGGGGGAGTTCCAGGGAGGGCTGGGTCAGGGATATTCAGGGTTGGCAGAGTCCTCAGGACCATGACATTTCTTCATGGAAAAGGGCTCAGGAGGATAGGAACAAGTGATCAACACCCCTGATCCCACCTCTTCAGCAGGATGAGTATGGTATTGAAGGGGATTCTCAAATTCTTTTTACACTTACGTCTGCCAGGTCTATTTTTGTACATTTTCTAATACTGTCAGCTTCCTTGCTCTTTATTCATTAAACTGACAAAAGAGTAATTGAATATGCTATATCCAAGTTTTAGTGTGTATGTTAAATTCTTTCTACAAAGAACTATTTTTTTTTCTCTCTTTGATCAGCTTTGATCGCTTTTTTCTCTCAGTGATCAGCTTCAGTTACTTATCAGATTTTGTAGCCCTTTCATAACCAGCTGTTGACCACTGGTAATTGTTTTATTTATCACTGGTGCCTCCCTTATATTTCTTCAGCTGCACTTTTAGACTCTCTCGTTCCATTTTGCAATTGTACTTCTTAACAGTTAACTTGCTAGTGACGTTTTTTCTTCAACAGCCTTTGAACTGTGGTATTTTTTGAAACATAACTAATTTTTTATTAATGCATGTGACATGTACATCCTTGTTTTAGGGTCATCGTTTGTTTACTTTACAAAATAATAACCCATTAGAAGATATGTATAGATTTAATGCCCTGATAACTACTTGTTCTTACCATCTATTTTTAATAGCAGTATCGTTGGTGTGTTGTTCAGTGTGTTTTACAATAGTAAATAATGACTATTATATCTAAAAAAAAATCTAAATTAAACTTTAATTTCTGAATGGGAAAAAGAAAACAGTTCACTACAAATACTGCTGAGCATAATGAATTTGACTAGATCTGTGGATTATTTTAAACCCGGCAAGCAATATTCTATAGAACACTTCAGAGAACATCTGCTATAGAAGAAGAAATGTCTTAGTTTTATTATATTCCTGCTTGCCAGGATTTCTCATATTTAGGCCCATACTACTTTCCAGAATGACAATTATCTCAGAAAAAATGATAGACATATTTAACAAGGATGTTCTGCAATATCCACTGATGCCACTGGAGAGGCTGTGCCCGGGCACTGAATCGGTCACAGATCTAATTGTGTATATGCTGCAAAGGTTGGAGGAGAGAAAGCAAAGTAGAATAAACAGATAAGGAAAATGCCAAGAATAAGGTGGTAAGTAGACAACTAGGGTTCAAGCTTACACTGTTTGGCTCAGTAAACATTTAATTCAGATTGAAAAAACTCCAGTAGAAAAGAGTGAGCCAGAAGAAAAATTACCCTAGAGCATAAAAGTGACTGGATGATGTGAAAATTTGTCAGCCTGAATTTATTTCCTTGAAGCAAGATGATGAAAACTACCCTTGTAGTTGCAGAATGAATAGAATCTTACAGCATGTAAGGAAGAATATTATGTGAAGCAACATTATTTTTTAAAAAGCCTCTCTGCTAGGCTTTCATGAACAAAAATGAATGCTAAATTGTGCTGGAGTCCCCATGCAATTCTATGCACATCACATAAAAATCAAATAATTCATCCTGAATAATGTTAGTACTGAACAAGGAGCAACAAAATAATTTTAAATAATAATTAACCTGATGCTGTGGCAAGCTCCTTTAGTACTTTGTTAAATTGAGTAGTAAGTTTATACTCCATTTGCCAAATGCACATTACAAACTAAGAATATTATTGTCTTGTAGAATACGGATACTAATGTAGCCTGACTTAGCCTGCACACAGCCCAGCACATACAGTACCAGGCTATGCCTTTATTCTTAGTACTTTAAATTTTTAGCTACTTTTATGTAAAGGGCATGTAAGGTTTTTTTTCTATTTCCAACATCTGTTAAAGTAATGAGGAACTGTAGCATTAAACCAATACAAAATAGTCTGAAAATTTTAAGTGGACACTACAGGGACAGCAGGGCACTAATTTCAAAGTTCCTGGTTTGAATCAGTTCATCCTTTCATCGACATATAGATTAATTCAACATGCCTACCTGCACTTAGTGAAACCTAATTTGTTGTAGAAGGCATTCACTTTCTGCTGAGCCCTGCAAAGTAGGCAAAAATGTCCTTTAAACTCTTTTTTTTCTTTTCACTGGTACCTCTGGAAATTCTTTGGTTTGGTTTGTTGTGGTTTTTTTTCCCCTTGTGTTACTGCTTCTGTTTCTAAGTATTTACTTTTACAATTCAGAAGCACTGTAAGTGGACAGCCTCTTTAAAAGGTTTCTTTTTTGGGGGCTGCACATCGCTGAGAGACACTATGGTCGTTTGAGGTTTAGAAGCAATAAGACAGCTAGGGAGCTTCAGGTCAGAGCTCAGAGTAAATTCATTAATTCCTTTTTTAACTGGAAGTACCTAAAAAATTAATGAATTTGGCTTCCTGAGCTCAGTTTGCTATATATTGCAGTAAACATTTTTTTTTTGTCAAGGGTTACTTGCGGCTTTACATATTTAATCCGTAGACAAAAATGTGGAATGAAAAGAAAGAATAACATTAAGGGAATATATACCTCACATATATTGTGCTATGTGTCACAATTGCTGCTGTTCTAGAAAGAGGTCATCTTAATGCCCTGACACTGCAGTCAGTAAGAGTATTGATAACAGCTATACTCTCACTCACATGTATAGCTAAGGGGATGCACTGGAGTCTACTCAAGTGTAATGGTTTGACACAAATTAATGCTGGAATACAGCTATACAGAAAGCATCCCAAACTGGTATTTTGGGGGCAGGTTCATAGAATACCTTCAGTTAATTACCCGTTCTTTCACCTCCTTCAAAGGCATTTATATATACATATATGACTACCAGCTGCTGTGGCAACTACAGTAGTGTCTTAGGAGGAGGTTAGCCAATACACATGTATTGGGTCTATGCTGTTCTCATAATACAATTAAAAGATACACAAATGATTTGACAAGTAATGTAGCCACATCCATGAGGTGCTGCAGCCAAGACTTATTAACTTCAGGGTGACATTTTGCTGTGTTGATCAACTGGCTTAGATTAGTGGCAGTTTAGTGACTTTTATGCTTTGGTCCACTGAAGAATGCAGATATAACAAAAGATGAAAATATATGATAACATTTATACTGAATACATATGATTATTTAAATAACAAACACTAAGAAAGTGCATTTCAGTCTTATAGTTCTAGAGCGAGTATAGCCGGTACTGTGTTATGTATTTAATAGTATTGTGCAGTGAAAAATCTACTACAGTAAAAAGTTGACTTTGACAAGGAAAGGGAAAATCTTACCAGTACTGGTAAAAAAACCCTCAATTTTGAAACAACATATTATTTTTGCTTTTTAACAATTTCTCCATCCAGTTCTCTAGTCTTCTAATGGTAGTAATCCATTAAAGAGATTACTACAGATGGCAAGAAAGCCTCTTTGAAAGACACAGGTGATCTTATTTGAGAAAACCCATGGTCACTCCCATTATTTTTGAAGAATGCAGGTGAATCTAGGTCATTAATTCCTTCAAACACGTGTAACAGACATATTATCTGGAGAAAAAAAATCAAATGTAGGTTGACACGGTGCCTGTCCAATCTATGGCACTTCAGCTGACCCTGCTAGCTCACAGCCAAGCATCTGCGCCAAGAGTGGGCCACCCCAGAGCATCGTGCTTCCTGGGACTGGCGAAGAGCTTTGCAGCTCTTCAGTGAATCACAAGTCTGGAGGAAGTAAAGGATTGATGGGGAGGCTTTCACTGGTTCCAAGGAACGGGTTTATCAGGAAGGTCCAGGAAAGCGTAGATGCAAGGGAAGTAGCCAGGCAAAAAGTGGAGATGATGGGGTTACAACAACTTAAATACAGGGGAGGTTCTGGGGGTGGTTACAATCTGTGATCCAATCATAAAACAGTGAGGGAGGAACACAAGGCAGGGTCTGATACAAAACAAACCAATAGGGGAAAATGTAGGCGGGGAACAATTTGAGTCTACAAATAAGGTTTCAACAATGGGATGACTGGAAGTCTCTGGAAGAAGGGGAGGAGTCAGGGAGAATTGACAGAGGCTTGGGAGGGGAATCAGGGGATTGATAGGGAACATTCTAGATAAATGGATTGGGACAGGGGTTGATGGACAGGAAAAAGGTGGAAATTTCAGGGAAGGTGACACCAAAAAAGGGGAGGGAGTAACACAAGAATAAACCATTAACTTCTGGGGGAACTAAGGAGCAATCCATTAACTAAAAACGCACCACAACAGTAGATTCCAGAGTGGGCCAAGGGAGCTATAACACAAGCTGAGTCTGGTCTTCCTTAAGAATAAATGTTACATATTAAGCACAATCAAGAATTAAGAACTGGAAATGAGCAACTGGAAAATGTAAGGCCACTCATTGACAGCAATAATACAAATAACATTTTCTTCAATGTCTTCTTCATTTTCAATCAGTATCTGAAATTGGAGATTGAGAAGACAAAATAATTGTTTCTGAAAGAAATATGAGCACGAGAGAGAAGAAATATGGGATTTTAATCTTGTCCCTGCAAATGTTAACAGATAGATGTAAGCGCAGTATTTAATTAGTTTAGGGTGATATGGTTTTGTTATTTCTTGCTCATTTGAAGAATGTACACCTGAGACAAATTTAGTGCCAGGTGTATTATCTTTTGGCCTTTAAATAGCATCTAATGTGTGGTGCTTTTTCTGGCAGAGTAAAATTTCTCCATAGTAGCTAATACAGGGCTGTGTTTTTGATTTGTGATGAAAATAGTGTTGATAATACAGGGATATTTTTTGTTATTCTTGGAAGTGCCGACAAAGATTTAAGGCCTTTTCTGCCTCTCACACTGCCCCATCAGAGAAGACGTTGGGAGTCCACAAGGAGTTGTGACATGACACAGCCGGAATAGCTGATGCTCAGTGATCAAAGGGCTGTTCCGTACCTATGGAATCATGAACAGCTTATTCAGTATTCAAATACTGTGTTGCACCTCGAGTACTCTATCCAGTTCTGGGTTCCTCACTACAAGAAAGTTATTGAGGTGCTGGAGTGAGTCCAGAAAAGGGTGATGAATCTGGTAAAGGGTCTGGAGCACAAGTCAGAAGCAATGTGCCTGGAAGGTCATTAAAGAGCAGCACAATTTAGGAGCATGACTTTGACAAATAGAAGAACCCTCTGATTTCTCTATGCCTGCATTACTAAATTTTAAGCACCAGACTTAATAGATTAAATGAGTTTCCCATTTGAAGAGGGAATAATTTTAAATTCTGATATACAGAAATTTCTATCTTCAATAAGAGATGTTGCTGTTTCATACAACAACAAATATTGTTGTATGTGCAGTACAAATAGTATTGCACTAGAAAAATATTTTCTGGGTTCACTTAATGAGGATTATTTTGAATTTTAATTCCAGGAACAAGTAAACTTCCAATCATGGCTGACAGTTAATGAAGACAGAAACTGTCTAAATACAAATTGATAGCTCAAACCTGAAGAAATTAGTCTCCTCATCAGGTTAGTCAGAAGAAAAATAATAAAGATTTATAAAACCGTGAAAATTTTCAACTTCTTTCTTTGTCAGTTTGCTTTAGCATATGGTTTCATTTGTTCATATTTTGCAGTGTGGACTTTGTTATAATGAAACAAGTTTTTCTTCAGCTTAGCAAATGAAGAATGAAAAAATAAAAATCAATGTCTTGACAATTCCATTATTGCTGAGACAGACTCTTGAAAATGTCATGCTTATTTCAAAATTCAGCCATTCTATTACTGATCATTCTTGATTTTCATTATATCTAGCTAATGACTTGCTCCTATTTCCATCACCATAAAAAGAAAACTTACTGACTTCAAACCAAGCAAAATATCCAATAAAAATATACAGATGATAGTAGAAAAAAAAATTAATTCATAAGTTTTTTTTCTATATTTGAAATGCACTAAATAGTTCTGTGAATTTTCTTTATATTGCTCTTTTGCATCTTGAAGGCCAAGATGACAACAGGAATTTTTGAAAAATAAAAAAAAAAGGAGATCTCAGACCTACAGATTGTGAATTTCAAAAGGATTCAATTGTGCTAACTCTCGTCTTATTGAAGGCAAAGGAACTTCAGTATTGATTTTAGTAGGAAAATACTAAAGATTTTAGAAACTCCTATGATACTTGTGCAATTATAACAGATACAATGATAATACATTGGAAATGTAATTTGCTCAGCTTAAGTTATTTTAGGCCTCTAGTCTATTGTAATTTAGAAGTGTACTGAGGTTTTCCAAACAAAATTATTTTATTTTTCTCTACGCAGTTCAGAGACTTAGTAATTCTTCACTAGGTGTTGTTTACTCTTGAAAAAAATCCATCTGAGTCATTAGAAATCTCATCCTGTCAGATTTTGCATTACTTAAAGCATCTAAAAATACCTATGACCACTGAGATTCTTAAGAGTCTTGCAAAACTGAGTCCTAAGACATCATGAAAATGTTGCTCAAATAATTTAAGAGGCTCAAAAAACCCTGAGCAAATTTAGAAAACCTTTCTCACCACATTCCTTTGCATTATTTTGTATCCATATCACTAACTCACCAAGTTTTCAGTAGACAGAATTGAACAATAACAATTTCTCATTCAGCCTTTAAACCTTCTTATTATAGATTAAGCAACGTTGTGAATAATTTTTGTTGTTTGCTTAGCCTAACTAAAGCACATGACTGAATATTCAAATGCATAATGCAGCAACAGCTTTGGATAGAAATTCAATTTAATTTGTTTGGAAGCCATTACTAGTAAATGTTCCTGCAAAGCCAAAGTTTGCTAATTGTTCTTGAAGCTGTCATGGAGGATGAGGTGGCTGTTAATGGTAGACCTCTGCTAGTAAGGAAGAAATTAGTTTTACTTAAATAGCATTCTCATTAGAAGTTCATTTTTTAAACCACTAATAAAAATATATGTAAGAGATAGGAAACATCCAATACAGAATTGCTTGTAACAACTGTCTTTCAGTCTTAGATATCTCCCTGACCCTATCTGCTTCATCAATGCCTTCTCTTATTTTTTTTAACTTCTATGCTTTGAAAAGAATTCATTGAATGAATATATGTTATTTTCACTATTTTGTCATATTAAAATTTAGATGTTCCACCTGAGATTAAGGATCTGTTGTACTCCAGCACCTATTGTGCAGATATGTAAAAAACCTCATTCACAGCTTCTGTAATATAAATTGAAGACAAAGGAAAGATGGAAGCTGATTCCTCCCTCTTGTAAATTAAGAACAAAAATCAATGGCTTTCTGAATGTCTTATATGAGAGTTATTTGCAGAAATGCAAGTAGATTATAACCTTCTGAGGAAAGCTGATCAAAATGCAAGGTTTCCAAATTTCAGCTGTGAAACATGAAAATCTGTAATACTAGATGACATTACATTATGTGACACTGCTTCTATATATACAGTTTATCTTAATTGTAATAAATTTTAAATAAAATATTATATATGAAAATATTTTGTGTCTCTCCATCATAAAACTTGCAAAAATATTAATTTCACTGAACATTGATTCAGGGTCTGTAGTTACAAAATCTTTTCAGATTCATTAATCTTTTAAAGCCATCTCAGTACTACCAGTATTTGTGACTGTACAAATTCACAAGAAGGAGACATATGCCATACTTCTAATCAGCCCTGGTTGGCTAAGAATGCTGAATTTTGGGTCCTAAAGACTAATTAAATTACTTAGTTTTCCCAGAGAAGACCTGTCTGTCCTGGAATTATGGATCTTGGAGTCCTGGCAAGTCCCAAGGGACATAAAAGTGACATAACTCAAATGTTGGGTGCTTTTTTTGTCTGTTTGTTTGTTTGTTTGTTTGTTTTGGTTTTCATCTAACCACAAGAAACCATTTCATTTTATATACTCACTCACTACCTTTGACAATACAACAGATACTTTGGGCATGAAAATAAAAGACTATGGCATTTTTTAACCTTTCTCTAGAATATGTTACTAGCATAAAACTGAATGAGCATACCATCACATCTGATGTTCAACTGCTAAAAATGTTACAGTCCTGGCTTGTTCAAATTATTATTCAATCAGTTTTAAAAGAGTGGAATATATCAGTGCAAGTAAGGCGAGTAAAATAAATTACATGCTTTAATTTTCATCTCTTACCATGTCTCTACAGAGCGATATGATCCTTTGAGCTTTCTAAGTTGGCTAGATCTGTACTCGAATCGTGAAAGACATATATCTGGGTTAGTGTAGTGCTGTGAACAGTTTATCTACATCTAGAAGCAGGACATTAACAATTCACACAATATTAAGAGAACCTATTGGCTTGACCATACAAGAGCAGCTATTTAGCTTCCTACAAAAAATTTGCTCATATCAAGCAGACTCAGAATATGGGCAGAAAAGTATGAATATTTTTAAACCCTACCCTCTAATTATGTCTTTTTATGTTCTGTTATCTTGCGAGATGCTTTACAGGTCACAGAAAATATTTACTTTCTTCTTCTTTATAATATAGCTAATTTTTTGTCCTTGCATTTATTAAAGGTTTGTCTGGTTTCAAGGTGAGGACGAGCAGAAAGTTGTTCTATGAATTGCTTCCTACTTTCTGTGGGTGTCAACAGTTTGGTCAGAGAGAAAAATCAGCAGGGTTCTCAGACTGTTCTGGGAAAGTTGTTGGAGAAAGGTATGGAGTTGTTGGAGAAAGGAGTTGGGGAAAAATATGTAAACAAGGCTTTGCACCTGGGGTCTATGAACTTGTGATACGTGAGAGCTCGTGGTATTTGTCTTGGGATGTTTCCAAAGGTTGTTGTTCTCTTTTGCACCAATCCACCCTGAGGGGTGTCTCTAATTGTCTTTGTTTTCCTTTGTTGGACCAATGCGGTTCTACTTTGCGAACCAATCTATAAAAGATGAGGTTTTCCTAATAAACCACTCTTTTCCTGTCCTCCGACACACGAGTATTATTGCCACGGAGTTAACTCGACAGCGACACTTTTCTTTCCTGAATGGCCTAGACATTAAGGGGGAAAAGGTTTTAGATATTCTGTACTTCATGATCAGAAAGTAAAGCTGCAGAAATGATCTATAAAGAACAATAGACAGACAACAAGTGCATTTAAATTAAATTTTGGAAAACAGTGCCTAAATTCAAAACGTAGATCTTTAAAACTTCCATCTTCAGGGGAAGCCAGGGCATTCTGCATGCCCTTAGATGTTGTAGGAAGGTGAAATTTCTGTATCAAATTTTCATAGCACCTTAAGCTCCTGTTTTGAATTTGGCTACAAGTGCTTCAGTCCTGCCCTGGGCTATTCAGCTTGGGATGCAGCAATACCCAAACCTGATCAGACTGCAGTATTTTCCCAGTGGAGTTTGGATACGGGAAGAAGGTGTGAGGCAGCTTCCACCCTCTAGCTATGGCTGTTCCACTGATGTGAGAGCATAAACTGTAGGAGTTATTGTGAATGTAATAACCTCCCTTGCTTAGGAAACACAATTCTTCCTCTTTTGATGTTCCTCATCAGATAGAACTTCTCATAAATAAAGCAGTAATGCCCAGGGCTTCCTTTAAAAGAATAGTCTGAGGTAAAACTCTTGTTGCCTCCTATTTTCTCCCTACTCAAAGGTCTAGTTGTTCTTTCCTTAATGTGAAATGACCCATGTGAAATTGTTGCCACAAGAAGTCAAAGACTTTAATTTCTAAGATCATGGGGATATCAGTGTATGTATGTCTCAGTAAATTGAGAATTTAACTCCTGCTCATCATGACTGCTTGTGTTTGAGGGAAGTGTGTTGTTTGTTTTTAATTTTTTGGTTGTTTTTTTCATTTGTTTTGGGTTTGTTTTGTTTCTGGGGTTCTGTTGTTGGTTTGTTTAATTTGTTTGTGGAGTTTTTGGTATTTTATTTTGTTCTCTCTTTTCTTATTGGTTAATTCTCCTTAGGTATAATACCTAAGTCATGAGAGACACAAAATGGACTGACCTTATTCACACTGGGTAAATTCCAATATCACAATGGCTGCTAAAGAGCTCTTAGACAAATAAAGATGCTAGAAACATTTAAAAAGCTAAAACAGTAAAAGGTGTGAACTGAAGATTAAAAAAATATTTTTTTCCTCATGAGAAAGTATGTTTTAATGATAATGTGAGGGTTAGATAATGTTGCAATGAGTTCATAAATCATTTTGGAAAATCCCATATTGTGATATAGGAAAGTTTTGAACTCAATAATATGATGCACATATGAGTGTGTATGCCATACTCATTTTAAGTCACTGAGGATATTAAATACAAATTTGAGGTTTCTCAGGATAATGTGAAAGAAAATGAGATCAAGCAGTGCTTAGGCAGTTCCCAGAAGTGTTGACCTTCTTTCTTTGTTCCTGACTATGACTGAAGATGTATATTCTTACTCAATATACACGTCTTTTAGATTTTAATTATGTATTGCATTTTATGCTGTCCATAATGAAAATTGCAGAAGCAGTTTTCTGCTGTTAAGCAACGGCTGTCCCTCCACTGGAGTTTAGCTAATGGCAGGTATCTATATCTATACAGGAAATGAGATATCAAATTTAACAAGTTGAATAGGACACGTTCACTAAAAAAAATGGTTCCATCTTTTCACTTTTATAGCTCCTCCCCTACTGTTAGCAGAAGCCTCTGAAATCATACCACTAAAGAATAATGGGAGCAGCTATAAAAAACATAAAGCTATTAAAAAAGCAACAAACTTAAAATAAAGTTATTCCTGAGTGCACAAAAGCAGCTGCTGTATTGATGCTTGAAATCAATTACTATACTAGAAGGCATCTGCTCCTCTTGAAGAACCTATTATTTTCAAACATAATGCAGAGTCACAGCAGGTGTCATAGTACTGGGCTGTGCATACTGCATCTTAACCAGATACAGAGTCTTAAACAGGCTAGAGTCTGTGTGTATTCTACATTAAAAAATATAAAAATCCTTATATCACTATTCTAAACTCTTTTACCACATCTGATTTGGAGATCATGACATTCATTGCTAGGACTAAATCCATCATTATTGCAGTTTGTTGAAGTCTTTAAAGCAATGCACCAGCATAAACAAAGTGGTATTTACTTTCAATGGCTGGTTTTTGGGTTTCAAGGAATTGATATATTCATATGCTTAAATGAATATACTATGTATGAAAATGTCACTAACCAGAATTTTGCAAATCTATGATGCTTTTGACATACAGTATAAAAAGTAGGTATCCCAAAGAGATTTACTATGAAATATTAATAAAGGGTTTAATTTTGCTTATATTTTTCATTGTAAAATAATTATGCAAAATAGTTTGGCCATATATTAGCTATTTTATTGTGAAATAACTTATTAAACTAATTTGGAAAAAAGAGTATAACTAATCTTTGAAACATTTAAATAATACTATGTATCTATTTATATCCTTACTAAATAAGATTGTAGAGAATATTAAATATTTGAATAGGTTGCAATATTTTTAATCATTTCTGTTGAGTCTCATAGAGCCAATGAAATATTTATGTATGTGTGCATATGTGTGTGTATATGTATATATATATATATGTATATATATGTGAGTGTATCTGTGTGTGTCTGTGTCTGTGTATTCCACAGAAATATTATTATATATTTATTAAAATATATTGGGGTCATCAGACTGCACAAGTATTGCAAAAAGCATGTAATGATCCATTTTTGGGGTGAATATTCTATGCAAGAAATAAGCTCTGCATCTTTTTCCAGTGATATGACACGCAGCTGTTGGAACCTTTGGATGTTCCTGGCCATTGGTCTTAAAACTACAATAACATTAGGATCATAAATGTTACTATAGATGATTAAAAAGATTCCAAAACATAACCACATGATTTTCATTTTCCCCGATTCTTATAGGCTCAAACAAAGGAGTTCAGACTTGTCAACAAAAGAAGATGACACACTGTCTGAAGAAGAAAATTCTAAGATAGAAAACAAGAAGACAATAAGGAATCCATTGAGTGCAGTTTCAAATAAGTGACCTTTTTTTGTAATTCCTATCTGATACATCAAGTTGAGATTTTTACTGTGATATCTAAATAGGGTATTTGCTTGTTTCAGATATTAAAATGAAATAGTATTTTAGTTTATATGAATGCAATAGAAAGTATAAGCTGTTTGAAAGGAATGTCTGTAAACACAATATCCTTTAAAATGTGAATCATGATGTGCCTTTACAGCCATTTATTTAATAGCTACACGTTGTATCTCAGAGCATCTAAATTTCAGGTATGTTTGCAAGAAGGCCCTTTCTCCCTTGTGCCCATACACACCATGCTTGCTTAAAAAAATATACTGCAAGCATAAGAAGTTATTTTACAACAGTTTAAAGAAAAATGTTAAGTTAGTAGCCTAAACTGCAACAATCATGCTATTGTGGAGTTTGAGATCAGCTGAGCACACTGGTAGTTCGTACAAAGACAAAGCTTTTAGACTTTAGAAGAGTAAACTTCAACTTCTTTAGAGTCCAGCTGAGAGAGATGAAGGCTTTTCATGGTGTAATTGCATTTAATTTGACATCTTTCTTATGCCAATGTTTCAGTCACAATATGCTTTGGAAAGCCATGTATTATTTATTTATTGGAGTGATTAACATATTTTTTTAATAAAATTTAAGGCAAATTTTCAAATTTACCTGGTTAATTTGCTTTTCAGAAATGTATAACTATGATATACAACTTCTCATGTTTTTAATCTTAACCAAGATGTCATTGATTGGAATCATGGCTATGACTCATTATAATGTGAAAGTTAGTGTGGACTAAGCTGCACCAAATTCTACTTTTGTCTTCTCAGGAAACTATTTGGGAAAAAGTCAAGACTCTTCTCATTGCTATTCTCAACCACCTTTCTGTATAGAAATAAGGAGTTGAGGATTCTGGCTTTTTATCTCTGAATTTCCACATTGTTGCTGCAATACCAACTTATCATTTTTATTTTTCTTTCTGCTTTTGCAGATTTTATTTAAAGAAGAAATATTCACTCACATATGATAGATTTCACAATAAAACTTTACTTACACTTTTGCAGGAAATCACTACAGGTTTAGTAATATGGATGAAAGTTCTTCTTTAGATAGCTACAATAGCAAACAAAAAAAATTGTTTTTTTGTTCAGATTGCAAGAGATTACTCACAGAAAAAAAGATTTTTTTTTGACCAAGACTTTTCACAACATTGATCCTACTTCCTATGCCTCATCCATTCCTAATCCATTTCTGTATTCCCTTCATTGATGTCATGCTTGTAACTACACTTTGCGTAACATCATAAAGTCAGTAGTGTATGCTTGCCTGCACTTTTCCTCCCAGAAATAAGTATATATTACATTTCAAGTAACTTATGATATGAAACCATTCTAGTCAAAGTGGAAGCCTTTGATGCCTCTACATCAAAGTGCATTAATCACTAAATAATTAATATTACCTTTCCTAAAACTCAACTACGAGCATGCTGAAATAATGTCAGCAATGAACATCCTTTCCTAAAACTCAACTACGAGCATGCTGAAATAATGTCAGCAATGAACATATGCAAGCATTTTGTAATACTGTGATAGTATGCCAGACACAATACATAAGCTTTTTCTGTGAGTATGTGATCAATGTGACCAAAAAGAGATAAAAAAGTTGTGTAGTACATGGGAGATGTACAAGTATAAAAAAAGGACCTAGGCAAGACCAAGATAAGTATAAGGATCTGCAAAAAAATGGACATCCTGAAATGTATATAAGGAATATGAATGCCAAAAAACTTCAATAAACAGTGCTGTGAGCAGATGAGCTGCAAAAAGGTGTGAAGAGAGTAAGTAACACAAAAATGTCAAACACAAACAGGCAAGATGGGGTAAGAAGACAAACTTGCTTCTGGTCCAGCTTCTCATAGGGAGCTTCCAAATGTGATTTTTTCAACCCTCATGAGTAAGGCCATAAGGAAGCATAGCTATGGTCACTAATTGTACAGTAGTAGCACCATAATATGTACACTTATAGCTGGTTTAGGATATAAATAGTAAAAGCTAATAGCCTTCTGTATTAATATTGTGCAAGAACTAACATTTACATGAAAAATGCTGTCAAGGAATAAAGTCTGGGGGTTTTTTTCTGTGGTTGTGGGGTTTTTATCTTTATAAATATTTTATAACTACCTTAATTTGTCTTCCAAGTACTCCCATTACAGCAATCTTTGATTCTCTGATATTGAATTAATATATTCAGTTGCACAATTCTACTCTAAAGTACAGTGAACTGAAGTATGATTCCATGTGATACAAAAAGTCTGAAAGCTTAAGCAAAACAAATGGAATTAGTATTGTCTACATCAATGCATTCCTGGTTTTTTATTTCTTTATTCACAGAGAATCATGCTTATTTAAGAAAGAATTATGTACAATTAAATGACTCTGATTGACAAAATATGATCAAGTAGTGGCACATATAATGTAGTATAACATAACATCTATAGTTAATACAATATAATTACTATATTATTGCTTAATATAATGTAGCTTTCTAATAAAGTGAACTGTGATTTTAAAAATAGGGATACAGTAAGCAGTTAATCAACTGCTTCACTAAAATGAGTGTAAAACACTGTGAAATGTAAGTAGTCTTTGCTGTTCTGAAGATCAGATCGGGTACTGACTATGGGAGCCCTAGACTGTTACACCTAAACTAGTATCTTGGTTTGGTGGAGGTAAATAACTGATATTTAGAAAATTACTACCCATTTATAGACACATAAGAATATACAGAGAAAATATGTGACAGTGATGCTTTTGCCTTTCAGAGTCCTGAAGGCATCACTAGTCCTAGCTGTGTCTCCCCAGCCTCTCCACCCTGCCCATGGGCCCAGAAATCCATTTTGGCTGATCCTGTTGATACCACAGGAGATCCTGTGTTCCGTCCTGCTTTTAGTCCTGCTCTCTGGTGCCCTACTAATGAATCAATTAAAAAGTAGAAAGAAAACAATGACCATAAATCCTGCCTAGCTTTCAGAGAAAAAGAGAAGTTAAATCTGGGTGTTGGTGACTGGGAGTATAATATTATTTAGGTCAAATAGTCACTTCCAAAATTCACTACTGATGTACTCTTTTTCTCTTTCTTTGTTTTTGAGAATGACACAGCTAGCTTAGTTGTGCCTTTCAGATTCTGATTGTGGTTATGAAGAAAGGAAGTGAATGTTTTCATGTGGAAGAAAGACTTGATTCAATTGACAGTAATCCTTAGCTTGCTAAAAGTAGTAAGAATCATGGGGTTTGGACATTAAGTGTGAGTATGCAAATATTCCTATTTTAAAAAAATCAATAAAAAGATAGCCCTCCACAAATAAAATCTGATAAGCAAGATGCTATCAGAACTTTCTCATTTCAACTTATAACATAGGAGAAAATATAAGTGCTTGTGAATTGTATTCATAAGCTGACTTGGTTTAGCTAGAATAACTTTTTTTAAGTGAATGGGCTTCATCTTCTGTCTGATCTGATTTCATATTTTTGTATTTTAAATTTTGAGAGAAAGTGAATTTTTTTATTCCTTAAGGGAAAAAGCCCTGTTTTTCACAGGAACAGGGAAATTGATGTATTTCTTCTAAAAAAACTCATCAAGAAGTTGGGAATAAAACATGTAATAGAATTACCTGAACAGTTTATGTATGTTTGTACATATATAAGTGTGTACTGAGTTTGTGTAGTACTGCACTAGTGTTAAAAGTCAAGAATTCATCACTTTTTTTCCAGTTGTAGTAATTCAAGAAACTACAACTGATCGCATAACTCAAGATATAATGGCAATAGATCTAGCAGCTTATTAACTTAACTTGCTCATGATTTCTGAAGACTTTATATAGGAAAAAAAGACTTTAAAAAGGATGCATTTCTCACTATGATTTAAGAAGAGCAACAAAAATTCATAAATCTATTAAAATCAGGAACATAGTTGATACCACTGATTTTAGCGGTGCTTAACTTTCACTTATTATTGCAGAGTGATGTTTCTTCTGATGTCATAATGAAAAACATTTTGAATTGTTATGTTCTCATAAAATCTACTCCTTGCAATTGACTTATTAACCTCTTGATGGTGTGAAAAATCATACTGTATAAGACTAATTCAAGATTTTCCCCAGATCACTTAGAAAATATGTCCATTTAGTTTTGGAAGCAGCACCTTATATCTTTCAGACCTTGGTGATTAAAACCAATATTTTATTTTTTTTTTTTCAGATCTACTTACTCATATTTTTGGCCAAGGATTATAGTGTTTTAAGTATACATATACTATGATGGTCCTTCCTGGAAACCACTTTTTGACTTCAGGCTCTTTCCACACCTGAATGTTTTATTTTGCCTGTTCTGTCTGAAAACCTGCAGCATCTCCGTCCTTGCTCTTAAGAGAGACAAAATACAAATTTTCTCTGTAAATGAGATGAGTCTTCCATTTTCAAGAGACCTAAGATTATTAAATCTTCCTAGACAAGAAATTTAAAAGAAAAAAAACTGTGCCATTTTTCATTGAATGGAATCAATTGAACTTCTGTTTCAAAAAACAAAACCATTAAAATACAGTAGATAAGTTTGGGTGCATTTTTTCAGGTGAATGAAAAAGAGCCTAAAACCACCTGGACACTCAATATACACACACAGGAGGCTGAGCTGCCACTGCAGTGTAACCAATTTAAAGCCTATTTACATTACAAATAAAAATACACTTCAGTGAAGTCTAGTTGCTGCACTTACTATCCACTTCAGCACAGTCTGAAGAGAAAAATTACCTATGGTAGAAGTTCTGAAGCTTTTCCATCTGGTCAAGTATGTTTTTCTTGAGGTTTTTGTTGTCTTTCAGTTTAAAACTTTTTTTTGTAAAGAAATTTAAACCTATACTAAGCATCATGAAAACCATTAAAAATCTAGAGAAATATAATTTGCTGAAAAAAATTCTTTTAGAACTCCTCTAATGTAAAATTCTTGACTGAAAGATCTATCTGACAACATATATAACTGGATATAAATACTTTCAGTATTTAAAATTTAAAATATGCATATAATATCATCTAGAAAAATATTCAGGAAAAAATTATGAAATTGTCTTCTTAGTTTTTACTAAGAAGCAGCTATATGCTCTGTAAATTTCTTTTAGGTGCAGCACAGAAGACAAGTCCCTGCAAAGGGACTTAGGTATCATCTCAGGCAGTGCAGTCACTCCTGAATGGGCAGAGAGGGAAGTTTCCCCAAAATACAGAAGTCTGCACACAGCAGACTTCAAGAAAGTACCTATTTGAACCATGGCCAGAGACCTCGCAAACTGTATTTGATGTTACTAGGTAGTTGTATGAATAGTTTATGGAGAGATAATAAGCCAATACCTATGTATATTTAAGTTAATGCACATTAGCTTCTGATGTATGAGTCTATATACAATTTAATCAACAAAAATGCTGATTATATAATATTGACTGAGTGCTCTCTGGAGCTAATTTAGGAATGCCTCACTTTGTGTAGTAATCTAGGAGGTTACTTAGAAATACATTTTATAAAATCATGTAGTGGTTTGAGTTGACAGGGACCATAAAAATCATCAAGTTCCAATCCTTGTGCCACAGGCAGGGACATCTCCTGCTAGACCAGGTTGCTCAAGGTCTCATCTACCCTCATCTACCTTGAACACTTCCAGAGTTGGAACATCCACAATTTCTCTGGGCAACCTGTTCCAGTGCCTCACCAACCTTCCAGCAAAGAATATTTTCCTAATATGTAATATAAATCTACTCGATTTCAGTTTGAAGCCTTGTTCTGTCACTGCATGCCCTTGTAAAAAGTCCCTCTCTGGCTTTTTTTTAGACTCTTGCTTTAGGTACTGGTAGGCTGCTATAGGGTTTCCCCAGAACATTCTCTTCTCTAGGCTGAAAAACTCCAACTCTCCTGTCTTAATAGGAGAGGTGCTCCAAGCCTCTGATACTTGAAATTGCAGTAAATAGATATAGCCAATATTAGTACAACTTCAGTTCTAAATTATTTAAATATAAATGCGAGTGAAAGATGCTACTTACTTTCATCTTGTTTCTCATGTAACACAGAGATAGGCAATATGGACAGCCAAGTATTTTGCCTTTTACCAGGTTGTAAATTTCCACTGACTTGGCAGTATTCATTCATTAAATATAAAGAAATCCTTTATGCTATGCTAAGGGCTTTTCCATGAAAGCCCTTATTTCCTTTAACAATTTCTAGTTAAGGAAAAAACATCTAGCACATCACTTAAAGCAAATTGATTAATGCTGAACAAAGCTGACTAGCAAATGAAGTAAATGAACTTGAAACCATTCAAAAAAGCACACGTATATAATAAAAGGGGTCAAAAAGGTCACAAGGTCAATGCATTGTACATTATCGATTGTTGCTGCAGAGTTCACTCAGCAACAATAAAACACTCCATATGTCAGAAGGCGGAGAAGCTAAAAAGCCTTTATTAAGAAAAGAACTCCACTTTTATAGATGAGTTTGTTAGGTCAATTCATGTTGGTCAGTAGGTTAACAAACAAAGACACCCCCTCAGCCCATTGATGAAACAAAAGCAACAACCCCTTGAAAAACATCCCAAGACAAACACCATGTAGCTCACGTACAAACACCAGGTGCAGATATTGTTTACATTCTCTTTGCACTCCTTCAGAACTTCCCAGGATAGCCTGAGAAAGTTGCGGATTTCTGTCCTGACCGGGCTGTGTCAGAGACAGCCTGGTGACCACAGTCAATATATTAGTTAAACTATAGCCGTGAATAGTCCTTGATGAAACTAGGCAGACTGTGCCTTAATACTTTCTCAGTGCAAAGAGTGTTCCACGAGTAATAATACAAATGTACTTAAAATTTCCCAGGAAAATCATTGAAAAAATAAACTTGTTTACGCAGTCAAACATTAATTTCATGGAGGGTTTAAGGTGTTTTCATTTTTTAAAAAATGAAAAATTAAACAAAACCAAAATTTTTAAAATACATTATTTACTATATTACCTTCCCAACAATATCCTCTACTTCACAAGGATGAGATGTGCAGAGATAAATTGTCCTCTTTTACTGATTCTTGTAGCTAAAGCTGCAAGATAAGGATTGAAAACTTGCAAAAAACAAAGAACTCTATACAAACTGATAAAATGATACAAAAAATAATCATGTAAACCCTCCTGAAACAAATCCTGCAACATACTTTTGATACCAAAAGAAAATGACTCTGCCTTTTTCAAAGCCAGGATATATTTTGGGGATTATTTTCAGATTCTGAGAAGGATTTCTGATTTCCATCTTATTCTCTTTTCCAATAGTCTTTTTTCCCAGTTGACATATAAGGATTTTTCTTGCTTTTTTTTCTTTTATGTGGATTCCAGGTGTAGTGAGACAGAACAAATAAAAATCTCAAAATACCATCCCTGTTTTGTGTTCTAACCTGGTAGATATTACCTACGTAAAGTATGGAAAGAAGGTGTATATCAATGGTTGAGAAGAGCACTTAGAAAGATAATTCCATCTGTTCTTTCAGTTAAACTTTTGATAATAATTTTCAAATTCTTTTATTTGTGTGAAAGTTTTCATTTACAGTCATAAAAACCAAGTATGTGCTTATACTTTAGATGCTGCAACCCCTCAAAGAAAAGTGAGAGGTACCGACAGCTTTGTTTATTATGAATTGAAGAAACCAAGATTTTTCTTTGTCGTGCCAAAAAATGAGTTTCACTGAGGATGAGACATTGGTAAGAATATCAGTACTTCCCTATTGCCTGAATCCTAAAGGGATTCAACAAGTTAATTCATGTTCTTTAGAATGTGGCTTTCTAAACACTTTTCTGTAGTATCATCATCCATTTATTTAAACCACTATGTTATTATTGTGATTAGAACTTCTTGAAAAAGATTTTCATCTCCTTGGAAAAAAATCAATTTAAGAAAAGAAAATCAGAAAATATGCATCTTGAGATTTTGTAAGTATAAGGCAAAACCGTAATACAAATTTAGATTCAGTCTAAGTTACTTTTCATTTCAAAGTAAGCCTTGTTGACTGTCAGGTAAATGCTATGTGAGAGGTAAATGTTATGTAAGAGATAAATAATATTAAATATTTCAACCCAAACACGTATTTATTGACTTATATATTTTCAAAGAGAATGAAAACTTTAGACCCTATTTTCTGATCATTTTGAAAGAAGAAATACTTCTTAGTATTTTTTTTGAAAGAATACATACTTCATGAAAACTACTTTGCTTTTATTGAACTTTTATTTTGTTTTTATTGAACATTTATCAGAAAAAAGTTACATCAAAAACTTTCTAACACACTTTCTAACTTTCTACATCACACTTTCTGACTTTGAACTTCCTTTAGTTATACTTTAATTAAGCTTATAAGTTTGCAAAAAGTTACTTGCTCTCTGTGTTATGAATAAGAACTCAACCTGTAGTGTGGAATTCTAATGGATAAACACATGTGCTGACAGGAGGGTTCCTGATGAGCATTTCTACTGGGTGAACTTCATTCTCACAATTTTTGTCATCTCATGAGCTAGTTAAATTATTCCTGTCCATTTCCTAATACATCCTAAGATACAATAGACAGCACATTTCTTGATGATTATAAAATGCCTCAGGTGAATTCTTCTATGGCATAAAACTGAAGGAAATGTGACTGTAACTTCCCAAAAACTTGATTAATGATATTAAAAAGTGCTGCCTGGAAAGTCTTACTAAAATCATTAAAAAAAGAATGAAAATAAATTTTCACATTTACTTAGGATGGCTGTTTTTGCTGTGGTTTGCCTGACAATCAATTAAGTTTCTGCTGTGCCTGCTGTGGAAATTTAGAACAATATCATATTTAGTAGCATTTTTACTTGTTTATGCTTTAATTCAGGTGTGACAAGCTGCTTGCCTGAAGCAGTCTCTCTCTACTATTAGGGACTTTTCTCCATTTCTTCCTAATAAATTCACAGGTAGTTAACAATTCATGTCCTTGCTTGTGTTTTATTAACCATAAAAAAAATTGCTTTGGAAAGCTTAGTATCGACTAGTGCATAATATTATTGGATTTCCAATCAATTTTGTGAGCTTTCTCACAAAAAAAAAAAAAACTGTGTGCAGCTTTGAGGTACAATTCTGAAGAAGGCTTCTCCAGACCTCTATCTAGGATGAAGGAAATAAATCTTTAAAAAAAATAACCCCCTCCTTAGACAGTGATCTACTTATCTCTTCATAATTTGTTATTAAAAAATGCCCTCTGAAACAGGCATGCATATCTTATTCCATTTAGAAGAGCCTGAAAAGAATTCATATGAAAATAACATTGAAAATAGTAATAGGCAGAACAGGTACCACAGAAGGTCACATATGGCTACTCATAGTGGCAAAAGAATACCTGGCAATGGGATTTACAGATAACATATATGACAGTTTTCAAAATTGGTTTCCTAAGAAGGCAAAGATAAGTTGATTTGACTGTCTGCTTCCTCCTTACCTCTAGTAATTCTGAGGCCTTCAGACTAAATTCTAGCAAACAAAACAATGAAGACGATATCACCAATATACTAAACTCCTATAATTTCTTTAAAAATGTAGATGCATAGATAACAACATTGTTAATACCTTCCATGAGGGAAGGAATAATTTGTACAGTTCAAATTTGACAAAGTCCCAAGCACTGGAAGTTCTACACTCAAAGAATCAGAATAGGTTCTTAATTTCTGTATGTATGCACACAATAGTTCACATATTTCATTTAGATACTGTGGTTCCTTAGACTTTAAATCTGACTTTTGGTTCTGTCCCCTGATTTTGGCTGCTGCATGTCAATATTACTTCAGATATCCTCAGCATCTCAAGAAAAAAAGAGGTTAAGCAAATGAACTCCATGAAAATATAAAATTACTACTTCTTGCCACAAGTTATATGTTTGTTTATATCTTTGGAATATCTGGGAATAAAATGAAAGATCAAAAACTTCCTTTCAGCTACTGCTATCATCTTAACCTTTTTTTGTTAACACTTGCCCTTTTTTTCAAGTGGTCCAGGAGATATACATATTTTCCTCTTCTCCTTGGCATACATGACCTCTTGCTACATGACCTTCATTAACAAAATTATGCTGGTAAAGATTCAGGTCCCAGATATTTATTGTATTAAGTGCTCAGGAAATGTTTCAAACATTTCAGTCCTCTTCCCACTCTCTTTGTAAGTGGATAGCATAGCAGTGGCCATAACAATGCAATACAAACACACAGAGAGAACTTTATCTTCTTCCATCTGGTTTTAGATATCTGACATAACCAATGCAATCAGTTCTTCTATATTACACAGTACCTATGGAATTTCAGAAATAATACCCTCTTACATTACCATCTACATTCGTATTCCCTAAAATTTCCCAATGTAGCTTACAGATGTAGACTTCCTTCTCAGTTCTCATATGCTTTTAATTTTTTTTTTATTCAATCCATTTAGCTGAGATATTAGGATTATTATAGCAGTATCTTGCCCTTTTATTTGCTTTCCCTCAGTCTTTCTCCTCAGCAAATTTTATTATCAAAGATATTTAGATTTTCAATCTAGATCATTGATAAATGAGCTTAGTAACATGTCTAGTATTAATTCATTAACTACCCTATTAGATTATGCTATGCCCATTGATATCATTAGAAATGACAATTTAAAGTGCCATATATGTGATATCAGACATGAAATCAGAATTCTACTCAGTGGGAGATAACACAGATATAAAATATACCCTTTTTAGACAAGGAGAGGCTACTAATAGCTCTGTCTAATCAGCTGGCTAGAGCTATAGATGACTCTATTAATAATTTGTATGTGGGCATAGATAAAAGATAAGTTACTTGGCTTCTGATTTATGTTTGTAGATTGTACTTTTCATGAGTCTCAAAGCCAAATAACCTTCTTCTATCTTCAGATTTGAAACTATAAAACTATACTGTACTTTGACTTATGAACAGGATATGAATCTCCAAATAGGAAAGAATTATTTAGTCATAAAATACACATAAACAGAACATGTACAACTAAATAAATCCAATCCTTGATGAGAAGAAATTGAGTCAGAAAATTAAGATAAATGCTTGTCTGTCTTGGAAAAATTTGGAAGGGAAGAAGGAAGACAGCTGCAGCTAATGTATCTGGAGTTTCCTCTCCAGTTCTTTTATTGCCTTAATTTAAAATGAGTTTAGTGCTAATAAAGTTTCTAAGCAAAACAAAGTTTCGGATTACAGACAAGAGTTTGACTGTCAAGGGAAAAAGGCTGATGACTGCAGAGGATCCAGCCCTCTGTTCAAACACAGAATTAGATTAGTTATAGAACGTTAGCTTTTTCTGCTGCAGAGTTTAGTAAACAAACATCATTCTTGGCTTCACCTACTTACCTCTGCAAGATGCATAGGGAGCTTAGTAATTATATCTGCTGTGTAAGGGAAAAAAAAGTGATATCCTCCATTCTGTGGCATTATACTTTCAATATCTGGCTGGTTAGGAAAAGTATGCTTAATAGACCCGACAGAAAAGCCTGATGTTGATATTAGTGTGTTCAAGAGATTTCAATTTTGACCCAATTTAAATGGGTAGTTGTGTTAACTTGCAAAAAGACAAGAAGATTCCCAAATTTAATCTTTTCCTAATCAAATTATTATTGTTAATAATTGTAATAATTCTGTCTTGCTGCTAATATGTTTTTTGCACAAGGCCATCCCTTTTGACCTTTTTCAAATGTCAGCAATAATATTTAATATGAATATGCTTCATAGGCACTTTAAACACTCATATAATGTTTAATATTAAAGATAATAATCTTGGTATTTGTACTCAAAATGTCACTGAATATTGCATGAACAGTGATCATGCTGGCTTAATAGCAAGGTGTCTATCCAAACCCTGATATTATCAAATAGCTTAGGAAGTGAATATGGAAGAAAATTGTTGTTTTGATTATTCTTTGGTTTTTAAATTACTGAGTGTAGAATACTCTTCCTTTGTAAGGAATTCGGTCATAGGGTTCAGTGTTAAATGATTATTTCAAAATATGTAAAAAGGAAAACATCTGTTTATTCTACTTATGAAGAGGTATCTTAATGTTAATGCTCAAATTCTAAAAAAAATTCTTGCAATGATCACATTGGAGATCATATCCAGTGAAAGACCTACTTTGAGAAACCTAGTTCCCAAACGAACTATGTATTAAGGAACTCCAAATAAGGAGAAACCTATGATGGGTGATTTGAAACAAAAACAGAGAAAACCACCACACTTTAACTGACAAGACACTCACAGTGAACCTGTAAGAAATATCACTTATGTCTTGTGTGCTTAAAAAAGGAAGTAGGATCCTCTGAAACGATTCTCCATACACATTGACCTAAATCCTAGAATTTTCTTCCAATTGAAGGTTCCTAAGAACACTCTTTTCACAGTAATTCAGTAAGACTGAATTTGAGTTTTCTAAAACTTAAATTCTGAATTAAAAACCTTCTCTTTAAATTTTCAAAGCTGTCACCAGGAAGGGGAAGATCTGTTTTTTAAGTTTCACTTAGATTTAGGACATGAAAGATCACATATCCAGATGAATTCTGTATCAACTCTCATAAGGGGAAAGGAACTCGACAGTGAGAAAAAAGCATAGGAAGAGTTTTGATCTTACCAGTAGCTAACTTTCTGAACAGGGTGGATGCAAAATCTGAATTTGCAAGGGTTTTCAGTCCATTATTGCAATTATAGAAGGAAAAATAATATTTATAGTAAACAAAAAAACTAAGAACAAATGAAAAATGCTGTCTAAATAGGAATGAGGATTCATATCTCTCTTCATAAGTGCTCTTATTGCCACATAATAGTATTATACTCTTGTCAGTGTTGAATTCCTTTATTCTGTGAAAAATAACAAAACTCCTGTTGAGCAGTGCAAAGGCCTGACACATCTTGGAAGTGTCTGTGTATTATGCATGTGCCATGGTGTGACTGGGCATGTGCAATAAGTTTGAAGGGTTTACAATGTGCATGGTATATCTTCTGGCAAAACATACATGGAAAATTTTAATTATGCTGATGCAAGCACAGGATTGGAATCCCTGAGTATCCATTGACCCAATACCCAAGTACAACGTTAAATAAAACTTAGAGTAACATTGTCATATCAAACTTGATAAAAAAATAATTGAAGGTACTAAACAGAAACATTCCATTACATATTATTTCTGGAGGTGTATGGTCTGTTTTTGAATACAAGAAGACTAATGGCTATGAGGTCCATGTCTTCATAGTCCAACCTCTTTTCAGCTTTATTTCCCTAGTTTTCTCTATATGTCTGGAGGTTTTCTGAGATTTTCCTCTCCTGCCTTAGAGATTTCTTAAATAAAGTGCAGAACCTACTTATACACTATGAAAAAAATAATTCTTTATCAGTAAATAAAGCACATACCTCACTGTCATTAATTAAGACATCAGATATAAAAAACAAACCAGCAAAAAAAGTCACTTGCCACAGGCAATGATGCATTACTTAGCAATCAGAAGCAGATCATGCCTTAGAGTTCCTGGAAAACTCTTCAGACCTCTCTTCAAGGGATATATGTTTTCCTGCACATCTTTGTGTTTTTCATTATTATTTATTCTATTCTAAATTAAAAGACAGTGGATTATAGTATGACTGAGTAGATGTTTGCCAGTAAACTAGAAGTGATTTGTGACATGCATGGCTTCTGTTTAATAAATATGTTTTTAAAATATGATATGAATGCACATCCAAAGGAGACAAAACTGAATATTTGTTGTAATGTCCTTCTGACATACCATTTTTTGTATATAGAATAAACAGAATAGATAAGAAGAAATAACATCAATAAACAAAACAGATGCTCATGCTATCATCACTCAGTTTCTTACACTTTCTTGAACTGCTTCCTTGACTTCTGCTGTTAAAATTGTTTTTATGCAAGAGGTGCTCTCCTTTCCATTTTTGTTCTTCTTTTTCTGATTAGAAATAACTTTTTCCAAGATAAATTCACAAACATGAGATGGGAGGTCCTTCTAGTTTCTCTTTCTGACTGAGTTTGAATGTTTAGAAAGGTTAACAGACCATGGTTTAGTCTCACAAAAAGCCCAGTGACACTTTTCCCCGAAGCCAGGAAGTCAGAGAAAAAACTTAATTTTGCATTTAAAAGCATTTTATTTGCTGTGTAGAAAAATGTTGTAGAATTAGGCATAAAAACATCTGGAACAGTTTTTGGCACGAACATTAACATAAGAAAAGGGAGGGAAGATGAAAAAAGAAGGAATACTTGTTTATATGAGAAAATTCCTTGTTTATACTAAAAAAATTCTGTTTTATTTAGACTTTTTATGATGCACAGGAAAAAATATCTCTTCATAGGTTTTTTGGAATCACAGATGGAAAGTACAAAAGATATAGATATTTAAATATAATATGTCCATGTGTAATGGGTGGGCATGATGTGTGCCATTCAGACTTCAGTCCTGCAGCTGTCATTGGTAGCATTTTATAGCAGAATCACTTTTTTTCTTCCTTATAACAATAATACTGTCTATTTTTTATATTAAAAAATTACATCTAAGAACAAAATAGATTAGGTCAGTTATTTATAGTATCAAATAAAGACTGAGTTCAGTACTTGTAAGACAGGTAATTAGCAAAGAAACAGAAGACTTGATATTGAGCTTTTAATTTAGAAAGAAAAAGTTTAGAAAAAAATCTTACAAATGACATTAAATTAAAATGCATGAAATGAAAGAAAACACATCAGAATATATCCTGACAAGCACTTTCATATAAATTAATTTAAAGTTATTTTTTAAATATAACACACTTCAGAATGAATAATAAAATCTGATATATTGCAAATAAAGGGAATAACATAAAAATAAAAACAAAACATAGAAATTTCAGGGGTGTCTGCAAAATAGTTAGCCTTGAAATTTGTTTTACTTGCAGAGACACCAAATTAACAGGAGATAAATTATAATATATTAAGAAATGGACACATAAAACTTTAAATTCACTAAGTATGTGAAACTCTGAACACTGATCAAGACTCCAGAAGCAGTTGTCTCCCAAAAGCTGCTATTGGGAATGAGAAGAGAAATCAGGGAAGCCAATAGAATACCCTTATTTAAGAAAAAGCTTTGGGACATAGCAGGAAATTAAACACCAAATAGTTTAACTTCAATTTGCAGGAAACTGTTAAGAACTACTTTAGACCATCAGATTGGAAAATGCTTAGAAAAGCACAACTTGATTAAATGAAGGTTGGAATAGGAGGGTTATGCCTTACTAATTTCTTAATTCTATGAAGTTATGATTGCCAAAGTAGAGAAAGGAATTGCAGTGTTGACATACTTAATGGCTTCTCAGGAAGCTTTTTAATGTCAGAGGTTGTGTAAGGTTCAAAATCATTGAAGAGGAGAGAATCCGGCATATTAATTATGCCAGATTATATTAATTATTATTAATTATTATTTAAAATAACCCCAACTGGCGAAAGGATGAATAGACAGAGGGCAAGACACTATTGACTTGGAAAGATATTGTTTGGAGGAAAAAAAATAAGAGGAAACAGGAACCTGAACCTATAGAAATAAACTTCTAGAGTAGTACCTGGAAATGTTCTATGCTGGGTTCAGGATAACATAATACAAAGGATTTGCACTGTGTATATAAAAGAAAGGTCAAAATTCAACAAACTGTCTTAATTTTTATTTTTATTATTTAATGACAGGCTTTTCCCTACAACTTCTAACAATAAAACAAGTACAATCCATTTTTCTTTGTGATACCCTTAAAGAAAGCTTATCTACACTATGACAGAGAAGTGCCACATATGTGCTTTACGTTTAAGTAAGGGTTATAAATGTCAGTGAAGATCACAAAAAAATAAAATTCAGTGTTCAAACAGCAACTATTCCTCTGTCTGATTCTATCCAGAGTGTATTTAAGATTTTGAAGTGGGGAAAAAAGTATAATCTTAGAAGAAAGGTAAAGCCAAAACAAAACAAGAAAAAATATTACCCACAAACTCATGCTAAATGGAAGTGAAAAGACCACTTTCATCTTGCTTTTCAGGTGTTTGGAAGACTGATGTGGTTTTTACATGTCAAAGTTTCTAGTGAAGATGACAATAATATCTCATATAGCCTGAAAATTGCTAGGATCCCTTTTTTTATCTTTTTTACTTTGTCTCTAGTTCAATGACTGTTACTTATCATACAAAAGAGAAACGGAAAGAAAAAGTCTGCTGGGTTTGGGGGGACTGAAATGTCAAAAGATTTGGGAAACTGAATTAGAATACAGCAATTTTAGTCTTCAAATAATATTTTCTGCAAAAAGAAAATCTAAGAAAAATTTTTGAATTTGTTACAATTTGAAATTTGTTAATTTTAAAATACATATAAAATATATTAAGAAAGGGAAAATAAGATTATTATACCCTAATAAATTGTGCTTTTAAAAGAAACAGAACAGACTCTCACCTGTCTTTAATAAATACTGTGTAACACATTATCTTATAAATAATTATATATAAGATAATATCATTTGAGAATACCTTACAGATAATATAAATGCCATAGAAATCTGAAAAATAGGTGGGGTTTTTTTCATGTTATTTTTTTCTCTTTTGTACTGACTTGCTGAATAATGCTTTATATTTGTGGAGGTTTGACACTGGCCAGCTGCTGAATACCCCATACTTTCACTTCTCCTCCTTAACAGGACAGGAGGAGAAAACTAGATGAAAAAGCTCACAGCTTGAGGTAAAGACACAGAGATCACTCACCAATTACTGTCACAGACAAAACAGGCTCAACTTGAGAAAAAATTATTTCATTTATTGTCAATTAAATAGAGTGGGATGGTGAGAAACAAAGACCTAAACTTTAACACTTTCCCCTCAGTCCTCCCTGCTTCCCAAGCCCAACTTCATTCCTGACTTTTTTACTCTCCCTACCAAGAGCTCATGGAAGAGCTATTGGGGAATGAGGGGAATTGCCACTGCCACTCCTTCTTCTTTGCACTTTCTACTTGTTCCAGTGTAGTTTCTTCCCATGGGTGTAGCAGTGCACCCCCCAGGACAGGGTGCCAGACTGGGAAGTAAATTGAGTTCTCTTTGTTCCCCATAAAAGGTGAAGAAGCCAGAATTTTCTTTCCAAATTTGGAAGTATTTTGAACCAGGACACCTCATAGGACCCCCTGGACTTCACTCCTGGGGTTACCTGGTTGGGCAAGTGCCAGAGCCCCGCCTGGACCATCAATGATAAAAGCACTGGACAAAGGAACCTTTACAGCATTTTGGGGGTGTTTTAGCAGAGACAAGGGGTTCTTTGCCTCTGGCACGGCTTTTTATCTGTAGAGAGTTTGTTATTTTCGCAGTTAATAAACCTTTTTGTTTCCAACACCGCCCAAGGTGCCCATCCCACTTATTTTATGCCATTGGGATTTGCAGGACAAAAACCCAAACAGTGATAGAACCTCTGAGGGCTCATAACACCTGGCCTGAGGAGAATTCTATCACATGGGCTGCAGCCTTTAACAGTAAATATGTTCCACTGCCTGTCTTCCATGGCCTGCAGTCACCAGAAAATCTTCCTGTGTGAGGCTCTCTCCATAAGTCAAAAGTTTTACAAGGCACAATACTGACAAGGGGTTCTCCAGGGGCTACTGTGTGGGTATCTGCTCTGACTTGGTCTCCTCCATTGGCTGGAGAAGTCTGTTTCTGTAGTCTTTAACTAGAATGCCCATTTGTAGGGGATTGATCTTAATTGGATTCCAGGCACTCACCAAAGCCGCTCCATTGCTCCCCTTCATTCCACAGTTGGACAGGGAGAGAAAATATAACAGAGAGTTCATGAGTTGAGATAAGGATGGAGAGAGAGCACTCAGCATCTCATCCCAGGCAGAACAAGCTAGAATTAGGGGTATTAACTGAATTCATTACTAACAAAAGCAGAACAGGACAATGAAAAGTAAAATAAAATCCTAAAACCAGCTTCCCTCCACCCCTCCTTCCCAGCAATACCTCCTCCCCTCAGTGGTGCAGGGAGACAGGGAATGGGGGTTATGGCCAGTTCATCACACATTGTCCCTGCCACTGCTCAGGGAGAGGAGTCCCTCTCCTCTTCCAACATGGGGTCCCTCCCATAGGAAGACAATTCTCCATGAACTTCTCCAACACTAGTCCATCACACAGGCAACAATACCTCTTAAACTTCTCCAGCACGGGTCACTCTTCCATGGGGTGCAGTCCTTCAAGGACAGACTGCTCCAGTGTGGCCTCCTCTCTCCATGGGTGTTCATGCCCCTACCAGGAGCTTGGTCATCATGGGCTTCCCATGGGTTCACAGTTCCTCTCAGGCATCCCCCTGTTCCAGTGAGCCTCCTCCAGGGGCTGCAGATGGATCTCTGCATTCCCATGGATCTCCATGGGCTGCAGGAGAACAGCTGCCTCACCATGGTCTGTACCACCAGCTCTAGTGCCTGAGCATCTCCTTCCCCTCCTTCTCCACTAGTCTCAGTGTCTGCAGAGTTGTTCCTCTCACATATTCTTACTCTGTTTTTCTCTGGCCACAATTACATCTGTGCAGTATCTTTTTCTTCTTAAATATGTTGCCACAGGGATGTTACCACCATCTGTAGTCTGCCCAGCCTTGGTCAGTAGCACATCCATCTTGGAGCCGGCTGTCTTTGGCTCTGCCAGATGTGGGGGAAGACATTCTGGCAGCTTCTCACAGAAGCCACCCCTGTAGCTCTCCAGCTGAAAAAAACTGGCTGTGTAAACCCAATACACCATTTTAGACCATAAAATTTTTTCATTGCTGGTAAAAACCCACTGGTTTTATATTCACTTGACAGTGCTATGATTGCCTTGTACTAAGCTTATTTTCACTTATTTCAGCTGTGGTTAAAATTGTGTAGTGCTAAATAACCACTGTCTTATATTAATTAAGCTTTTGTTTATAGGAATCACATAATAGTAGAATCAGACTCAATTGTCTGCAGCTCTAGAATAAAAAGTGACATGAAAGAGTGCAGACACAGCTTCATACAGTGAAGGCAGCCTTTTGAATGAGGTGAAATGGATATAGTGATAACAAAGGAAAGCAGAAAATTGAATGATATGAACTTGTAAAAAGAAAGAGCATGTAAGCAAGGTGTGTTAAATTGTATAAAGATAACCCTGGATGGACTCCAAGAGCCATATGGAAGACAAGCTCACTGCTAATATCCAGGAAGGTTATTGCAATGATTCAGTTCCAAGGCCTTGTTTCGCTGGATATGGAGACTTGTTTTTTTTCTTGAAATGCTTTGGAGCCTGATTTTTCTCTTGGTTAGGAAGGAAATTATGCCACACAATTTTCTCCTTTCATAAAGTGGCAGCTTCACTACCCAATTATCCAGATCCTCAAAGGTTTTTCTTCTTCCATTGCTTCTGCTCTCTCTACCTCAGCCACATGTAATCCCTATCATCTCTCTTTGTGATAAACTCAGAAAGCTCCTATGTGAAGGTGTTTAAATAGAATAGTGAGTGTGAAGTCTTCATTGCCTTAAGTTGTGATGTTCATAAAAGCATGAACAGTCCTGAGGCTCATCTGGAAACCTGTAAACTCAAAATTCTGGTAAATCCTATAAAGACACAGGAATATCTATATCAAAAGATATATTCTTGAAACATTTATCAGTTGTAATAAGCCAAAGACACACCTTTCCTATGTCAAACAAAATATTACTACTGAATTTCTCTGAATATAAACCTAAGGATTATCAGTCACATTTAACTACATGAGACATCTTGGCATCTTTTTATTACAAATTTTTAAGCAAAATGGAAAGAAATTTAATGTCATATTGTCTCTGCATACTATAGATTTAGTATCTATTAAAGGCTAAACTAGTAGTTCTGTCCGTTCTTTGCACTTAAAATAGTATCATTTTATGGTTTATCTGGTACTTCAGATGAAATACTGCCATGTTTTAAACATGACTCTGACTTGATTTTCTACTGTTTCCACCTGTCTGGATTAGGCGAGCACTACTGGGACAAAAATATTGCTAACATCCAAGCATTCAGTGTTCCTGATAGGACGAAAATATTTTAATTTTTTTTTTTCAGGAGAAAGATAGTTTTCTTGGAGATATTTGCACAAACAAAACATTGTGGGTTTTCTGAAATAATACATTGCCATTACTAATACTGGGATGTAAGGTCCTCCTATATAATTGTAAAATATATTCAGAAGATATCCCTGAGTTGACTGGCAAAGTTACTTCAACTAGCAATCTTTTCTAACAAGGACACATGTTAAAAGAAATAGAAATTATCTTCTGGCCAGTATAATTCCTCTGTAACTTATCTGTAGCCAAAGCAGTGGCTTCTGACAACTGTAGACCCTAAATATCCTAATCAAGATATCATTAATATTAGCTTTCCTTGATCTTGAATTAAAGTTTATTGAAATAGTGTAACTAACACCATATAAACACTTTGTAACACTGTGATTTTACAGCCAGACCAATTTACAGTGTAAATACTGGCCAATGTGACCACCAAAATATCAGAGGTGCAATTTTATACAGGAGGCTGCAAAGTTAACAAAAGTTGCCATAGTAAGAGCAAGATAAGCTCAAGGAACTGCAAATAGGCAGGGACATCCTAATGAATATGCAAGAAGAATGACTACCAAGAGAAAAGATAAACAATGTAAGAAGTATTGGGAGGAGATGAAATATCACCTCCCACTCCCCCTTTAGGAATTGAAGACAGTAGCATACAAGCAATAGATATAAACAAGGGGAATTGGAAAAGAAAAATGACAAACCCACTTTGGCTTTGACATCTCTCATCAAACAGTTTTTTAAGTCTGAACACTGAGACCTTAATGACTAAAAGTCACTAAGGGCTGCAGTCATCAGTGCTAACTATATGGTATCAACTTTATAGTACTGTATATTGAGAAGTTAGAAAAGTATTCATAAAAACTAAGATCCATAACTTTTCATGGTGCCGCATAAGAAAAATGGCAGTGTTAGGTCCTTGGTCTCTTTCTGTCCCGTAGTAGACATCTTGAACCTCCCCCCTTGTTGCACTAAGGATATAGAAATTTGGTAGAAAATAAACCCTCTTGCAATCCAGTTAGCCCTTAGAAATCAGGGTGGCTGGGTGCAGCTGGGCTTAATTTCTGATTATAACCAATTCAGCTCTATAAATCTGGTATTCATTAAGAATTTTCATAAGCACAGATTCACAAATAATTTGATTTAGCAATTCAGTTTTTTAGACTGAATTTTAGGCTGAAAGCAGTTTTTTGGTTGAATTCAATATGAACTTGCGTGATACAGATTAATGAATAGTATGGTTTGTTGGAGAAATAGGAAAGCAAGTACAGAACTGACGGTAATAATTGAGCTAACAGACTAGTAATGTGTTGCAACAGGAAGTATAGCAACAGATCTATTAGCACTAAATATAGATAGATACAGATATATAGAGGGTATAGATATAGGTGACACAGATACAGATAAATATTCCTGGGTCCAATACATTTAGAGGCACAATGGTCTTCTAAATTTTGGGATGTTTTTGAAATATCTCTATAGGACAATTTCTCATCCTCTTCTGCCATATCTTCCATTTCCATCCACCCAGATTTTATGTGTACGTGATAAATCATTACCTGGATTATCACTGAGTGCATGCATGATAATAATACACAAAGCAAAATTGTTAACAATATCCCTCTCCCAGCAGACAAGACAGTGAAAGACAGTGATTAGAAAAATTTGAAAGAAAAAAGAAATATAGGGAGGGTTTCTTATGAGAGGTAAAAAGATGCAAGGAAGAAAGAAAGCATTCACTGAAAGTATTTCCCATACACTGAGTCTCACACACTGTGAAATTTGCTTATATGATCACTTCTTCCTATTCTTTCACAATTCTGGCATCATTATTTTTAAGAGAGTAAGTTGCTTCACAGGTTACAAAATGGGAGGTTCCCCAACTAGTGATCAAGTATATGGTCCCAGGAGTATCAGAGAAGCTGTGAAGTAGTCTTCCTCAGCAAAGCATTGAAACAGGACTCATGCTAAACCAGAGTACTACAACACTGGGACTCAAGTTGGAGGTAACCGAAGAGTCCATATAGATGACATGCAAAAAGGTCTATCTCATTACAGGGGTTATCTCACAATCTGGTGCATAAAGAAGTTTATATAAGATACATGTATGACTTCCACAAGACAGGAATTCATGTAAGTTGCTGTGAGCAAAAAACATTTCTCTTAAGTGTAATGCACCTTTCATTGAAAGAGGAAGGAAGTAATTTCAGCAGTTTTAAAATATGTTCTATGTTTTAACTCATGACTTAAACCTTTAATCCTGTAATATGTTAGTTACTGAATCAAATCAATAAAGGCTCATTTTACATTTAAGCCTTCAACAACATTATAATTGATAGAGCACAATAAAAAGAGTGCAGGTCTAAGTGATGATCAAGACATAATGATTTTTTTTATTCCAGTCACAGTTGCAGGAAAGCTGTCTCCCATATAAATTAATGAAAATGAAAATTGAAAATAAATAAACAAATTAATACGGAAATATTTCAGGAAATGACAGACCAGAAGGTAGAAGGCAAAAAAGGGAGCCAATAAACAAACCACTAAGCAGTATAGGAAAAAGAGGGTTTAAAATACCGGGAGACAACACATTTTGGTAGTTGATCCTCAGTCTGTGTGTCTTTTTTTTTTTCCAGTGATGCATTTGCTCATTTCAAAAGTATTCAAATTTTTGAAATATAAGGAAATATATAAAGAAAGAAACATAGATTAAGTCGAGGAAGAAACCCCAAAGTCAGCCTTTCTATATAGTGCTTCATTATTTGTTATTTATCTCCATAAAAATGGGGAGAAAAGTCAGGAATTACAAAGCCTAGCTTACTCTTCATAAGTTGTGATATGCCAGTACATTTTTTACTAATATTCAGAGATGACGTGAGATGGTATCTTGCTCAAAGGTTTAGTGACTCAAGAAAATAACAACATGATTGCAATTTACAGAGATATATTTCCTATTAATTCTGATGTATTATAGCACACAAATTCACAAAAGAAGTCAGATTGACTAATTAAAACTTTATTCTATGTAAAACTTGAACAATAAAATTGCTACTTGGCCTTTTATGTTATTTTCTGAGAGTCGGCTGACAACTTCAGAGACTAGATTGAACTGTCAAAATAATTTATATATATTAAATGTCAATGCAACTCAGGAAGAAGATAAAATTTGCTTTCAATATGACATTTATATGCCAGAGCTTGATTTAGATATGCAGAGGTAGCAAGACGTTAGCTAAAAGTAGTTATGCAGCATATTTCTAAACATGATGTTCCATTTATGTTCAAAATGATGTGGACTGAATCAATTAGGAGAAACAAGTGAGTTCCAAGAAGTACTTTTAAAAAGCTGTGGAGCTGCTTAGTAACCTGATGTTATACTTCATTTCCCAACAGAACTATAAAGCTGTCAGACTGGTAATGGGGAGCTCCCCAAGATAAATGGTGCCTCATGCGCTTTGCCAAAAACATGATTCTATTAAATATATTATACTTAATTTTGGGGAGTTATGCATATGCATATCAGTAATAGATGCAACTGGACACTTATCGAAGAAAGGCGTTTTAGTTGCACTTTGTCATAAAAATGCAATACTTTCCCTTCTTTAATGCATTATCTTGTCAGACAGGAGAAGGCACTGGATCCAAGATGCTTAAGGGGAAAATTTTAATCCGGCTTTTTCTTAGTGCTGTATTTACCTGACATCAGCTTTGTTCTTCACTGACAGTAATCTAGCATAATCTACTGTATGCATCCTATACTTGGAAATATAGCTTTTTCTGCCTGAAACTTCTTTGAGAACCGAGAGGTTACCATATAATCCTCTATCACAGAAGTTTGCTTTCACAGTGTATCAGAGTAGATGTGTCTTAAATTTCAGTGAAAATTAAATGTAGGAGACTATTTCAAGGCCATTTAGTTAAAAATACAAACATACTGAAGAAAGGATATTAACCTTGCTTTCTCAATAACTGAGATATCAGTTCCTAAGTATACTTTCTTCTTAGGAATATAATCAATTTCTGAAATTGAGAGAATTAAATTTGATAATTAAGGAAAAAATCTAATCTAAAAATCAGCCACAGGAATTCTGCCAGAGTCTGATGTGAATGTCATTTAGTTATTTCAAAATGCTTTATAAATAGGGGAGAACAAATACATATCTAATATGATGGGGTGACATCATCAGTTGAGGTGAAATAGACTGATGGTCCAGCTGTGTTGATAATATTTGCTCCAGATTTCAGGCCTAAAATATAATAATGACACATTTATAAAAAAAATTACTAATTGGATCAGAAGGGTTTTTTTCTTTTTAGAAAGTACTTTCTTGAATTCAATCCAAGTAATTTTCACACTGTCTTCTCTTCTCCAGCAACTAAAGTGTTCCTGAAAAATCTCCTTCAAGATTTGTTGTTCACTTCTCTAAATGGCAGAACTAGGACAAGATAGTTCACAGTGCTGAAAATTATAAGAGCCCTAAAATATATAGCAAAAGGTTCAATGAGTGGTTTTTTTGGCATTTTTTTTAAGTGTTTGTAGGTAGAAATATCAGTTAAAATAGCTGCAATCAGATTGAAGTGCAAGGAATTTGTGGAATGTTTCAAACTGTATTTCAATTCTAATTGAATTAAACAAACATGAGAGGATAGAACACCAAATTTAATATGGGTTTGTAATGAACCTGTTTAACACAGAAGACCAAAGGANAATCACCCATTCCAGGGTCCCAACGAGGTCTCGTTGCTTCTTGCCATCTGGTCTTTGGTGGTGGTGAGGGTCCCCTCTGCCACGCCACATCAGAAAGTATCGACTCCAGTGGATTAATATCCATTTTGGGCCAGGTGGGAATGTCCAGGTGCCTCCTGAGGGGGCCAGGTTTGACACTGTCCCGTGCAACACTGTGGATCTGCTGCATCATGGTCTGGTGCAGGGTCTGGGGACCCACTGGGGGGCCTTCCATGGGCCGTGGCACTCCCTCTGCTGTGGATAAGCTGTTCCCGGGGTGAAGGGGTTCCACAGCAGAGGACGGGTTTTCACTGCCTCTGACCAGGGGCTTTTCCAACACCCAAAACCTCTCCTCTCCCCATTCTTTGGTGTGAGGATCTGTGGGAGCCCGGCAGCTGATAGCCCTGAGGCTGTGGTCTCCACCCCAAAGGTGCTAAACTTGATCCCTCTATGACCATGTTCTTTTCTCCCCAGACCTGAGTGTATCTTATCTCCATCATCGAGCACTTCAGGGCCTCCGTCAGAAGCCCTGTTCAGGATGGGGTGGTCTTCTCTGCAGCTTTTGTAATGCAGTTTTGCTATAACAGGCAAAGGTCCTTCATGAAGATGTTTAAACCTTAAGTTTTAGCATTCAGTCTCCAACAGTGCTGAAGTAAAAAATGACGATTTTACATTCTTCTATATCTTTACTCACATCATCTAGGATTTTTAGCAAAACTTGTTAAAACAATAGTTTTTATATTGCTTAGTTTTTAACCAGAAGAAATCAAAGAATAATTATTTTCCTACTTCCACTGAACAAGACATTCATTAAACCATGTCCTTATTCTTCAATGCTAGGAAATGGATAGTTGCAAGGGCATGATTTCTCAGTGTGATATTGTGATAACTCACAGGTGAATCAGGAAATTATTCCTAGCCTTTCCTTGTCTTGCTGTTCCTCAGTTAACTAGTTGCTTCTCTATTTTCAGCAAAGATTCTAGAAATTAAGGACTAATAAAAGGACTCAATCAGATTCAAACAGAAAATACTGAAATTGCTCACATTTATATTTTTATCTGAACTTATTCCTTAATTTTGTCAGTACCCTTAGCCCCATAGATTAAAATCTAATTAAAATTTACAGAATACTTGAATATCTAATATCATAAAATATTTTTCTTAAGAGTTTACTCATAGCTTTGTATAAAAGCAGCAAACTATAAATTTCAAAATATATTATGTTGACTTTTATTGAGTTTAGTAATTGATAACTGTGTGTTAGCAAGACAGGAAAATTCCTTTTCATAGTGTAATAAAATTTTCTGCCTTTTTTTTTTTAATACTTTGACAAGATTTTCCATGTCTTATTTTGGTAAGTTTTCTGAGATAAAATGTTTATGCATTATTTGTCAAGTACAGCAGTTTTTCAACAAACCAAACATTTTAAAAATATTTGTGTTGATGATTTACTATGATATAGATCTGCTTGATGTATTTTAAGAAAAGTATGATAGAAATTTCAGAATTTGAAATTAAAATACTCAATAACGACCTATAACACTGTCTATAATTTTTCCAGGTCTTTTTCATATGTGGATATATGGATTCAGAGGAAGATCTATGCAACTCACTTCCAGAATAAATTCCTTTCTTACCGAACATTTTCTTTCTATAAATAGGACCATGGACCTATATGCTAGTTGTATATCTTGTTTTTCATACTTATTAGTCCACAGACCTGCAGTCCTTTCTTTCATCTTAGTCCAGGGTCCATTTTGAGTAGGTGGTCAATGAGTCAGTGGTCACTATTGCCCACTGCAGGAATTACTTTTCCACCAGGTACTGTTCAGTTCATCTGACTTCAATCCTGATGACTATTGTCCAAATACCCCATTTATTTCGGGATTGTCTTCTCTTTTCCTTAAAAAAAAAAAAAAGTTAGTCAAGCATGAAACATTTGCAATGTAATTGCTTAATCATAACTGTACAGCAACTTATTAACACCTAAAAAATATTGTGAAGTTTGATTCAAATATTGAACGGCTTGGGGCTCATTATCAAGACTGGTCAAAGATGAAAGAGAATCTCAAAAAGGTATAAAGGTATGAAAGTTTCCATCCTTGAGGTATTCATACCTTGACTGGGAAGGCATTGACCATCATTGACTACCCTTATTTAATTCTTCCTGGGCATAGGCTTTGACTAAATGGCCTTCAGAAATTCTTTCCAACCCAAACTGTTCTGTAATTCTGTGTTCAGGTATCACTGCTGAGTATTTTGCTGAATGCCATTAAGAACTTTAAGCACAATAATTGTTCTTAAACTATTTGTTTCATCTTCAGAGACTGCCATGTATTTTTAATTAAATCTGTAACCACAAAGATTTGGGTTTTGATAGGAGAAAGCGCAATCTCCCTACTTAAGCATATTTTTCGATGGGATCCAAGCTAAATTATGTGCCACAGGAAAATCTTTGCACAGCTAACTCAATGTAAGAAGTAATTTTGTCTTCTAAAACTGATGGCAGATTTGTATTTGTGAAATATTTGAATTAAGTGAAGGAAATGGTGCCTAAAGTGTGGCAACTGTTTAATCAGTGAGTAATTTACTCTTAATGTGTGAAGTATTTTTTATGTGCTCATTTATGATAACAGACTTTCATGGCTCAATCAATGTAAGCAACAGATTTATGGTATATTTAGTCACAACATGATCTGATGTAAGTACTCTTATTTATTACTATTCACTGTTTAATTCTCTTTTTTTTTCCCCTTCACACCACTTATAGCATGCAACTAAAATCATATAAAGCACTTATCAGAACCTCTCAAACAGTATTTATTCACATCTGACTTATCATATTTTTACATTCAGATATTGAACTTCAAAATACAACACAATTATGTCATTTGCCTAATTGCATGGATAAAAGGATGTTAATTTTTTCTCATATCTAAGAAACGATATGAGAAACCATTACTGTGACAATTGATCATTCCTCTGAAATGTCTTTCTTTTTGGCAAAATATTGGGGTCTATTTTTCAGTTTGTATATTTCTGATTTTCTCTCATAAGCTGGTAATTTCCCTTCTGTTTCTTCAAAAGCCATGCCAAAGAATTAGCACTGGAAATTATGATACTCCAACTACTAACAGATTTAAATGATCTATAGATGCTTGGATACACAATTTTACATATTCCAGAATTCTCAACAATTAAAGTGTGTAGTCCACAAGAGTTTTTTATAGATGCACTAGAAAAGCTATTGTCACCTAAAGTATATATATCCTACAGTTAATTGTCTTTATTTGTTATTATGCTACTTTTAACTGGGATTCTTACCAGTGATAAAAGGATGATGATATTTTCTTACATTTACTTGAATTTTCTGAATTAGCTAGAAAAAGATTGCTACAAGAAGTAAGCACAAGTTGTTTCATAAGACATTTTGTATGATGTCTAAAGATCTGTGTCATAATATATAAAGGTTAAAGACTTCTGCTTCACTAGCAGAGAATTATCAGTTAATCAAATATTGTCTGTATACAAAAGTATTACTTTGGATTCTAGACTGCCAAGTTATTAACAGCATCTGAAGGATCTGTAAAAGAATGGACAGCCTGACATTCCTCTCAAGCCCTGAAAAGTTCAGCTACAAAGATTAAGAAAATATCCATGGTGGAATATCAGATGTTGCATGGCTATAAGCATGTGCAGAATTAAAAATCTTACCATTATGATGAAATTCTGATTTTAGGCATTTAACAAAAGACTAAATATACAAAATTTCCTAACCACTCCAATCTGAAAGGTAGGAAAAAACTTTCAAATTTCATTTGTGATGTTTTTTGCGTTGCACTTAAATGAACATTTAGTAGGGAATTGTGAGGTGTTTTTCAGACTGTGTAGAAACTTTTAAATCTACATGGTTGGCCAGAAATATGAATGGTGATGGAGCAGAAACAATAGTCCCTTCCCACTAAAACTGCAAACAAGCTTTTCCAGTGTTTTCATTTTTAATTTTGTTGATTTTTTTGCTTTTAAATTGAGAAATTTAAATATAGTCAACAGCCTAGCAGAGAACAAGGTCTAATATTTTGTTTAATTTAAGCCAGATAAACATATGTCTCATAATTACTTATCTGTAATATATAGGAACATCTTCCTGTTTTTTTTTTTTCCTTGTTCATATCTCTGGCTAATTTCAGCAATCCTCCCTTCTCTGGATCTGCAACATTTCTTCATCCTTTTTAAACATTTTGGTTTCTACCTATATGTCTTTGGTTCACTGAGTTTCTTTCTGCTTTCTTAAAAAAAAAAAAACAAAAACAAAAACAAAAAAAAACACCCACTCCTCTTTATCTTCCTCCAAACCCATAAATTGGAATGGCATTAGATTAAGCATAGCTTGGGATGTGCCCAAATTCTAAACTGTGTGGCAATCAGTCATGTCAGTTTAGTTGTGAATGTGCCAGTTTGTTCATATTTTAAACTACACAAATAAGATTAGTTTGCTAAGAAGTGTTCCATAATACTGGGAATGTGCCACCCTGGCTATATAACTAAATTCTAATTCTTGAATGTCAGTATGACCAGAAGTTAACATTTGATTTAAAATCTTTCTTTCTTTCTTTCTTTCTTTCTTTCTCTCTTTCTCTCCTCAAGTCTGCTGTTACTAAAACACATAAGGGTTTCTGTGGTCTTGAATAAAAATGAGAGACACCTAGGTTACATTAATTTTTATTCTGGAAGTCTCTTGAAGAGAATTATGAAACCATGAATAGGATCTTGAATAAGAGCATTAGTTTTGTAAGCAGTAAGACAGTTGAGAAGTTAGTTGCCGCAAGCCAGAAAGATATGTGAGAGTGCCTGTCAAAAACTGGAATATTTTATTATACAGGTTAGCAGTAAAAATTTCCAGAATCAAAACCTAAATTTATTTTGGTTTTTGAATAGTTAAAGATATCATATGAAACTGTATCCTCCTACATTCATGCCAGCAGACATCATCCAAACAGTACTTCTTTCTTCCTCTGGAGTTGTCCTTACTCATTTCACACATGGATTTAAACTGGTTTTTTTACTATTCAAACCAGTTTTTGGGGAGGAAGTGATGTCTAAATGAGTTAGCTGGTCATTCTAATGAGATATCATAATATTCCAGAACACATGAATTCAAGAACTGTTAGTCTGCATATTAAATTGATGTCATAATGAATAAAGTGCAGATTTTTTAATGTCATCTAAATATTCTTTACATCCAAAGAATCATTGTTGTTAATGAATATATTTAGCAAATCTGAAAAAGAAATTAAATGAATGATCACCAACTTTATGTTTGGATTCCTCAGTAAAGTACTTATCTAAAAAGCAAATCTTAACTTGTTGCGGCCCACAATTTTATTAATTAATTCTACCCCAAGAAATCCCCTATATATGTTCCCGAAATGGTTTCTCCTGCAGTTGTTCCAACCCCACTCTCCCCTATCCATCACCTAGACCCTGCCCCTATTTCCAGACCCTTCCCTGCCAATCCCCACGTGAGCCAATCCCTGAAGTGTCCTCCCCTTTGGAATTCCCCTGAACCTCCATGCCCCATTGGCTCACGTGACCCTATGTCTCCTCCCCTTATTCCCATTGGTCATAAACCCTTGATGTAAGCCCTTTACCCCTGATGATACCCCATTGGCTTGTTCGTCAACCCCTCCCCTCAAAAAATTTGCTGTATATAAACCCGTGCACAGCAGCGCTCGGGGCGCTTCTCTTCTTTCACTCCTTGGAATAAGCTTCCTTGAACCATAAAGAACCTTGGAGCCTCTCCTTTCCCTTTCGCCTTCTCCCTGGCGGCGTGCTTCCCAATAGAGCAGTGGCTCTAGATTCTGCCGCCAACACAACACTCGGCTGTGGCGGTTTCCCACACTGGGCTCGGCCGACCCGGAGCGTGTGGCGTTCAAGAGGAACTCGTGGAGCTAGCTAGGCACTGGGGGCCGCGTCATTAACTTGCCTACACCAGTCATGAAGTACAATGTCATGTGAGCCTACTAACAAAGTAATCTAAGTAAAACCTGTTCTTAAAAATGTCTGTCCTTCTTACATGTCATCCAGGATCCTGCTTTCAAAGAAACTGTAATTAGTAAATGTATCAAACCTAACATCAGTAACTACTATTGAAGAGAAAGTCCTTTGGATACTGCTCAGTGAGACAGCTTTTAGTCACTTTTGAAGGCACAAATATCTTTTTCTCCGTGTTTTAATACGTTGAAGTACATAGTTTTTTTCTATTTTCATTGCTAATATATGTCTTAATTTACAGTGAATTCAAAATACTGCTTTTAGTATCAATTGAAATAGTTGAAAATCTTTCCATTGATTTCAGTTTGTGTAGTCAGACATGCAGGTTAACATTGAGGAGAGATCAAAAACATGGCAGTTTCTTGGTCATACAGTTAAAATAAAGCTCTATGTGTCGTCATTATTTGAATCATGTGCATAACATAAACTTTATTTTGCACTTACCAATAAAGAGAGGACATTTATTGAAAAGCAATAACAACATTTGATTTGTATTGATGAATTCAGAGTCAGGAAGTCCAGTCCAAAACTTACCCTAAAAGGTAATAAAATTCTCGGTAAAAGTTTACAGTTTCTGGATGAGAGCAGGAAGGAAAAATGATTTACATATTCTCAAGATTAACAGTCAACAAAATAAGCAGGATTTTTTCTGAAAAATTAACCTGTCCAGTATCAGAAAATACATATACATGTGCATGCCTATGTGTATGCATATGCATTGGTTTGTGTGCATCTAGATGTGCATCTTGATGTTATTAATGTTGTAGGCAGCAATTAAAAAAGCAAAATCTTATGACCTAGATTTAACTTTTACTGCTAATGGGGCTTTCTTACAGGTTTTCTTATTTTTCTGCAAATTGTGGCTATAATTCGCATTATATTATTATATTATTACATAATGAAGCACAGAAAAACAATTTCCTAAAACTAAAAATATTTTTTAAAAATTAAGTATAATAAGAAATAATTATCAGAATTTGAATTGAATTATATTGAATGCAGAGGTTCTTCTAATTTTTCTCTATTTCATCTGTGCTTTATGTCTAGGCAAGAAACAGTGACTGCTATGTTAGGTGACAATCATAATACTGAAATCTTCATCATGAAGTTAGGGAATTTGCAACAACTACTGCTGTGCAGTACTCAGAATCTCAACTTTGCCAAGGAAAACAACTTTTGTTGTTTCCTGATGAACTATTTTGCTCAGCTGGGGGAAAGATACAATGCTTGTTCTGATAAACGACGAGCCTATGGTACCTCACAATGCTCATTCTGCAAAACTACATTAAACACCAGCCAAGAAGAGGATGCAAAATAATGAACCAGTCTGGCAATGTCAACTCACTTCCACATTTGGGAAGTAACACTGAGTTCATCGAGTTGTCAGGTAAAACTTTGGGGTTGACAATCAAGGACCACCTGAGGAACACCCAGGAGAGAAGCTGCATTCATCAGTGGAAGAGAAAATATGTTAATGATTTTGGGGAAATTATTATCATCTGTATGTGATTTCCAGGAAAAACAGTGAATATGTGTATAAAATATAGTGCATAAACATGACCTTTTCTGTACTTGGTGTGCATGACAGGCTTGAAAATATTCCCTGTGCTTCCAGCACAGAATGAGAATGCCTGCTTCTTAATGCTAAACTGGTGTTAAGGAGTTTTATTTTACCTCTTTTGGTAACATGTGGCTGATATTCAAATATCTATGAGGTAAGAAGTTATTGGGAAGACACTTCACACTATTGTTGCTTTTGTTAATATTTAACAGAATACCTACTGTTAATTTTGCTATAGAAGTACAGTAAATAAAGGGTATTGGTGAGTTCAGTCAATAATGTAATTTCAGTCTCTTAAATATGAAGTGTTAGAAAACGTGTCTTTCAATCCTGCACAGAAACATATGCTATAAGCAATTTTTTTTGTCTTTTGACATCAGGAAAACCCAGCTGTGAAATTCTTTTTAAAGTGTCCTCATTCTAGCCAGAAGAGGGTTAATTTTTGCAGTAGCTGGAAAACCACCCTACAGCATTGCCTGGAGCAGGGGAAGGCAGTCCCTTCCCAATTATAGGAAGGTGGCATAGGGAGCCTTGGGTATTGTTTGTGTGTGAAATCATTTGCCTCTTTCTTGTACCCTGTATCATTTGTATTGTTGCAGTTGCTGTTTGTTTTCTTATTACATTGCTCTTTCCAGTAAATTGTTCTATCTCTCCCTGTGATCTTTACCTTTTGTGTTTCCAATTCCTCCTCTCCAGGGAGAGAGATGGAGGGAAGAGGAGGGAGTGAGCAAGCAGCACATGGATTCAGTGAGAGTCCTGAACTGGAGAATACCATTCCTAAACCACAATGTAGACATCTGTTTTCTTCAGTTAAGGGCCTAAACTCAGTATATTGACAGCAATTTTTAATTTACCTTGCAAAAAACAAGCAACAACGGTCAGATTTTTTTTGCTTCACAACCTTATTACAAGCCATTGAGAAGGAAATATGGATTGTAAAAGTCAGGATCCTTCATTCCTTTTGTTTGGTGGTGTTTTTTGAGGTGGGGTACATGTTACAGAAATAAAAAAAAAATTTACTTAGGTCTGCAGCTGAAGTTGTATCAACAGAGTGACAAATGGTAACTTCTTTTGTTTACATATTTGGACTTTATTTATAACTTGTATTGAAGCTCTGATATATATATATATTTTAAAAATCTGGAGCATGTTGACCAGAGTGGGTAGTTAACACTCTAAAAATATTAAATAATTAAATCCAGAACTGATTGTTGTCAATTACAGAGACATTATTTAGGAGAAAGTTAAAATAGAAAAGTGGAACTGTATGTGCTCTTGGGTGGTTGTGTTAGCTGGGTCATATAGAGGGAAATATAATGAGTAATCACTGTCAATGTTCTAAGTTATTATGGAAATTATTATAAATGAAGATTTTTATTCAGCCCATGCCAGGCTGAGGGAAGAGATTTCCAGAAGGTAGACCAGATGGTTAAGTATGTTTCACTGAGATCTATGCTGACCCATCTCCAGTGCTCCAAAAGTTGCCACCATGTCTCTGGGACACTGAAATCAATAGCAATGTCAGCTGGAGTTTGCTGTGCAGAAATTCAGATTGTCAGAGAGAACACAAATCTTTGGTACCTAATTCTCAGGATTCTTTACACACTTTGAAGAATTTTCTTAGCTCTCTGGGTGGGTACTTGAGTGAACTGAGATCAATCAGAAACTGGCCATTTCATAAGGTTTTGGGGTTTTTTTTAAATAGTGCACTTCCGTATCTTTTAGTGCAAAGTACTCTATGACTAGAAGATTTTCTCATCACCCAGAATCACTGATTTTGATTCTCTTTTTTGAGGGGGAAATTTTTATTTTGATAGCCTTCATCTGTGTTATTAGATGAACATCTTGTCCTTTTAAAAATATCTATAAAATTTCACAAAATATTTCAATTAAAAACTAAGCCATATCAGGTTTGCCAGACATACAGGAACACTGTAACATGCTAATACTGTAGCAGTGTAATAACACACTAAACTGTAAATTCCATCATAAGTTCTGTCTTTTTCTTGAAAACTTTCCTTTGTGAGAGTTGCTTTCCCCAGTAGAGAACAGTCCTCTAATAAGAATATTATTGCCAGAATGTCTTTGTGGTAGTGCCCTTAAATATTACTTTGAAGAGGAAGATATCTGTGACCCTAGTTTGAACACTTTTTAATTGAGCCATTTTGTGGGGGCTTTTGACATCTCTTTAATTGATGCTATATTATCATAATCCTCTTTACTTTTTTAAAATTTTGTTTACAAGGCATTAATGTCTATTCTCAAGGGTATAAAGCAGAAAAAGGCTGAGGCAAGAGGAAAGTGAACTAGTCACTTTACTTATGCAGCCAGTTCCCAACAGAAAGGTTTATTTAGAAGAAGACTGACCAGAATTACTCAATTTCCTGCTTCATTGAGGATTATGCCATCTTAGTTCCCTTGGCTCTGTGTATAAGGAGCTTAACAAAGAGGGAAATTAATTCTCAGTGGCAACCACCTGTAGCTACTAACTTACTCACTCATGCTCTCAGTCCTCCCTGGCTCCATGTGACAAATGTGAGATCATTTATCACTCATTTGAATCCTATTTTCTGAGCACCTGATTATGCTGCTTGGGTTTCTATTATATGACTGCAGTGTTGTATAAATAGGCTACAAATACTTTCGTATTCTTTTGCATCAGGAGTAGATCATAGTTATTTCATTGCAGTCCCTCTGATCAACAAGCCTAGGCATTTTGCTAGCTGTCCTCTCTCTGATGGGCCTACCGGACTCCCAGGTACTGGTGGTACCAGGTTGTTATCAGAACTTCAACAACTAAATACAATACTGCAGTCCAAAGAGAAGTTCTGAGTTAAGACATGCTTAAACTTAAGAACTTCAGTATCTGATTTTAGATTCTGGTGGTTGTGTCCCATATGGTTCTGGGGTCTGTCTAGTCTGACATTTTTGCTCATTCCTAGGCCCAGTCACAACTGATGAAGGAGGCATTTCATCAAAAAGTCTCAGAAATCCTGATTCTGAAGATAATTGAATGCATGCTGACATGCTTGCAATCCCTAAGAAATCTAATTTTACCAATTTTTAAAAGTTGTTTGGGTTTCTTTGGTGTTGATTTTTGCTGTTGTTGGTTTTGGTTTTGTTGATTTTTTGTTTGGTTGGTTTTTTGTTGTTTGTTTGTTTTTTGTTTTCTACTGATTGGGATAGAATAGTTAGTTTGTGTTGGGTTTGCAAGATTTTGGCAGTGGTTTGTGGAGGGTGGCTACAGGGGTGTGTTTTCTGCAAAAATGCCAGACTCATGCCATGAACAACAGAGCCAATGCCAGACAACTCCAGGCTATACCTGCAGCTGGCCTAGGCAAAGGCCATCAGTGATGGAGTTAATGCCACTGGTATAACAATCCGAAGAGGGAGAAAACTGCATTATTTCAGCTGGAGAGTGAGGTGTGAATATGTGAGAGAAACAGACCTGCAGACACCAAGGTCAGTGAAGAAAGAGGAGGAGGAGGAGGTGCTGCAGGTGTCGGAGAAGAGATTGCCCTGCAGCCTGTGGTGAAGATCAAAATGGGGCAGGCTGTCCCTAGACCTCCCAAAATAAGTTCACCACAGAGCAAAGATCCACCTGAAGCCATCAAGGACCCCATAGAAGAGCAGGTGGATACCCCAAAGGAGGCTGTGACCCACTGGGAAACCCACACTGGAGCAGGTTTCCTGGCTGGATTTGTGACCCTGCAGGGTACACCTGCTGGAGCAGCCTGTTTCTGATAGACTGCACCTCATGGGAGGGAATCTCACGCTGCAGCAGGCGAGGAGACCAAGGAGTCAAGAGTGACAGAAACAATATGCAATAATCTGCAGCTGACTGCAGCTTCACCTCCCTCAGCCTCTGCAGGGGAAGAGGTAGGCAAATTTGGAGTGAAGTTGAGCCTGGGAAGAAGGCTCAGGCTATGGGTGGGAGAGAAAGTTTAAGATTTAGTTTTTATTTAACATTATCCTACTCCAATTTTATCCTTACCAAATTGAACTAAATTCCCCAAGCTGAATTTGTTGTGCCCATGATGGTAATCAGTGAGTGATCTCTCCTTGTCCTTAACTCAACCCACAGGCCTATCACTATATTTTCTCTCCCACTTCCATCTGGGAAGTGATAGGGCAGCTTTGGTGGGCACCTGGCATATAGCCAGGGTCAACCCCACCCATAATCACACACCTCTGAAGGCTGTACTAACACTAGCTGTAACCAGAGAATTAAGTCTCTAGGTGCTTTGCATCAAACACCAAAATGTATATATGGCTAGTTAATATGGCAGATGAGAATATGTTGCATGAAATAAGAATTTGCATGTTTTTCTCAGAGTAACAGAATCATTAGTATATAGCCTGAAGACAGATGCCTGCAATCACTGCTGGCCATCGTATCTCCCACTTACAGGCAGTTTAGGTTTCTTTTCATGAACTAGGAGATGAAGAATCACTTCCTTTTTCTTGCCATAAGGTGTTGATCTTCTTCCATACATAAATTTTCAGACTACAGGACGCTCCTTTTCAGATTAAAGCTTCTCTTAACTCCATGCTAAAAGTGTTGTCTAAACTATTTCCACATTTTATAAATAATGCAGATAGCAGTGACTAATCTCAGGACTTTTCTCCCTTAACAAGCACCCTGACCCACTGTTTTATACCTTCCCTTTTCAGTATGACTAGTCAAATAGTTCACTAATTTGAGGAAAGTAGTCTGTTAACTAGATAGTCGGACCAATATTTTGGGAGATAAATTATGAGCTGGATATTTTTAGACACAGAGAAAATAAACTTGGAAGTCTACTAATTAATGAAAACCTGATAAGGCAAGCAACTTTTCTTTCATTAAACACTTTTTTTTCCATAATGGAGAAGGGCTTTCATGCTGACTAAATAGGGTTTCTTGGAATATAGAATGAATCATTCATTTGTTGACAGTACTTTACTAAATAAGAACATAGAGAAGAGAGTTGAAAAAACAGTGTCTTTATTATTTCCTATAGGAAAACATAGTAAATACCTTGCTTCAAAAAGCAGATGGTTTTAGATGAAGTATAAAAAAGTTAGTGTATCTATATGTTTTCTGAAGCAAGATTTGAGAATTGTTAAATACTAAGACTCTCCTGGTTGTCTAACTTAGAATATCAGTGGAAATGAGTTGCCTGCATTCATTGCTATATTCACTGGACTAATCTTTAGGCATCCCTTTAGAGAAAGGGAACAAAAAAAGAGACTTCTGTTCAGTGGTTGAAACACTTACCTGGGTTAAAATTTGTTTCTTCTGAGGATTTGGTTTATGAGGAAGTGAGCTGATTAGCCCAAAATACCTCATTTTACAGGAAAATTCTAATAATTTTAAAGAACATGCATACTCCTTGTGGAAAAGGTGCTCCCTAGAGCATTTGCAGCCTGCCTCTGAAAGACAAAATACCTTTTAAGAATACTGAAACCATAACTTTTGTGAAGGTATACAAATGTCAAGATATGCTTGTTATATATATTTTTTAGCCGTTCAAGCTCAATTCAAGTCTTTTCAACTGTTTGGAAGTACTTTGATGGGAAAATATTCCATTGTGTAAGATTTGTACGATAAGCTTGTAAAGAAAATTGTGAGGAAGGAGATGATTCTGTGGTTGCCAGCTTGCTTACACAGGGAGTATTAAAAAATCATAATCTGTATTAATACAAGGTTGCATTTAGGGTTAGTTTCTCCCCAAGCTTACTAAAAAATACTGTGATAAAGTAGTTCTTCCTACTTGTTATGACAGAGTTAAAAGAAATAGGGATTCATCTCACTATTTCTAGAAGTTTAATTGCAAATATGAAGACAAGTATTTTGTATAATCCATTAAAATAAAATAGAACAAAGACTGAAAAATCCTACCATCCATGTAAGTGTCACTACACATTTCAGATTCAACACCTACCTGCTTAAATACAGCATTAATAAGAACAGCCATAGGATCATAGAATATGATGAGTTGGAAGGGACCCAGCTCAGGATCAGGATCGAGTCCAATTCCTGGGCCTGCACAGGAGACCCCAAAGATCACACCACGCGCCTGAGAGCGATGTCCAAATGCCTCTTGAACTCTGTGGTCAGGCTGGTTCTGTGACCACTGCCCTGAGGAGTCTGTCCCGGTGTTCCACCACTCTTTGAGTGAAAAACCTTTTCCTGATATCCACCCTAAGCCTCCCCTGACTCATCTTCAGCCCCTTCCCTTTGGTTCTGTCACTGATCATGAGAGCGAAGAGATCAGTGTCTGCCCCTCCACTTCTGCTCATATGTTGAAGACTGCAATTAGGTCTCCACTGACAAATTTATAATTTCTTATAAAAAAAAAAACCAAAAAGGTGGTTATATGCAGGAATTATGTGCAGAAACTACCACACTTTGGAAGAGAGTAAATCAGCTTTTAATTGTCATTAACATTTTCTTTTTATTTCACTTATTCTCTCACAAAGCTTGCAGAAGAATTTTCACCACAATGCTCTTAAAACAGATTTTATGCCATTCATTTTCCCTCTAGCTTTTGGAATTCTATAAATATCTGTAAGTATGTGATCAAAAGAAACAGTCAAAACAGGAGAAAATCTGTCCATATATATATAAAGCAGAGTACAGTGTTGTCAATGAGCTTGCTTCAGCTGCGGTTAGGACATCCTAATAATTTTCATAAACAATCATTAGTTTTTCAACAAATCTTCCATTTGAAAACTGCTAATTCCAAGAAAGAAGGAGTGTGGATGAACAGAGTTTTCTTTTTTGGTTTGTTTGTTTTTTTGGTTGTTTTTGTTTGTTTGTTTGTTTTGTTTTTTTTTTTTTTATTTTATATCTGCTTTTGAAGTGCTGTAATTAACTTTTTAACAGGATTTTTTTTTTAGCACACAGCATTTAACTGTGAATGGATGGTGCCCTAGAAAATTCTGTAGAGTAAAATAGAGAATATGTAGCAATTGAGAAAAACAGATTGTAAAGTATATTCTTCCACACTGTGAAATCCTAATGATGACAGATTGCTGTCATCATTAGAGACTGAGCTCTGCTATTTGCCAAAATGATTACACAGCTCTGACAAATCACCTGGAAACATTTCAGCACAGAATATTTGAGGCAACAAAAATATTTCACAACAAAAATATTTGTGTGTATATTAGAACATACAAGGCATCTCAGGCTACATAGCTCCACGTAAGTTTTCAGCTGTGCCAATCTGACAATTTCCTTTAGCTCCACAAGAAACTATTAAAACCTCCCTCCAGGAAACTTCACTTTTCCCACTGATACTACTTTTACCAAGAATCATGCATCCTGATCTTGCTCAGCATCAGCTCTTCCTTTTCTATTTTCTCACCACCCACTTCTCTTCTTACTTTCAGATATCCATCTTATAAATTTGCTACTGTAGGTGCATGGCTGAATCCTATGGAGAAGTGAGTTATTTTTAACCTGTTGTCTACACATTTGTGCCCTGCTCAATTGTGAATTTGTGATGGTTTAAAAACAGTAGTCACCTTTATAAAATTGAAAAAGATAAGGACCACTACATGTGTTTATGTTTTTTCAACCTTACTTATCTCTTAGTTTTTCTTCCTTCTGATTTCCTTCTCCCTCCATACCATCTGTTTCCAATTTTAAAGTATTTTTTCAAGTTTTAATTAGTTAGGATTTAGTTTCTTTTACTTGAATTTTTATACCAACATTTACCTCAGTAATACTGGTTCTGTTATGACAGAAATATTTTTCCTTATTCTTCATTATGAAGAACTACTGTCACTATTTCACTGCTATGATTTCATCCTACCCACAGTTTCCTAGATATTATTTCACATAACTTACAACAGCTCATGAAAAACATTTCCTTTTTTACAAAATATTCCAAATTTCCAATGTTACTAACAATTTTATTTGATGTGTTGAATTTCATAATATTATTCATCTATCCTTTGTTTTCTCAGAATCAAAACCAGACATTCAGTTTTGTATTTTCTTTGCCACTGTTGCAATAAGAATGGAATTTTCATGGAGTAGTGCAAACTAAATAGGATTTTTTTTACGTATTTTTCAACTCTACACCTGTGAATGCAGAAAAAGAAAGATCAGAAAAAATATCTACCAAAAACTGAGTTACAGATGGTTATGATCCTATTAGTGAGAGATGCCTCTGCCCAAATCAAGGTGCAAATAAGACCATATTTGGAAGTCAACAATATAGATTTTATTTACTAGTAAATGTGAGGGAGAGAGCTAGATAGAAAGATAAAAGAGGAGACTGAGAGAGAGATGGGGGAAGAGATGGGGAGAGGTCAAGCTGAAGATAGTCACTACTGTGGAACCAGTGGTGTCCTGTTGGTCCTTCTTCACTCTCTAAAACAGTGAAAATCATCTCATTGTGGGACATTTCTATCCTAAATAATAATTTATTTGCACTTAAAAAAAAAAAAAAGGTATTTCCAAAATGATTTGTTCCTTGAACTGATTGATATGACAATCACCTACACTCAGACCTGGCCCTACCATAAGTTAGGGAAAAAAAAAGAAAAATTAATCTGACATTAGCCAGAGTAAGTAGTGAATGCATTCATTCTCTGGTGAATCCTCTTATGCTGTGTCTGGTATTTGTTAGGTGTTTGTTACAATAGAAATAATTTTGATATCTCATCAGTCCCTTTGGCACTTAATGTTGTAATCAGTTAGTGATTCAGGTCACCATATTTATCACCGTTTATCTTACCCATTCCTTTGTTGATACATAACCAGGGACTTGTCTTGTAGTCAAACATTGAAAACAGCGTTAGAATCACACTCCAAGAATGAAAGTACGTGAGGACGGCTCTTGTTATGCACCAATCACAGGGAAGTTAGTAAGCACATGTATGAAGTGAGAGTAATTAATTAAAAAAGAATAAAGATACTCAGTTTCCAACTAGAACTACAAGACAGGGAACAGCAGATATTGGGGGATCATGTTCTCATTCAAATTGGTATGTGTTTTGCCCAAAAGAGCTTACAGTTTTAGAAAGAAAAAAGTTAGTTACTGATACAGAAGATGAACCTTTCATTTATATTTTTGGAAATGGTTGCTTATTCATTCTCAGTATAGTCAGTAATGTTGATTTAGACATATGAACTACTAAATTGGTAGTTTACTTATATGATCAATTATCAGTGTCATATTTATGTCCTCTAAGCAAGTTAAGAGTTAATTTATAATCAATAAAGTACACGTAGTTAATTTGATGTTTCTTCCGCTATTCAACTTACAAGTAACAGCTATCAATCCACGATGTCTAACTCTTTCTTCAAAAGCCAAATTTTCAATTTATCAAGAACTGAAAAGACGTGGCTTTTATTTATAGTTCTAGTCACTGAAATCTAGACCAATCCTATGTCTTGATTTAGTTTCTACACTATATCTAACCTATCTTTGATTATTAATCATTTGTTAGAGCTTATCTTTACCATGAGTCCTTCATGTGGCCCATTACAATAAGAACAGGACACTCTGTGCTTGTCTGTAATACTGAAATAAAGGGATACAGAAAGGGATCTCCCTGGATCTTTGACTCCTATCCCATGCTATAATAGCTACTAAATCTTACTATACAGGATAAAAAATACAGTAACACAAAGCTAGAAAGTTTAGGAAACTAGTACAAAAAAAAAAATTAAAATGACTGTAAAACAGTATGAGTGTAGATTGATTGCAAAGATCAAATTTAGAATTGTTTTAAAATCAGATATTATAGGAACATTTAATATATATGTAGAAAGAAAATTCAACTCATTACAGTGAAATTTAAGATGAAAATAATTTGGTCAAATTAACTCACAAAAAGGATATGTGTAAATATTGATGTCAAAAGGATATGTGTAAATATTGATGTCAAAGGATGTTGTGGCTATAGATATGTAATGATCATTCATAAAATGATCACCTGAAATTTGCGATTTGCAAGTTTAATCTTGTTTAAATATTATATTTTAAGGAAATGGAAAAAAATTAACTGTTACTTATTTTGAGGACAGAAAAGACACAGAACTGAAAGAAAACTAGACTTATCACCTTCGGACAAGTGCTGTACAGATGGTCCTGAGCATTTTAAATTGTGGACCTCAGGTAAATAAGAACTTTAACAGCTATCCCCACATATGAGGAAAAGGAGCAGTTGTTATAAATTCACTGTAGAGCCATGATTATGGTAGGTGAGCTGCAGGCAATCCAGGAAACTCCTAAAATGCATGAAGGATAACTTTGTGAGCCAAATAATAGTAGCCCTACCAGAGGGAATATGCTGCTGGATCTGTTGGTCACCAACATAAGTGAGCTAATTGGGGATATCAAGACTGGAGGAAGCCTGGGATACAGGGATCATTTATTGCTGGAGCATGCAGTTCTGAGGGATATGACTCAGATAAGGAGTAAAGTTAGGCCCCTGAACTTTAGAAAAGCAGGATTCCAGCTCTTCAGGGAAATACCCTGGGAGACTGCTCTTGAAAACAAGAGTGTGTGTAACAGAGCTGGCATTTCTCTAAGGAAGTCCATGGAGTGCAAGATCTGGCAATCCCCAAGCAAGACACTGGGCAAGGAAGGCAAGAAAATGGCATGGCTGAATAGGGACCTATTGGTTAAACTAAAGAGAAAGAAGAAAATGCACAGAAAATGGAGACAAAGACAGATAACTTGATAGAGAAGCAGTTTAGTTGTGTAGGGATGAGATGAGGAAGGCCAAGCAAGTGCTGGAAATAACTTGGCAAGGGATGCAAAGAATAACAGGAAGGGCTTCTATAGGTATGTGAACTAGAAAAGGAAGGTAAAAGGAAGTGTACACCCTCCAAGGAACAATGATGAAACATGGATAAGGAGAAGGCGGGGGTACTCAATAATGTTTTGCCTCTGTCTTCTGTGACAACCACTCTTCCCAGACATCTCGAGGGGATGGACAGCAGGATGGGGTCTGAGGAAGCAAGGTGCTTCCCACTGTAAGTTCAGGTTCATGACCACCTGAGGAACCTGAATGTACATAGATCTATTGGACTCCATCTGAGTCCTGATAGAATTGGCTGATGTAACTGCAAGCCATTCTCCATGATATTTGAAAAGTCATGGCAGTCAGAGGAAGTCCCAGGTGAATACAAAAAAAGGGAAACATATTACCTATTTTTAAAAAGGGAAGAAATAATGACCCTTTTCATGTCATCCTTTGAATAACAAGAACTACTGACCTGTCAGCCTTACCTCTGTGACTGGGAAGATCATGGCACAAGAAGTTATTCCAAAGCACCCTCTACTCTGTTTCCAGAAGTGCTGCATCCAGCATTGTAAGGACATGGACCTGTTGGAGCAAGTCCAGAGGGAGGCCACCAAGTTGATCAGAGGGATGGTGCACTTCTCCTACAAGAAAAAGCTAAAAGAATTGGGATTATTCACTGTAGAAAAGAAAAATGTATCCTTCCAATACCTAAAGGGAACTTTCAGGAGAGATCGGGAAAGGCTTTTTGCGGGAGCATGTAGTACCAAGACAAGGAGGAATGGGCTCAAACTGAAAGAGAATAGGTTTAAATTGAATATTAGGAAAAAACTCTACTGTGAGAGTGGTGGGGCCCTGGAACAGGTGGCCCAGGGAAATTGGCTGCCCCATCCCTGGGGCCACACTGGATGGAGCTCTAAAAAATCTTGTCTAGTGAAAGGTATCCTGCCCATGGGAGAATGGTGGAACTAGATATCTATAAGGTCTTTTCCAATCCAAACCATTCTCCTGGTTCCATGATCATGCCTAGGTTTCAACAGGACTTTGGCAAAGTTCCATTGCTTAGTTTAGACTGATATAAAAGGGAAACATCTTAATGCCAGGAAACAATGATATGTAGGCTTGAATTCTAAAAAGTAGTAGTCTATAACTCATATGAAATCTGGAAGCATATTCAAGCTTTTTATTTAAAGCTGCTAATTTATAAAATGGATTTTCAAACAATGTTATTTTTTTGATCTTTATTTCTGAGTCACAGTCACAGAGTTTCATTTTTAAGCACAAATTATATAGAAAAAATATTTAAATAAATGAAATGTGAATGCTATTATCAGTGAACAAAAGCATATTACACAGTATGGAATAACTAGGATAACTATGGGGGTTACTGTGATCACATAAGCAGCAACCAGCTGGAAGCAAGACGATGTTTCGTCATTTGAATGAGCAAATTTCAATGCCAAAACAAAGGCAAGGAAAGGAGCAGAGCCAGCAGGACTAGCAGGAATCATATGATGTCTCAGTCATGAGAATACAATGGGCACTGCTCTGGTAATTAAACATGAATTCACAAAGTGGTAAATACAAATATTCTGATGGCCTTGTTTACAAGGCTCAGTGATTGATTTCCTCTGTTAATGCAACAGTACTCCACATAAGTAAATTGTTCAAACTAGAATAGATTAATAGTAGGCATGATTCGTTTGTAAATAATGTTAGTTGTTGGCAAAAAAAACCTCAACATGTTCACTAATGGAGTTTAAGGATCAGGAGTGTTTGGATAACAGAGAAAGCTGTTAGGACTTTGCCTGTTTCTCTTGTTTTATAGTGTATTTCAGTCACACCTTTTGTAAGATTTTATTCTTCAAGGTCCCATATATTTATATATATTAATTCATTAGTTATTAATAAAGACAAAAATGTGATCCTGTAATCATTAAACACTGCAACAGTACTTTTTTGTCTCAGAAAATTAAAATGCAGATGAGTAACTAGTCAAAATCTATTATCCTGCATTTTAATTTGAGAAGTGTTACCATGGTGATTGTAATCTTGCCATAAACCTAAAAAAATGCATAAAATTTTGTTCTCACTCTTGATATCTGAATCATAAAACTATTCAACTGACTTAACAGTAATTTTACTGGGTTTTTAACTTGAACAGGGCTATATTTTATATATTAGTAAAATATCTTCATTGCTTATAGATTGCCAATGATTGTGATAGTCATAGCTTCATAGTCTGTGCTAACAATTTTTCCTCTGTTTTTCATTTAACACCTTTCTTTCTCAAAAGTTGTCTACTAGGATGATTTTTAAATTCCTATCTCAGTGTATGCTAATAAAGCCACTGGAAGTGGTTTGATCTTATCCAGTTTTTGATGCTGAAAACTTAAATGGTTTAACTTCATCTTTTTTTCTGCATAACTCATGAAGAGAAATAGGCATTTCTCAAAGATAAGTTCTCAAAGATAAGTATTTTATTTTATTTGGGTTGGATGGAAAGGTTACATTTAAATTTAATGAGCTAGAACTTAGATTGCTCCTCTAGACAGATGAAATGAAACCAAACTTCAGTGATTATGTAAAAAAAAAAAAATCTGTGAAGTTGATTTGACTTTAATGAAAATTTTCACGCACATTTCAATTATATGCTAAAAACTCCACTAAATTTTCTTCAATATGCAACATGTAAACAAGTTAAAATATACTATTATAGGGCACAACCCCCCCAAAAAAAATCCCTGGTTCTGTCTGGACATGTATTTCTGCATGGTGGTTTTTTGTGGATATTTGCTCAATGGATTTTTTCCCACTAACTGATGTAGTCATTTAAAGTGAATGGAGGATATTAATGTCTAAATAAACTGTGAGAAGCAAACTTTTCAAAAGACTGATGTTGTCTAGTTAATAGTTCTATTTCATTAAATATTTGCATTACTGATTGATTTGATTACATAGCTTTGCTTTTTGGGGTGCATACATAAATGCTTGAGATGAGGCTATCAAGCACATTTGAAAACTCTTTTGCTTCCCTGCTGTTCCTTCTCTTATAATTAATTGGGCTCTATGCTGATTTTCTTAGTTAATGTTCTTTATGTTTAATGATGCAGAGAAATACTGATGACAGTTTACTTTTAATACCTAGCTCTCACAGGTTTGTCGGTAGCAATGTCTGTGAGCTGCAGTCAGGAGAATGGAATATCAAGAAATGTGATGGATCTACAAAAATGATTTTTATACATTTTTTTAAATTCATCCTCTTATTATATATGCAAGTTCAAACTCTGCAGAAAGTTATTAGAAGATTCTCAGACTATTCAACATTAGACCTTAAATTTGAGTAAGTTAATTCAACATTAGCAAGGGCTTCAATGTCCTGTGGAGCCATGAAGTAGAAGTATCCTATGATAAAGTTCTTTTTGTGTGCAACTATATGCAGAACTGGGATTACTGTACTAGGTTCTTACATGTTTGAGATCTGGAAAGAAGTTCTATTGTTTCCCGAATTATTTAGAGGTGAGAAGATTTTGGGATTTGGAAATTTTGAAAGAAAATAAATATATTTGCATTTTCCATAAGAACAACTTTAGAAAAAAAACAAGTAAGGCATGGTAATCATATGCTTTTATTTCCTGCAGAGATTGCTTATTTTAAATGGAAATAGATATAATTAACTGATAGATAAAAGAACAGTAAATTTTTTAATGGTCAATGATAGCACTTTTTTCTGAAATTACATACATCAGTTAGGAAGAATGAAGTTCCAAAGATATCATATATCCAAGTTTAATTTTTTTACTATTATTTTCATTAATCAAGAGAAATTGAATTTATTTTTTATCATTATTTAACCTGCGGTAGGAATGAATTACTATGCAGCTGCTCACTTCCTCCCTGTCATTGAGGAGGAGAATCAGAAATAAAAGGTAAATCTTGTGGATTGAGATAAAAGCAATTTACTAACTGGAAAAGAAAAAAAATACTACTAACAGGACCTAAGAGAAACAAGTGATGCACAGTGCAATTGTTCACTATCCACAGAGTGATGTCCAGACCATCCCCAACAGCGATCGGTCCCTGTCCCAGAGAAGTCCCTCAGTTTATACACTGGGGATGATACTCTGTGTTATGGAATTCCCCTTTGGTCAGTCCAGGTCAGTTGTCCTGGCCATGCTCCCTCACAGCTTTTTGTGCACCTCCTCACCGGCAGACATGAAGCACTGCTTAGCAACAGCTAAACCATCAGTGTGTTAGCTACATTTTTCTCATACTGAATCCAAAATATGGTCCTGTACCATCTGCTAAGAAGACAATGAACTTTGTCCCATCTAAAACCAGTATATTTTTATTAGTGTATACAATGTAAATTTTGAAACTTGTTATGGTTTTATTCTAGATACTAACTTTTTTTCTGAGGTTCTTTAAGTAGTTCATTTACCATCTAAACTGCAGTATCTGAAAAAATTAGGTTTTACATAACTATATGCTTTAAATCAATCCTCTGGTATTCCTAAGAGAAAATTCCCAAATCTGCATTGCTAATATGCATTGTCTCTCATGTTTCAATATAATATTAATATATTAATATTATATTAATTCTAAAGTGAATATAATAAGATCTTGATTGTCCTGTTTATGATTTTATAGATCTATTTGTTAAATCTGTGTTGATACAAATTCTGGTTGTTATCTTCCCAAGCTCTATTTACTCTTTGAGGGTTTTGACTTCATTAAATTTTAAATTTTTTGCTCAATTAATCATTAGTTAAAGCAGGACAGTGAAAATTGTTAGGATGCTCCACATGCAAACTAATAGTTGCAATAGGCAGAATACAAACTTCTTGTCATGGCTATCAAAGCTCATGCTGGGTTGGAAAACCCAGATGTTGGTCTTATTCATATGACAACATTTACAAATGTGATTGTCCACACAAACAAGGATTACAACGACTAAATGACTAAATGACTGTTTACTGAGTTTCATAAGAATGAAAATAAGGACTATGTATTGCCTAGGCACAAAATGTATAATTATATAGATACTCTAATAAAGATTATAAAACAAAAACCTAGATTAGAGATACAGGAACCAAGCAAAAAAATTGAACATATATTCTTCAGCAATTGTCTAAGTTTATACTATAAAATGTTACAATACAAATTTGTAGGATTTTTTTTATCTTCCTTAGGAAGATAAAAGAGGATTTCCTTAGGTCACTGATAGTTTTATTATTCTGAAAGGATTCAGAAAGTTGGAGACAAAATAACGTGGACTGAATAAAAAGTTAAATACATTTGACACAGAAGATTGTAATGATTTAAATACATATCTGAGACAGCCTTTCTTCAAAACAAAAGAGAATCATCTGTATTTTAAAAATTTACTGCCTTGTGTGAAACTTCTTTCTTGTGTACGTAAAAAATACCATTAAAGCATGTACATCTATCTATTCATGCATCTATCCAAACATTACTAATCAATTGTTTTATTTAGTTTTGTAGTAATGCATTTGAAAATATCAGTGAATGAATGAAAAACAGATTAAACAATTAAAGAAAAGGGGTGGCAATGAATATTTCACTAAATAGAAACACTACTAATTCTTTTGTTATTATTAAAACAGCAGACAGCATTTGATTGCTAAATCCCAGCTGAGGTCTGTTTGTGTAGGTTACAATCGTCTCTCAGAGACTGTAGTAAAAGTTTGTGATTAATTTAAAACTATTGTTTTTCCTCTCTTTTCTCTGCATTGGATGACTAAATTCCATCTGGCAATAAAAAGAAAAAAAAAGACATCATGGGTCTGGTTCTTGGAGTCAAACATAAAAAGTTGTCAAGTGGCTGTGATTATTATGGTATTATTCAAATCAATCCAATTCAGGATTATATTCTACTCATTTATCCCTGTAGTCCTTGCAGTGCTTAAACAATCAAACACCCCAATCAGTCATTACAAAGTTTAAAAAATTCATATCTTAGATGTTATGTTTCCTGTTTGCTCCTGAGATGGTTGTGCCTCTGGTGAGGCTTCCTTGGGAATTATGATATTTAGACACTCAGCAGCACAATCAGCAACAACAAAAGTAGAAACTCATGAGGAAATATAGGACAAGAAAGTATGGGATGTAATATAGGCATTGAGCACTCTGCATTGGCTGCTCTGCATGAGACTTTAGAATGACTGATGCACCAGCAGCTGCAGTTCTCAGCTATGGTCTGCAGAGACCTGGCAAGATGACTCTTGCTGGCTTCTACTTGTTTTTCTGTCTAGAAAGAGAAATCTGCACAGATAACTGAAGAATAAGAAGAGATCCTAAAGATCCCAAATCTCTGAAGTAAGGAACACTAAGATTTCAGGAATGAAGTGTGCATCTTTATGCCAAGCAGTGTTAGATTTTGTAACATATTTATCATCTCAATATATTCCTGTTGTACAATGACTGCCATCAGATTCTGATATGGTAAGTATTTTTACAGAGCAGAAAGGATGGTTTAATTTATCTGTCATTCCAAGTACTAACAAAAATGTTTCTATGTCATGCATAGTTGTACATGATATAACTAAAATCTGCACTTATGCCAGCAACTTGAGCATATTCCTAGTCTGCAGAAAATGCCACTTGGTCTTATGGCAAAATAAATCATTCACAAACAATATTACAAATGGTAAGACAATGATAAAACATGATCTCTGAGAAACAATCAGTTTTATTTAGATGAGAAAAGACTGGGAAGAAGGCAACAACAGCTTTGCAATATATCCAATGTCTTCATAAAGCCAATAGCCGAAAATTAGTTCTTCTTGTGTGCTGTGTGTGCTTCATTGAAATAGTTTTAATTTGAGAGACATGACTTCTCTGTTTTCAGAAGTCTGAATCTAGTGAATTCTGACATTGCTGGGCAATTAAACATTGACTCCTTCACTATGCCTATGTCGGTTACTTAACACAAGAAATGGTTTAAAATTACCATGAGGCAAAATAACACCAGTAAATTGTTAGTGAACATGACTGACAGTAACAAAAACACACCCTACTCAGATTTAATCCTCCTCAAAGTAACTTGGATGACCATCAACCATAAGAATTACAAACAATTTGGAAATAAGTAAATAGGCCAGGTTCCTCTTATGCAGAAAGAGTAGATAACTACTACAAAGAATGGACAATATATTTATCAACTTAAGTATAAATTTGTACTTGCAGCAGATATCTATCTATTTATCTGTATCATCTATATCTACATATCTGTCTATAGATATGCATAGTATATACATTTAAAGACAATTTTAAAAGCATTAGTCATGTTGTATTTGTGATACAAATGTAAAAATAATGTAAAAAGAATTTAAATGTATTCCAGTAGAGAACTTGTGTTCACGTCAGGATTTCCATCTTTTTTTCTTTTAAACACTATCTCTCACTGTCTCTCAGCTTAAGTTTGATGAGTGCAATTTTATTCCTAACAGATTTAATAATACCTTTGAAGTAAAATATAAATGTAGACACAAGAGCTGTTTTGGTTTTTTGGGTTTTTTTCCAATAATATTAAATTTCATCTTTACATAGTTTTTCCTTTGGTTCTTATTCTGATTGTTTGGTTGCTCCCTATTTTATTGTGTGATTACAGGTTTAAGCAGGATTTTTATCCCCTAAAATTCTGACTGAAATATGCTACTTTGAGATTTAAATTTCTCTGGATTCTATTGCTTCCCAGCTGAGGTCTAAGGAGGCAGTCTGTGATGCTTATTTAATGAAAAGTTTTATCACTGTGCTATTTTCTTATTACCACTGTTGTTGGCATTTCTAGGTGAAAATAAATTTGACCGTAACAATACAAATGCATGTCAATCCATTTCTGTCTGATTCACAAGGTTTCATGCCTGGGTCTCAGGTATCATTCTATGTCTAACGCTTCTACAACAGTTTTTTTTTAGGAATCATCAACAGTTCAGTATACACATTTTTCTTTTCATTACTATAAACTAAATTTTAACTAAAACAATTTTAGGCAATAGTTACTTGTCTGCTGGACAAATGCTATCACAGCTATCAAAGCCAGGTCAAACCAATAAAAAAGGCAATAGCCAACTACTAGTATTGACAGAAATAATATTTCCTATGCTGTTTGATATCAGAACAGGAGATTAAATTGAACAACGTTTTCATGCTACATTCCTGGTTATACAGTTTTTCAAATGCCTCAAATATAATTTTTATCTGTATGAATTGTGTGAAGGCAGAGAAAAATATTTAATAAAATTTGAACTTGAGAGTCTTGAAAAACAAAAAGAAGACTGAGAAATGAAAGAATATGATCAAGAAAGATCTACTCTTTTTTTAAAGACAAACACTATGATCAAATTAGAAATGAATGACTAAGGCTTGGCATCAAATTGCTACTATATTGTTTATAGGAAGCAGTAATAGCCGTATTTTGAGTTATCTATATTCCCCAGTTTTGTCCTTAAATATTATGCATGCTTCCAAAAGCCTTAATATTTCTCTTCTTTTTTTTTATTTCTTTTACATTTTCTATAATTATTAATACAAAACAAGATCTTATACAATACACTTATGTTGTTTGCAAAGTGTATGTTTAATTTTTCTCTGTCTTAAATATTCAGGTTTATCCATAGAAAATGCATGTAAGCATAAATCTGAGGGCATGTAATATGAAAGTAACTCTACTCAGTATTGCTGTTATTTTTTAGACAAAAGCACTATTTGTGAGTTTGTGCCAGGAATAAAATGTAATTTGTAGGCATTTTGGCAATCAATTTTCCATCTGAAAATCAGTCAATAGCTACTTTCAGTTACTGATTTTTTTATGATGCCACATAATACCAATGAGAGTGGTGTTTCTTCTTTCACATCTATCACTTTGGAAATTCATAAGCAATTTACCCATATTTCTATACGGGCTACAGTTTGATTAGTTATCATTAAAAAATTTAAATTACAGAATTTAACATATGAGGGAAGAGAACATCAACATTATTTTGTGCATTAGTGGCTTCAAGAACATTAACAAAGGATCAACATTAATAATGTTTTTTCCTTACCCCTAAGACAAAATAAACATATTTGGTTTACCTGTAGAATGTTCAGTGTCTGAGGTAGCTTTGATATTAAGGAAAAGAGAAAAGGCACAGAAGAATTATTAAGTTTTAAAGCCACTTCATCAAATGCAGAACCAATAACTTTCCCAGTGACAGAATATCACAAAAGCAAAACAGGGGGAAAAAAAATCATAGATTCCATTTCCATGTCTTAATTTCTTCCTGGCAATGGTGCTCTCCATGTCCCTTAAAAATTCCCTTTTTTCCACTCTTTTTTTAAATATATTTAATGTGTTTGAAAGAAAGAGATGGAAGAGACTAATAATCACAAAGTGAAAATTAAATCATACTATGTCACAATGGGATGTCATAACAGCATAATTATACTATTGCTCAGCACATAATATTATAATTTCAAGGATATGTTAAAGTATTAAGCCCAAAGAATAACTAATAAACCAAGTTTTGAACCTATTTATTGCAGTAAATGTATACCCTAGTTCATGAGGTAAAGATCAGATATTTTTGCTCCTAGTTTGAAAATGGGTCTAAGATGCAATGCTATTCTGATCCTTGCTCAGCTTTCACAGAATGGGAGATTTTTGACCTGATTCTAGTAAGGTTAGATAAGATTCAGTCTGTGACAGAGCAGAGAATTCATAGAGAAAAAAAATATATGCTGTAATATATGCCGTAATTTTAATTAAATTTGAAAGGTTTTGTTGTATTGAATCTTTCTGGATTAGTAGCAAAAAATATTTCTTAAACCTTTAGTTTCAGCAAACAATTAGATTTATTCTATTAATTTTATTTGTCTATTTTTCTGTCTTACAGGAACAGATAGTACAGACACAAGTATGTCCCACATGTATAATTTTCTATATTTTTTTCCTCTTTAAATGTAGCTGCAACACAAGCAGTTCTATAGCACCTCAATGTTAAAATCATAATAATTTACTTGGAACACGTTGTTGAAGATAATTATTTTTTTGAAGTACATAAAGAAAGAAGCTACTGACACATTGCTTCATGTTCGTGGATTATTTAATTTTTGTACCTGAATTTTCAATGGTGACCTTTATGCGATATAGAATGGAATTTCTGCTTACAAGAACTGTCAGACTAATGACAATAGCAGCACATATTTTGTGGCAGCAGTGTCAAATCCTTGACTCCTCTGTTCTAAGGAACCTCACCTCTACTGGAGATTGCTCAGTGAAGTGAGATCATTTTATGCTCATAACCATTCCTGTTTAGGGTCTTTTTATCTTGTTTTTTTTTTTTTTTAATTTTATTTTTTCCAGCCTGCAAATCGTCTCTCTTGTAAAATAGTAATGCTACACATTAGGAGGAGAGTGCATCAAAACTGCCCATTGAGACCTGTGATCCTCCCATAAAATGATAAAAAAAACACCATAAAAGTTATACTGGAACCGTATGTGAACTTATAGCATGAATAATAAAAAAAATTCATAGCTAACACTTCTATCCAAACTGTTTGATATGCTGCTTATTAAAACAAACACTAGAGAATTATACTAAGAATTTCATATTATACCTTAGTGCCAAATTTAAGATTATACAGTTAGATTAATAAAGAAAATATAGAAATTAGAAATGAAGAAATTTTCATGATATTTTTCTAAAATGTTTCTGGTTTCTTATGCAAATGTTGGTGGGCATAAACAACTCCAGAATTTCATTGAGTCATATAGAAAATGGTGTCAGGAAATGATTTTAAAATCTACAATGCTTTGAAGACTTATAGTGGTTTTGCTTTAGCTAGAGGTTTCTAGATTGTCAGTATCCTAAACCGAAGTTCTGCTACTCTGCTGGCACCAGAAAAGTAGCAGAAATTGTTTAGGTTATAAAACCAGAGAGAGGAAAGAAACCTAAACAAAGAGGTCAAATACACCATTAAATCAATATATATCTGGGCAAATAACTCTTTCCCCTGCTTTCTCCCCTTCCTAGTAAATATCCGTCATTTAAGGGAAATAAAATAAATAAAATAGGTAGGCCATTGTTGTTTGCCACTTGATTCAGGTGAACTAAAAAACTCAATAAAATATTCCTGAGTTAAGTTTTAGAGAATAAGTAAGACCATAGTAAAATGTAAATGTGGTGCAGTAGAATTGCACATATAAGTTTGTATGGAATTTGAAAAATGTCTGTGTAAAGAGGTCTATACAGTTTGATCCCGTCCATTAAAAAAAAAAAATTACTAATATTAGAGGTTGTTTCATTAGGGAAAGAATATTGAAGGCAAAGTTTGCAGTGGAGAGCATAAGAACATGGAGGACATGGAGAGCAGAAGAAACTTGATTTAATAATGTAGTAATAACTAGTAACCATAGATGTGTAGAGATGGCTCATTTGTCCTTGATGTGTGAAAAGTCTAGGAGGGATAGAAACACTTATGCTTCAGTGCATGCACCAGTTATTAAGTACTTGGTGAAAGACATTCTTCTATGAACAGATTATGACTATGGTTTTTTTTATAAAGATTGAAAAATGGCAGATACCAGAAATATAAAGGAAGACTGGAAAAAACTGATCTGACATTATGGAATCCTATTTAATATTTCGATAGACAATGTTGATAAAATTGAAAGTGCTTTTTGATAAGTAAGTTATTGTAAAAATATTAGTCATTTGAAAAATATATATGTTTTCATTCTTCTATTCTACCTAGAGGGATGCTCTAACACAGTAGTAACAACTTCGGTAAATATATTTATTTAATGATAAAAAAGAGATGTGCAAGAATCAGAATAATTATTTTTGAGAATATCTCTGATATGAGTCAGGTAAAGATAAAGAAAATTCCATTCAATTAACTCTTTTCCAGGTCACTGATGATAGAAGTCAATAGAAGAAAACAGTCCCTAGAACAGACACAGCATATAAGCGATGGGCTTCTTCTCCTCAGGAAACTGATCTGCCACACTGAAAAAAGCAGCTATTAAGGAGAAAGACATAGATGTATAAAGGAGGAACATGTATTTTAAAATGTCTTCACTCGGTGACCCACTTCCTGCTCTCATTTGTTAGCAAAATATCCAGGACCTCAGAATAGTTTAATCCATGAGACTTGAACTCCCCACTGGTATTAAAAAATTCTGATATTTATAGTCAATCTACAGCAAGTTTCATCTAACACCCATAATCTTTAGCAAAACTAATAAACAAACAAAAACATAATTAAAACCAGCAACCAGATATTTCAAACAATATGTCCAAAGTGCATGACATGTTTGTAATAATATCAGACATATGTTCAATTGTTAAAAAAAAGATACATAATATGATGGAAGTTTTGTAATATTGGCAGTACTGAGTTTCTTTTGAGATGGCTGTAGCTTTTTTCCCCTATGAAGCAATCTCCAAAGCGTAACTTCTACTTAAATAAAAACTCTAGCAAACTTTCTTGGTTAATGAGATTCCATGTTAATCCCCCATGCTGCAAATCAATTATTTAAAGCCTTTCACAGCTAATGGATCATATAGTACTTTCTGGTTAATGCCAACAAGCTAGTTGTAATGCAGGGAAGCAATCAACAGTCTTAACCACTCTGTTTTAAGAATACTTCTCTGTGGCTAAAGAAGAAATTACACAAAATATTTTAAAATAAATTATTTTTGCATAAGAAAAACACAGAACTCAAACTGCAGCAGGGAATATATTATCATGCTTACTAGTAAAAGACTAAGAGCTGTTATATGTTAATTGCAAATTCTGCAATGCAATAGTCAAATATCAATGCTTAGCATTTTTCAGGAAAACCTTTTCTACAGAAGCATATATTATACTGACTGTTTCTCACTAGATGTTGAAGAAATAAAGTACTGCTACTACAGTAGAAATATTAAGTGTTCTGGATATTTTATAAATTTAGGTAATGTAAGTATGTTGTTTCTCAACTTATTTGTGATGCATTGTGATTGATATTCTGCAATGGCACTGAATGGATCTTCTCACTTATATAAATGTATGTAACAATGGTATGTTATTGAGGAAAGAAGTTTGTGACAATAAGGAAAAAAGATAACATGGTAAATTACTCGTATCCAGGCCAAAAAAAAAAAATAGAAAATATCTCTTATCAAAACAAAAAAAAAAAAAAAAAAAAAAAAAAGTAATAAAATTTGTCATTTAGAAGAAAAGTGTTTAGCTCCTGCTACTGCGCTGGTTTTGTCTAGGAAAGAGGTATATTTCTTCACTGTGTCTTTTATCTGGCTACATTTTGGGTTTGAGACCCAAACAGTGTTAATAACACAGAGTGCAGACCGCTTTGTGGGATTTCTGGTACGTCTGGAATCAATTGCCCTAGGGGTGGTAACAGAGCCCCACCAATTGCTATGGACTGATACAGAGCACACAAGAATAGGATGAAGGTCCTGAACACCTGCAATATATTGATGATGTTACTGTGGGGGGTTTGATGCTTTATCCCGAGCCAGTAATTAAGCATAACACAACCGTTCGCTCACTTTCCCACCAAGGAAAGTTGGGAGAGGAGAACATTGGAAGGGTAAAAGCTAGGGAACTCGTGGATTGAGAGAAAGACAGTTTAATAGGGAAAGCAAACAAAGAAGACCAAGGAATTCATTCACTGTTTCCCATGGGTAGACAGGTGTTCAGCCATCCCCAGGAAAACAGGGCCCCATCACACACAATGGATACTTGAGAAGACCAGTGCCATCCAAATGTCCCCCTCTTTCTCCTTCTTCTTCCCACTTTATATACAGAGCATGATGTCACATGGTCTGGAATATCCCTTTGGTCAGTTTGGGTCACCTGTCCTGGCTGTGTCTCCTCCCAACCTCCCATGTACCCCCACTGTGGCAGGATAGAAAGCAAAAAAAGCTTTGGCTCTCTAAGCTCTGCTCAGCAAGAACAAAATTATCACTATATGATCAACCCTGAGTTCAGAACAAATACAAAATGCAGCCCCATAGCAGTCAGTATGAAGAAAATTACTCCACTCAAAACCAAAACATGGGGCAATGCAGATATGTTTGAGAAAAGTAGAAAAATAATTCAGATTTTCCTGGAAGCTAGTTTTGGCATAAAGCAATTGAAAGTCAGAGGCCTTGGACTTCAGAAGATCTAACTTTGACCTCTTCAGGGAGCTATGCAGAAGGATCTCATAGGAACGCAACCTAGAGAGAAGAAGGGTCCAAGAGAGCTGGTCAGTATTTTAGGACCACTTCTTCCTGGCTCAAGCGCATCCGTTGAGGCACCAATGTGCTTGAGCAGGAGGGTTAAATGAGGTGACTTCCACTAATCCCCTCGAATCTTGCCCAATGTGTGGTTCTGCTACCTGTACAGAGATCAGTTTTTATGAATAAAATGGCAAGATGGGCATCATTACATTGTAATGGATGTAATCAATATAATAACAGCTAAGTCTCTACTAACTTACAAAAAGGAAACACAACATTACCACGAACTTGAGAGCTCTAGGGTGTCCCATCCCGCTGTAAAAGGGGAGTCGGGGAGGATTCTTTTTCATAGATTTCACAGACGAAAATAAAGCTCAAACGCTGCAATATTGTATCTGAGAACCGTTTATTGATAAAGAAGCGTAAGTGTTCCTACCAAAGAGGGATAGAAAAGGAAGCAGAGAGGGGGAAAAGAGAGACGACAAGAGCAGCAGTGTCAGGACCCCGCTGTGGCCCGGGAGCGCTGTCGGCGCAGCTCGGCACACGGAGCGTGTGTGCCGCAGCCTGTGCTGAGTGTGCGCGGCTGCCGGGCCGGGCGCGATTTCGGAGCAGCTGCGGCTGTCAGGGCCGGGCTGCGAGGAAACAGCGGAGCCCTGGGCTGCCGTGGGGCCGAGCTGCCTCGGGGAAGCGGCAGGGCAGGACAGGGCCAGACAGGGAAGGCAGACAGGGAAGAAGCAGGAGGGCAGGGAGAAAAAGGCGCGGGGGAGAGGGGGGACCGAACGACCCCCGCTCCCTTCCAAAGACCCAGAGAAAATGAGCCCGGGTTGTGGTGGTGCAGTTCACCGGTTTTATGTGCTAATGCCCCTCCCATAGCCCGATTTCCTGGGCATTTTTTCCCGGGCACCCGGGATCTGCCCCGCCGGCAGGGGGGTCGCCTGCAGCCCGATGGCGGCAGCTTCGTGTGCCCTGCTCGGCTGCCAGGCGGGGCCTGCCCGGGGACAGGGCTACCTGCCCGGGCACAGCCCCTGTAGTAACTTTGCACCTCATGTGTAACACGTGATGAGGCATGAAGAAAAATCAAATTGGTCCTCCTCATAGGGGTGTTTTAATAAAAGTTCACAAAATCTAAATGACCAACCAACATTGATTTCATTTCAATCTTGAAGTATTGACTTTTTTTTTTTTTTTTCCCCCAGGGAATGAGTATTGCAAACAAAGAAACGGTATAATAAATTTAAAACATTCCTGAAAGTCGCATGGAGAAGAAACTTCATGTATCCTTTCAAATCAGGGAAACATGATATTGCATATAATAGACTGAGAAAATAAATAAAGTCACGGGGCAAAAATAAAACAAAACAAAACAAAAAACGCACCAAAACCCCAACAGAAACAAAATCACCAAAAAACAGAATAAAAGGGAAACAGGATAAAGACTAGAGGTTTATGTAATGTTGGACACTTAGAGTTACCAGTCTGTGAGTTTTGTTTTTTACTTGATTTTGGAGAAATGAAAAACGAATCAAGGTATTGATCACAAGGTATAGATCACAGTATAGCCAGAAATAATGATTTATTTATGATGAATACTCAACTCAGATAAAATATGAATAATATGAAACCATGAAAAGAAAGTAATGATTATAGGGCATTTTTATTTTCCTAAAAAATATTTTTGTATTTTTACATGACTATAGGACATTTTCATTATTATTATGATTTTTTTTAAACAAGAAAATACAAATATATACAGAAATTGAGTATCTTTTAGTGATAATTATGAATAGAGAATCTTGTACTTAATTTAAAAATAATTAAGAGATTTTTGTTTACTTTTGTGCAACTTTATCTTCATTCAGAGAAGGACCTAAAAAGAAAGTATAATAAATGAAAACTCTTCCTAAAATATGTCCAGATAGCTCAGAAATAGCCAACTAATTCCGTGGAAGGGGTCTCCTTGAGCTCAGTTCTAGATATGCACTAATTCATAATTTCCTGTGGTTATTCAGTAAGTAACCAAGAAAGATCATTATGTTTTTAGCAAATTTGCAATTATTTTGTGCATGCATGTCACTAGTAGGTATTTGAACCTTATTGCTTTTTTCCTTAGAAAAGCAGTAGTGGTTCCATCATCTTTTACAGTATTGGCACCTTTAGGCAAATGCCCAAGAAGGTCTGGGTAAACTTAATCACCGCGGCACAAAGGAATTAATCTGCCATGTCACTTATGATGATAAGGTCTGTAGGACATTCAGTCTGGGGGTACTTCTATCTCTGGAGCCAGCAACTGTGTAATTGTGGGATGAAAAGAATGGTAAGCGGGGTGGAGGAGCATCAGTGTCTAGTACTACTCACATATGGAAGTTACCAGCTTGGCTGCGATATCTGCACCAAAGGATTATTTTTGTCTTTCAACAAATTGTTCTGGAGATTCCAAAAGAGGAACAGTGCAGGAAAACACAGACAAGATACTCTATAAGAGGTCTACACATTAGCTGTGTCACTTACTCTTGAGAAAAACACCGTACTAGCTCCTAGATAGCCCAAAGAAAAATAAAGTGCAAATAAAATATTATGAAAAAAATTGAGTATTTTAATGAAAAAAAAAAGAAAATATTAAAAGCATGTTTTTTTCAGTGATACTTGTCCTCACATTATTTTGCTAGTATTTTAAAGTTCTCTATCTAAATCATAACAGCCTTTGAAAAAAAGAATATTTCTAATTACTTCTTTTGAAAGATATCTTTCTTTTTCATGTAATCAGAAAAATCTTTTAAATCAATTATTTAAATATTATCAGAATAATAATAACAGCTATTTTTGAGTGTTATTTACAAAGGGGCTTAAAATGAACTGAAATATTAAGTAGGCTAAAAATTTATGAGTTAATGTAAAAAATAATTCCTTTCATCCCCTTTAAAATCACTTACTGTGCATTTGACCTTCTGAATAAATCTATTATTACAGAACCAACATTAGTGTGAGGATGATGATTACTATTGTAATTAAAGTCACTCAACAAGATAGCAAATAATTTAAACTTCCGTAGTGTGTAAAATAAAAGGAACTTGATTCATTCTGTGACCCTACAGAAAACAAGGTGTCTTCTCCTGTGCAGTGAATATGCTATACATAAAACCATACTACATATGCAGCCTTTCAGAGGATTCTGACTTTTTTGCCCTGACAAATTTTTTTGAGCTCCAAAGATCCCAGCATTTTTTAAAATGAGTTATTCCCATGAGAGTGAATATTTCAAAGTATATCTAGATGGTGATGGTGTGGGAGGCTTGACATTTTGAAGTTTCTACTGCCCAGGCAGTAATTTTCAAATAACTTACTAAAATAATTAAAACTACTAGATTGAAGAACTGAGAAGGAACCCAGCAAAAAAGCTACAGAAGTGTAAGCTTAAATAGGGTGAACATAGCGATAGAAACTCTTTAAGAGCTATTTTCCCCTAGGATTTAATACTGACTTGCCATATGGTATAAAAAATGTGATAGGTCTGCACTTATAAGGAACAGTTCCTACAGGGTGACTTTTCTGGAACTGTCAGGATCTGTGTTTTGATGAATATAACTGGGACTACTTCTTAACATCATGTGAAGGTTTAATATAATCCATGGGTGTTTGCTTTACTTCCTCTATTTATTTTATTAAATTTATCTGACTGGCAGAAGAGACAGGTCAAAAAACAAGTCAACAAATCAAATGAAGTCATATGACTACTTTGTGTGAATGATAAATAATTTCCATACAATTCAAATGTTGTTGCTGCTGTTTTTGCTCAACACTTACTTATTATGAGCATTCAGAGGAAGGAATGAAATAAACTAAGACTATTCCTTGTTTATATGGAATCGTGTACCTCTGTGTGTGTGAGCCATAAAGGAGTGAAAGTCTTAAACAGTGCAATTTTTTGTACATTCTTGTGATGGTTTTTTAGTAATTAAGTGCTGCACTCATACTAACAAATATCCTTATAAAAATTCTCATTACCTCTAGAAGGTATTATTCTTTTTTTTTTTTTTAATAAGTATGGAACTGAAGCCAATTAGCCTATCTTTGCTCTAAAAAGTTTTGAAATGTTTATTGAGGATTGCCCTGAGATAAAAATATTGCCTAGCAGCTTTTAAGAAAATTGGCTTTTGGTGAAAGTTGCCCAGCAATGAGTTATTACAAATTTGGGCTTTGCTGCTGAGATCTGGATTCTTCCTTTTTTTTCTTCCTAGCATCAGTGTGTATATTTGCAAGATAAGTACAGCATTGCTTAGTCACATATGCAGTGTGATTTCGGAAACCTACGTTAACTCGATTAACTCTGTTAATTGATGACATTCTGAAGAACTGGTGATTCCATTTTGATTTTATTCTGTAAAAATTAGAATATACTTATTAGAATAATATACTTATTAGAATAATATACTTATTAGAATATATCTATTAGAATATATATATAAGTTCCAATTAAAAGGGGCATTTGCAATGCAGTAAAGCTTAGCATACATCTAAAAGTGCAGTCAGGCAGCATCACTTCACAAAGATAAAATACATTAGGGCATATGCACTTGTGACTGAGTGATTGAGACCCTTTGGAGTAACACAGATCTGTTAGGATTTGCAGACATAAAGTGACACCATAAATAAAAACTCTGAAGAAATACTTGCTGTTAATAAAAGCTAATGTCAATAGCAAAGAGTTAGTAGTTAGAGAGTATGTGTTAATGTCTCTAGTTCTATCTGTGTCACTTACCCTGCAACCAAAAGAGCTACTGAACTATAAAATGTATGGATTGAAATTGCTTTTGAGGACAGCATTAGTATTATAGCGCCCCAAGTACAAGTACTGTAAATCCACATGCACCTTATCAAAAAGAAAAAACATATCGAGGGAACTATTACATGTATATTTGTCATTTGTATAGAATTATACCAGTCTTCATGATTGAATTTATCTTTTAAAATTCACTTCTTCAGAAGAATGCTATGGAAAGTTTAGAATTATTTTAGCACCCCTACACAGTATTTCTTTTGGGAACTGATCTGTAGGAGCTCCATTGAACTCACTGCATATTGTAATAGGGTAGGCAGATTCAGACATCCCGCATCCTTGCATAAAGATGACAAAACTAGTTTTACCAGTACATTTTAAGATTAGATTTCACAATTAAAAATACCTACCGTGTATATCTGCAAGAGAGTTTAGAGGAAACCAAGAAGTAACAGAAGTTTTCCTTTTATAATCAGTGCAGAAATCTAGATCTGCTGAAACACCAAGTGGAATTACATGTTCTTATGTCAGTATGTAGTTTTGTTTCTTAAAATTAATGGGATTCAACTATTCAAGTCAGAGTATATCTGAGCATGAGTACATTAAGGATAGAAACTGAAATTCATTATGTTAATGTATCAGCTGTATGTTCACCCTGCTCAGTGCTGTTCCATGCCAGATATGCCAATTCTAAGTAGCAGTATTTCAGTGTTTTTACAATATTCTTTTTGTCTAACACACTGCTTTCCCACTCATGCTTTCTTGCTTATCCAGAGACAGGAAGGGTACCTTTCTGCAGCCTCACTTTGCACCATGAAGACTTAACAAAAAAAATAAAAGACGTTTAAGTATGGTATAAGCCAGCAGTGTCGATTGCAGGATCTTTTGGTAAAAGATTTTTATTTTCCTGTGTAAAACATCCTATTCTGTAAATCACCTGCCAAATATGGATGACCAGATATATATCAGAGAGATACCTTCTTACTGACAACTTCATTCATTTCAATTGAGTTACTCTCAGAGATTAATTTGACTCATTAAATCAAAACTAAGTTCTCACTAAAATTAGTTGTAGCCCTCCTGCTTGTCTAAACAGCCTTAAATATCTAAACTATTACTAGATCAGATAAATTCATTACTACGCTTGAAAAAGTGTCAGTCAAAACATGAAGAATATTTTGTATTTCCACCTTTCTGGCTGATTGCAATAGCTCCAGCTGTGTGTGATTATCTCTAGATTAAAAAAGCAACAGCTAAATGGAATGACAGAATTATAGAATCACTTAGTTTTGAAAAGACCTTCAGGATCATCAAATCCAACTGTACATTTAAAGACAATGAATATTAAGGATTCTGTGAAAAGACAATGCAATAAAATATTTTTCCTCTATGTTTTGTAGAGTCGCACAAACCTGTGTATTGTTGTTTTATGATCCAAAACTACTTTTCTTTGGTTTGTAATGGAGGGGAAAAGCATCTAAAGGAATTTAACATCGACATGAATGTTAAGAGAAGCCCAAATCAAAGATGCCTTAAGTACTGAGATTACATATTATTTTTGTTATTATTATTACATTATTTCTTTATTAAAGTACTCTACAGAGCTGCAGAAGACTTAGAAATTATATCCATGAGACCAGTCAAGTTAATATGTGAATAATTTGTGTGGACAATCTGGATGAGGAATTGGACAAAGAGCAATGCTGTGGAGTTCACATATACTCCAAATTTGTGCTGTCACTTAGATGCATATTCTTTAAAGCCAACACTTTAAAACACTTTTCCTGAGTATAATAAGTACTAATATGGATATGTGTTTATTAGCAAATGCATAAAAACATATATACAGATGTCTTCATAATGAATAGGTTTTTAAAGAAAGGCAGTATCTTCTATTGGCTAAAGGCATCTAAGCTTTTTGTATCCCAGTGCTTTTGCCCTATTATTGATTCCAACAAAATTTGGCCAGGACACATTTGGTTGATTTGAACCTGAAATCTAAAGCAAGATGAGGCATTTTCATTAAAATCCATCTGTGAAATGCAAACTTCTCCATTCAATTTAAACTGGACTTTTAATCCTTTAGATACTGAGCAGTCTTATTAGTTGCTGCAAGTCTTAGTGAGTGAATGTTAGGGAGCCTGATGGATATTTATTTGACAGTCATATTTTATTCATGACACATAACAGAACGTACATGGCTAATGGCCAGGAAATAATCACTCTTTTGCTGAATGCATGCATTTAGGTATTTTATGAAGCTGCTTGAAATCAGATAATTCCCGAAAGAAAACTGGCAGTTCTGCTGCTGAAATACATTACCTAGTTCCAGAGGATAATTCAAACTTTTTTGCCCATTACTATCTATGATACTAAGAACTTTGTAAGAAATTATAATCTATAGTTTGCTCCTCTGAGTTACCTGGCAAGGAAAGAAGAAACGTTTTATAGTTGGTTAAAAAAAAAAAAAAAAAACAAAGAAAACCTCACATGCTTTCAGAAAAGCTTGTGGTGTACTCACACAAATTATGAATTATAAATTGAGACCAAGTGCTTAACAGTGAATGAAATGATGTGTGAAATTATTGAAACTGTTTATACTTATATATTGTTTAATAAATTAGCAGTTGGATAGAGGAAAATACTCATTCATATACCACCAGTAAAGAATTAGACAACTTTCGTTTTGTGGTGATAAGTGTAACTGTATTTGACTGAGTTGGAGAAAATCAACAGTAAAAATATTTAATTGGCTTTTACAACAAAAGTTATTGAAATTTCATAAAACAAATATTCTAGATATCTGGTTAATATTTCTATTATTCTGTTCTAATAATGAAATGAGACAGGTTTAATTATTTCATTATATTGATTTAAATTTTCATTAATTGCAAAGTAATCATTGCCTTTATTGTATTTTGTTATTTAAAAAGGTAAACTGAAATACTTGTCTTTTGTTTTAGCTACTTGTATTTTCTTAATCATATTTCTACAAATGAAAAACCCTCTGAAAACTAGATATGTCATCAAGAACTTTAATCAAAGTCTTACATTGTGATTAATCTTTAGCTCTCTAAAACAAGACTTTTTTAACATTTGGAGAAAAAAGCAAGTACTTTTAAATAAATGATACTCCCACAAAAGCACACACATAAACAAACAAATGCTTAAGGATTACAAAGTGTACTTTTCAGTAATTACACACTCAAAGCTATTTAGTCCTCTGCTCTTAAGCATTGGGTAATTGGTTTTGAGAAAGGTGAAGAAATAGGTTCTGGTAACAGCTGGATAAAGAAAAGTCATATTAGAATATGAAACTTCCTTAAAAAGCTTATTACAAAAGATTGCCAATGACCTTGCTGTAAAAGAAATGTCAGTGAAGCTCATGCAGCCTGACTCTGAAAGACATAACTTAGACAGCAAAGCAAAGCAAGGAATACATTTCTGCAGCTGATGCAAAAGTAACAAAGGATAAAGAATTTTGAAGTAAAAATTACACTCAAATGTATTTCTTGAATTAAGAAAGTACAGACTAAAAGAATATGAGTGTGTTACATAAGAAATTCTTAGATGTAAGTAATCTTCCAATCTAAAAAGTGTGAATTGATAACATATAAATAAATTACTACTATGTATAAATGTGATTTTCAGTTAAGGCCATGAAATTGTGGGCCACACATACTTGATGGTCTTTGATTATCAGGCAGCTTTCAAACTGATACATTAAAAACTTTGCTACAGAAATCTCAAACATTGTTAAAACTGGAAGCAAGAGATTGAATTGGCGGCTTCTCAGAGTGATTTTTCTCAGAAAAAATAAGGCTGGGGTATTTTTTCCCTGATGCTTAAATAGGAAATTCTAAGATCAAACAAATACCATTTCACTTTTTTTTTTAATCTAAAATTGATCCAGGTAGGTAGGGATATATTAACCTTTATAAAGAGGTGAAGGAGAATAAAAGAGAGGAAAATAAAATAAACAATCTACCAGTAGTTTCAAGTGTTATTTTTAGTAATTTCTCTGAGTTTTCTGTAATATTATGAAAACAAAACAACTTCCAAATAAAAGTTAATCCATTTTTTAATTTTTTTTACAAATAAAACTGTAATTTTGCAATTAAATATTGTATTCAAAAGTTTACTATGAACTTTTACTGAAGATGTGCAGGATCTTTGAATATCAAGGCCAAAGTCTGAAATTTATCACTTCACAACTAAGTATCAAAAGCCTTCTTCAAAAATGCAAAACCAAGGGACAAAATTGTGTCTGGAATTTTCTTACTAGTCTTCAGTAGTAATAAAAAGAAATAATTGGCATTTGCAAGTCAAAGTTACCTTGAATTTAGATTTTACTGTTTTTGGAAGTTCTTTTTATAGTATAGAAATTTCTGGTTTCCTGAAAAGAAATTGGGAAAAAAAAAAAAAAAAAAAAAAAAAAAAAGCTCTAAATAAAAAAATCAACTTTTCAACATATTTTAATTTTTTTTCTTAGAATTTATTATTAAAAAAGGAAAATAGAGATACATTTTTAAAAGTAACTTTTCATTTTAAAAAACTCCACATTTTGAAGGAAAATTCCAACCTATTCTATAGAGTTCTGAGAATGACACTGGAAGAAGATTGCTTTTGTTGCTGTGTATTCTACTTTGTTTATTACAAGCTTAATGCTATAGAGACCACTGAACTTATTGAACAAATGAACATATTTCCTAGATTTTAATGACATTTGCTAGTAGTTCAGTTCTACACTTCCTTTTCAATTTGTTTTTTTTCTATCTCCTATAGTCCTATTTGTCTTTTCTGTCGAAAAAGAAGGAAGACATAACCAGATTTTGCTCCTCCATTCACTGAGAATGTGAAGATTTTAGTGGATTATCCTGTGTCTTCCAATATGTTTTCATCCTTTTCCAAGATCTTACTTGCTGGCCTCAGCAATAATAAACAACATACCAATTAAACTGAACTAGAGTGGGAGAAGAAAGAGAATATCATTTAGCAGTTGTAAACTAGAATTTGAATGAATAAGGCAAAAAGAGATAAAGAAATTCAACTCCATATTCCAGGAGGTTCCAGTTATATGCTCCTAGACTCCTGCATCTAAAGAAGGAAGAGGATATTACAAAACTTGTTTTATTAAAAAGACCAATTTGTTAATCCTCCAAAGTTTGAGGTTTGAGTGCTGTTCAAAAATATTTACTGAGACTATGAAGACTGGAACCCCAAATTTCTCAAAATACTTCTTTTACTTTTCTTGATTGTTTTTGATGTTTCTCGTGTTCAAGTTTATCTGAGAACAAGGATGAAGGTACACGTATTGTCTTTCTGAGCAGTGTGAACACCGCTGACCATTTTGTCTTTGACGATCTCTCAGAAGTGTAGATGGCAAATTATTCAAAATCTGCCCTAGTAGCAAGGTATGGCAGACTGAGGCAAGACTACATGACTCCTCTGGGGTGTCAGGGAAGAGGAACTTTTATTTATTCTGCACATGTTTATTTAACTATGATTATATATATACCAAAAATACATGTCACATTCCACGGTTGCTAAGGTTTTATAAGGACTATCAGCTGATTTTCTTTGCAAAAAGATATTTTCTGTGGCTCACATTTCAGACAGTTGTTAGTAAGTAGATTAAATTTTTGAGGTGGTTAATTGTTCCTATATAAATTTGCTTAATTATGTTATTCTTTAGAAAAAAATGCTTTCATATAGATTAACTTCAGTAGTCCCTGCTTTTTCACTGTGTTACTGAAATGAAACTTTCTACACAACCAGTCTAAACCAGATGATGTAGAATCTTCATCCTGTAATTAGGGATGAATGAAGCTCAGAAAGCTTTGGGTTTTGGATCATCTTTCCAAAGTTAAGATGCTTAGCTTGTGTTTTTATGAACTTATCTGGCTGAGGCGATGTTTTTGAAAGGAACATATAACTTCTATCAGTATTCAGATACTTTGTATATGTTGATTAGTTAATCTTTAATAATGAAAGGATTCTCTAAAAAATTATAAAAAGGTATATGAGGTAAAATTCAAATATCAAAAACATTTTGGGAAGGAATTCAGCAAGGTAATATTTCCTATGGTAGGTGTTCTTACCATTTCGCTGCTTAACATTTGATCTTTTCTTTTCTCCATCTTGAGAATTCAAACAGAAAAGTATTTTCACTACCCTTCTGCACAAGATGAACTTTAATATTTGCACTAAAATGACAAGTCTCTTTTTATCTTTCCTTCTTCTTCCAGAAATTGCAGAGATATGACTATGAGTGAATGTGTACATTTTGTGGCAGATAGAAGCTTACCTCATCACCTAAGTTATCCAACCATTTTAATCCTTATAGGTCAGACATATTACTGTGCATACAACTTTGAAGCTGTAGCTATTAACTTCTAGTTTAATAAGACAGGACTCAGTATTTGCAATTTCAACTCATCCAGAACTCCCTCTGACAAGAGAAAATAACTGAGGTGCTTAACAGTCTTTCCAATATACTATACCTGCAATTCATGTTATGTTGAAACAGAGCTATCTGACAATCTCTTGAAGACTTTATTTTGCTTGCCATTTTCTTTAAAGTATATTTCAAGTGCACTGAATTTGCATACATTATAACTTTAAAAAAGAATAGTGTCTTCTTATCCATAGTGTCAAAATTTCGAGCTGTAATAAAACTCAATCTCTTTGAATAAAGCTCTTTCACTATATCTGATTTATGGACATAAGCACTGTAGCATGAGAGGTACATTTATTAGGTACATTTAGGTACCATGGGTACTTCTCATCTAATAATAGTTCATCACCTTGTACTCAGCATATTTATATGAAAGGCTTTTCTCAGTCTTACAAGGAGATCCAGTGTTTTAGATTTTTATTTGCCATGCAGTTAACAGAGTAAAAATATGAATATATATTTTCTCTCATTTTTGTTTCTGGCAGGGCTATTCACTCATGATTAAAAAAACCCAAGTGGGCTTTCTCAAAACGGAATGAGTAAGAATGTGAATATGTTTGGTTTGGAGATTCTTTTGGCGGGGGTTGCGGTTTCTTTTAGGAAAGTCCATGTTTTTTCTTTTTTTGCACTTGAAGCATTCTGAGTACTTTGTTTTATGACCATGGTTTTAAAGGACAAAAAAAAAGAAAAAAAGAAAAAAAAAGAGAGACAGTGAAAAATTTTAAAAGTCAGTATTACGGACATAATTTCTGTGTGCCTTTGTGTGTCTGTGTGTATTATGGCTTTCTATTTTTCAATATACTTGGTAGAAGAAAATGTATGCATAAGAAATTGATGTATAATCACTAACTACACCTAGTTTAAACTTGTAATTGATAACATTCTGCACATAATATCTGGAAAAACTTCTTCAATTCCACATTGTCTTGCAAGTTCTCAGGTTCTGGGATGAAAAGGAACACCTTCCTGATTCCCATATGATTTCTTTACCAATGTTAATCACAACCTTCCAGTGAAGTTACAATATTTTGTCTACTCTGTATTATATTTGTTTTTTTAATCAATTGTGTAACTTAATATGTATTTATGCAGTTTAATAGTAACCGAAGTTTGGAACTTCTATTTTTTTTTTCATATGAATAAAGATCTCAATTATATCTAAATGATGGTTCATTCTTACACATTTTTGACACTTTAATTTAAAAGCAAATATGAGTTCAACTATAAATATGTATTATGGATTTTATCTTAGAGAATCCTTTCATTATTAAGGAGTAACTACTCAATGTATAGGAAGTGTCTGAATACTGATAGAGGCTATATGCTTCTTGTAAAAACATCACCCCAGCCAGATAACTTCATAAAAACACAACAATAAATAGGCAAAATTGAAGTTTGATAAATAAAATAAAATGTCTCAAACCCAGTAGGAAAATATAAGATATATCTAAACAAGTTTTCAGAGAAAGCTATTTTATTTATAGTAAAGGAACCACATGTAGATTATCAGATTTATTAAACCGTGTATAATGTTTCTGACATTTTGGATCTCTTCTTGTTTTTATTATGACAGTGGAGAAATCTTACTTTTTTGTGACCATTGCTTGCTAGTAAATCAACAATTTGAAGTGAAGGAAAGGCATTTTGTTTAAAGGCAAAAAATAAATATGTAGAATCTATAGGTCTTTTTGTGTATTTTATGATAACCCTTATTGTGTCCACTGAAATTATACAGGTCTCTAAAAAATCTAAATAAAAAAATCAAGAGATATGTGGAATGAGAAAAATGAAAGCAGAAGATAGTTTAATATCTCAGAGGTAGAATACGCAGCAACAATGTCACATGCAGTTTAAAAAGCCCAATATAAATAACTGCCAACCTAAATATACTTTACTGATTAAAAGGAAATATAAAGTATTTGATGGAAATAGGAAAAAGAAGGGTAATCTGTTTTCCTTATGGAGGTTAAAAAATGGTACAAGAGACAGAATGGAAAAACAAAACTGAGACCAGGCCCACGTGCAATTAGAAAGAAAAAGAGTCAGGAGAGACCTGAAAATGAATATTGAATGCAGCACACACATTCATCATAAGTAGTAATCATAATAATCATCATCAAAGTGATAATAATAATAATTTTAAAAATAAATGAAAGAAAAAGAACCAACAAGATTATTTGGATTAGATTGTTAGCTAGTTTTATATAAAACTTCTGAATTCAAGACCTTTTTTCCTAAGAATTTGTGCCAATTTGTTCTTTCTCAGGGAATCTTTGTCATTTCACACCAAAAAAGCAAAATTATGAAATAAAATGTATCCTAGAATTAAATACTCTGAAGCAGTTATAGAAAAAAATTTAATCAGTGAAAGTTTTCATTTTAGAGCAACTTGATGTGAAAGAGTCTGATGTAGATCCTTAAAGATGATTTAAAGTTAAAAGAATGATGCCGAAGATTTTTGGCTGTGTAGAAGAACTCATGTCGTGTAAGTTTATAATTTCCCTCATCATGTTCACAGTATGTTGCAGTATGTCTGTTTGCTTATTGAGTGTTTTGACTTTTCATTCTTATTTTTTTAATTTAAGGAAAGTTAGCATAAAGTGAGTAGAGCTGCAGAAGTAGGGTAGAAGATCAAGAGAACAGGGTCATGTATAACGTCGTCTTAGATTCTAATTGTGTAATAGCTAAACTATGTCTATGTAACAGTTAAAATAAAACATTATGCTATTCTGTACTTCCTTTGCCTACTTAACTTCATCCTCATTATTTTTTTAATATGTTGTGTGGCCCTTTTTTAATAAAAAATATTTTTAACCTGCAAATTAGACCTTTCTTTTAGAATATTGTGTGCCCCTGCTTCCTTTGAGATGAAAGGCACAGCCAGCCAGACAGAGAAAAATAGCAGTCTGTTTAAGAAAGAAGTGAGGAGAGAAGGTCACCGGTCACATTTTATACTGTGTTATATGATGTAGGATTCAGCATCTGAGCAGTAAAAGATCTAAATAGACCGTCTAAGAAAACTCTGTCCTTTTTATACTTTTCAATATATAAAAATGATTATGTATATAATTTACATTCATGTTCTTTATAGAGGTTCTCTTACATCTAAAGATTTCTGTAATATATTTAAAATAACAGACATTTAAAACCATAATTTATTAATACATAATTCATTAACAGCAAAGCATATCTGCCTTATACATATCTTCTGCTAAAGATTAGCACCTATTTTGTAACACATTGCTTTTTAGTTTGCCTGTTCATACTATTGGTTTATTGCACAAGGTAAACTCAGCAGTCAGACCCTGTCTGGAATTTGAGTAATACCAGGAAATCCTTAAAAGCTGCACCTAATCTTTCATACATATTTAAATACTGAAATATTATGTTATGTCTGGGGCTTTAACTTGCATTCACTTCAGTAGATTACATAGCGTCTGGCCACATAAAAGCCTGAAATCTATTTTAATGTAAAATAAATAACTTTCATTTCAATTAGTAGCTCTAATTCAATTAATTAGTATTAGCAAACTAGGAAAAATTATTGTAATTTGGGCATAGATGTGTCAGCATAAAATACAATGCTTTAACTGATTTCTTACCATAAATTTCTCTTTTTTATTCCTGAGCTGACCAATTCTTTTTTCTTCAACAACTTTATAGAAGCCCCCTTGAGAGATGTTAGATGTTTAAATAGGATATTAGCTGACAATCAACCTGAAAAGTGGAAGACATGATTCCTAATCAGCAAAAAGCCCAGTGATTTATTGCTTTTGATTAGTCTGAGATTCTCATTTGTCTTCAAGGACCTGGAAAGCCAGTCAAAGGCTTCTGGGAAGTGATAGACTTTTAAAAACTTCAGTAGCTGCTAATCAAGAGCTTACCAATTGATCACTAAACCTCAGGTTCATGAGATCATATGGGATATTTCAACTGCTTTACAACTGAAATATTCTGGACTAGTGCAGTAAATTATGCTTTAAAAACTTTAAAGGAGTCCATAGGATGGAGCACCACTCCTATGAGGAAAGGCTGAGAACTGGGTTTGTTCAGCCTAGAAAAAAGAAGGTTTAAGGGGGACCTAGGTGTGGCCTTTCTGTACTTGAAGGGAACTTTCAGAAAAGATGAGGCAAGACTATTTACAAGAGCATGTAGTGACAGGACGAGAGGGAACTGGTTCCAATTGAAAGAGAGTAGGTTTAGAATAGATATTAGGGGGGAAAAATCATTGCTGTTGATGGTGATGAGGCACTGGAACAGGTTGCCCAGAGTGCCACATCACCAGAAATGTTCAAGACCAGGTCAGATGGAGCTCTAAGCAACTTGGTCTAGTGGAGCATGTCCCTGCCCAAGTTCTAGGGGCTTGGAACTAGATATCTTTAAGGTCCCTTCCAACCCAAGCCATTCCATGGCTCTATGATTCTACAGACTGTAGTGGGCTCATCATCAAAGCACAAAATGTTACCCCTTCATCAAATTACCAGATTACCTCTAAACAAGAGGGAGAAAACAGTGGGACAATGACAAGTGGTAAATACTGTAATAGCAAATGCTCATCTCTCCCAAAGCAAACTGTTTGATTAGAATATCTGGATGTTTTTGTTGTTTTGAGGTTATTTTCCATGAGGAAAGAAAAAAACCAATCTATTTCTTTCAGATATGCAAGTCAAAAATCTCCAAGTAAAATAGTGGTCACACAGTTGGATCATAGGAAGACCTCACTATATTTCTCATTCTGCCTTTCTATTTGCTTTTGGTATAGCTGCAGTTTGCCTCTCCAGCAATCCAGAAAACAGCTTAGTTGTTTTATTTGAAAACCATAAATGAATATGTATTAAACATAAACTGAAATATATCAATGCCATCTTACTTTTCATTAAAAAATTTCCATAGAAGAATATAACTGTAAAACTTGTTCCATTAATCTAAACAGTCTGCATTAATTTATGGTTTTAAAAATGACACTTTCTTTCAATCCAGCCATGATTTTCCGGGTGATATTTCCTTTCAGCCAGTTCTTTTCCTCATGTATGGAAGCTACATAGTTTCTCCTTGCAGAGAAAGTTTCATAAAACTTATAATCCTCATCATCTATAATTTATATCAGCAGAAAACAACAACAACAAAACCTAAAAAATTGAACAAAAAAAGAAAACAGCAGCTATGAGGGGAGGATTTTTTCATTCTTCATTAAAAAATATCCTAGGCCTTAGAGCATGGGAGCATATTTTTTAACTTGAACCTACTGTATGCATATTTAAAAACAGGCATATTTATGTATTTTGCTGCACTATTCTTACTTAAAAATTCCTATACAGTCAGAGACATTAAGTTGGATGTGAAACTTAGCCCAATTTATATTAAGGAGACACGTCAAATACCAAAAATATTAGGTCATTTTCAAACAGCACCTTTGGTACTGTACCCCAAACAGCAGTAGAAGGTGGGTAATAGAATACCCACATATCAGTTCAGTGGCAGATACAAAGGCGTGTTTTCTGCTTCAGCTGTGAGAGTTTCATATCAGTTTTGGATGCCAGATTGTGTAGGAGGTTAACAGTTATTTTAAAGTGCATCTGTAAATGAAAATTCATTAAATGGGAATGTAATCAGATTTTTTTCTTTATTAAACAAGACAGAGTTATAGATTAATTTTTCTCGTTCAGCATGAGGCTGAAGTGACAAGGATTGTTGAGTCAGTCTCCTATCAAAGAAGCAGTTTTGATCTCTAAGCTATCTTACCTTCTACTCCTCCTCCTTCTTTTCTCTTGCCCTAGTTCTGACAGCACATTTTCTTTCTCTTCTTTATACCATTACTGGTTAACTCATCGACTCTGAAGAATGATGTTCATTGTGAGGGGAGAGGGAGAAGAAAGGTGTTAGTTTGAACTAGTTCATGGAAGAGATCTCTGTTCCAGTTTCACAACATAAATGACTGTTATAAGGCACAATAAAGTGAGAGGCATAACATGGAGGAAGAGGCTGATTTGAACTTTAGAACATCATAGCATGTAACCAGCTTTTCAGATTATACTCTAGCAAAAACATTACTTTTAGTTCTAAATACTCACCTTGTGTATAAATCCAAAGAAGGGAAATGAAGTCTATAGCACAAGTTTATGAAAAATGCCTGAATGAACAGGAGATGTCTTGCCTGGAGAATAGGAGGCTGAGGGAAGACCTTATCACTCTCTACAACTACCTGAAAGGAGGAAGCAGGGAGGTGGATGTGGTCTTTTTTCCCAAATAACAGTTGATAGGACAAGAGGAAATAGCCTCAACCAGTGTTTAAATTGGATATTAGGGAAAAATCCAGTGACCCCTTTCCCCACTGAAAGGGTCATCAAGCATTGGAAGGGCTGCCCAGGGAAGTGGTGGTATCATGCCTGAGGGTCATTAAAAGATGTGTAGGTGTGGTACTTAAGGACATGTTTTAGTGTTGGGCTTGGCACTGCTGAGTTAAGAGTTGGACTTGAAGATCTTAGAGGCCTTTTCCAACCAAAATGATTCTATGATTCTATCGTCAAATGGTGTGTTTGAAGAATATTGAATGCAGCATATTATGGAAGATAAGTCCTTTGACCAGTGCAAAAATGGAATAACTACATTGAATCAAATCTATGCTGACATAGATCTGATGGAATATAATATGATTAATCAACTTGTTAAATACTTCTTTTCCTAGAGGACAGAAGACAAGAAGTTCCAAGAATATTATATTATCATTTTTATTTTAAAACAGGTTGCCACATTTGAGGAGAAAAATATTATGAAGTTATATTTATACTACAGAACAACCCAGAACAGGCGAGTAAATTGGTCATGGCATCCCTCCACAAAGGAAAGCTCCAAATGGACACACCATTTAGTACATTTTAAAGCACCAGAGTAAGAAATCAGCTCTGAGTTATGTGTCTTTATGAAGACAGGTTTCATTACTGCAGTTTCTCACTTAACTACTAAGAGAAATATTGTAATGTTATCATTTGTTGCTTCCTGTCTTGAGTTTCTCTATAAAGTTTATCAGTTGCACATAATGACAACATGAAGGATAGCCTCATGAATGAGGGAAATCTAAGGTTGCTTTGAATCGAAAATATGGGAATTTTTTTTTTTATTTTTGAGGTTGTATGTGGACTTTATTCAGCCTTAAGTGTTAATCAGTAATACCAGTAATATGTGAAAGTAAATGCAGGAAATAAACGGAAATTAGTAAACTAAAGCTGAAACAAATGCATTCTTTTAATCTATGGAAAAAACATATAGCAAACTATTCAGGTTGCTATTATATGGTCTCCTACAGATGTCAGGTCTTCATAAGTGAGACAGGATTCTGAGAAAGCATACAGTTTGTCACCAGATGACAAAGGGCATATAAACTGAGGCTTTGGAGAAATGTATTGCTGGAAACTAGGTGCAAGCAGAAATACATAAACAGTGTAAACATAGAAGCTATTTCCTTGTTCCTGTGGTGATACACTTTACAAAGTGCTTTCATTACTGTACTGCAATTCTGTATGACATTTGCTTCTGGAATGCTTTATCCTGTTCTGCTGATGCTTTTCTCTACCTGTTTATTTTTTCCCTGTAAATAGCAAAATTTAGAATACTGATATAATTCAGAGAACAATGAATTATGCTTACTTTCAGTTTATGGTTAAAGCTAGTACTGGAAATAAAAGTCCCCTTTGACCCTTTGATAATATGCAGCCTTTTGCTAGACAGATTCATGTTAAATGTCTATTGCTTGAATGCATTGCACTGTGGTGAAACTAAAAAGCTTCTTCCATAAGAAATAGGATAGTCATTCTCCCTATCATAAGAAGTTCAATGACTTCAGATTGTGGCTAGAACGCGATATAATCCTGTATGTATAGGGACCCTGTGAATGTAATACTGCATTTATCAAGTAAGTATTAAAACACTAACTGGCACATTTCCTGCTTATATTTTATGGAAATCACAACACACCCATGCACTTAGATATTAAACAGCTTATGTTGTTCAGTTTATTCCAGAAAAGATTATAGATTTGAGCTAATATATATGCAATAGTTAAGGTCCATGATTTCAAACAGGACTCTACCAAATCATCAGCAAGTGTGCACTTCTAATGGATCTGACCTTTGAACATGTGAGTCTAACTACTGTTCAAACACTCTTCTGGTTTGTGCAGGACCTAGATCTCTAATTGCTGCAAAGAGTAATTCTAGGCATGAGCACCACAAGTAATTTCAAGTGTTCAGGGAATTCCCTGGCCAAAAGCTACTGAACTGGATGACTGCAGAACAGATACTTTGAATCACAGCCATACATTTAAGTATCCAAAGACCTCGTGATTCTATCATGTGTCCCAACAAAGAACTTACACTATGCTTCGTAAGTAACTGCCACAGACATTGCTATTAGTAAATAGCATTTGGAAAATATAAATGTGTGTAGATATAGCAGAGGCCACCTGCAGCTGGAAAAATCGAAATACTTTAGGCAGCTTTTAACACCAGCTTGTTTAGAAACATTAAGAACACCAATTTATTATAGTTGTCTAAGCATTTTTTTTTTTGCCCAGTAGTCCTCTAAAAACAGAATTTACATTCTTTTTTTACACAACAGAGAGTTCATTCTAACTGAATCTTTTGAGCAAGGCCCTACTTATGACCTGTCAGGGTGGTTATCAACTGCTTCTGAGAGCACAGTGTGAACCAGTTTGGTATCTGCTGCCTTTTCTGATGATGCACAATTTTATCTTGGGATAACAACAGAAGTCTTGAAAATATGAGCATGAGTTGAAAGCAGAAGCCGTAGATCAATAAAAATTCACTGATAGTCAATTAGAGATCACTGAGAAAACATGGCCTTGAGAGCTGGGTAAAGACAGGTCTTACTTTAAGAAAAGGAGCAGCATCTGAGCAAAGTTTAAAAAGAGCAAAACAGTCACATGCCATGGCCTGGGAAAACAATCCTGCCTCAGTGCTGCAGAGTGCAAAGCCTAGAGGGAGGGGAGGCCATGGATTAGCAATTCTCTAGAAAGATGACTGTCTTACAAAAGGAAAGATACAAGATTTGAGGACCTGGGTGAGAGAAAAAAAATCCAACTACTGCATTTCTGTTTTCTCTTATCAACAAGCTCTGTAAACTGACTAGCCTGATAGCTAAGATTTTATAAAGGTCTAGCTCTACACATTGTTGCATACTCATAGCTAGTATAGGATTGTATAAAAGTGGTACTCCCAGAAGAACAAATCTGACACCCCCACCACTGAGAAGCCCAGAGTGAAGAAGGAGCAATGGGCTGCCAGTGGATCCACAGGGTTTTACTATCTGCTGCTTGATCTTACTCTCTCCCTGTCCCCCTTGCCCTTTTTTCTACTTGTTTCTATCTCTCTACCTCACATTTACTGTTAAAAAAAATCCATATTATTGATTTCAGCATATGGTCTCATCTGCACTATAATTCAGACAGAGGCATCTCTCACTAATCTTATCATAAAAACAGTGTCACTTTGAAGAAGTTATCACCTTTATGTTCCAGGCTGACATGTTGGCTGCCACTGGACTAGCCCTTAGCCACATCATTAGTAACCTCTGCTTTAGCTCCATAGAATTTCATTCTCCTTTCTGAGGTAATTTCCACAAAAGAATCTGTTGATTATAATCCATGAGGTATTGCATATTGTCAACATTATTACCTGCTTAGTATCTTAGTGCTTGGGTGTAATATCTGTTGTGGTGTGCTTTTAGTTAATTGTTTGCTCTTGTGTTCCCCCCCCATCTTTGGGTGTTACCTTCCCCAAAATCCCCACCTTTTCCCTGCCTGTCAACTCCTGTCCCCTTCCACCTATCCAGAAGGTTCCCTCTCAATCCCCCAATTCCCCTCCCAGACACTTGTCAATACTCCCTGGCTCCTCCATCTCTTCCAGAAACTTCCACATCAATCATTCCCTTTTCAGAATATTATTTGTAAGTTTGAGCTGTTCCCCGCCTATGTTTTCCCCATTGGTGTATTTTGTATTCGACTCCGCTTTATGTTCCTCCTACACTGATTTATGATTGGTTAAGAGATTGTATCCGCTCCCCAGAACCTCCTCTGTATTTAAGTTACTGTAACCCCATTTGCCTTTGGGTTCACTCCTCCTGTCTGCTTTCATCGGTTGCCTTTCTTCGGGTTCACACCTCCCTTCTGCTTTCGTTGGCTCCCTTCCTTGGATTTGCACCTCACCGGACTTCCTAAATAAACCCTTTCCCTGGAACCAGCGAGAGCCTCCTCTTCAATCCTTTGCCTCTGCCTGATGTGCTATATGGTGAAGAGCTGTAGAGCTCTTAACTGCACCCAGAGAGCACGCTGCTTCTCTGGGGCAGCCCACTCTTGGCGCTGGTGCCGCTCGGTTGAGCTAGCCGGGCCAGTCAAGGTGTAAGGAGTTGGACAGGCACTGTGTCAAATATCCATACTAGCTTTGACTATTCTTCACTAAACTTGCATTCCTAAATACATGGAACTTCATAATACCTATCTTTATGCGTGTCACTTCAGTAAGGAACTGGTTATGCTTTCAGTGATTAGTGAAAACAATGTCAAAACCATTAATCATTTTCTGTGTCCAAACTTTGTACATATTACAGTCTCTATTATCTGTACAATCTGCATTTTGCTTTTTTTCTTTAGCAGTCCTTATATTCTGTGGCAAACTATGTTATTGACCTCTTTTTATACACATTTTACGGTAGACCTCAGTTGAATCTACTATGAAGAATAAAATATGAAATAAATAACAGTCACAGACATTTCTTTATATGGGATGAAGTCACAAGAAAAAGTTTCACTGCATGAATTTGCCACCAATTCATAGTTAGCATCAAGAAAACTATGATGTCTTGCCAACTTCTATTACTATGTATGCTTTGTAATGCACTGAAGGAAAATGTAGTCCAGCTAAATATATTAAAACAAATGTGTCTATTAAAAAAGAAAGCCCATTATGCATTATGTAAGTTGCAATAACAGCTTCAAGTACTTTCTTTGTTAAAAAAGGCTACATTACCCATTTGCCAAAGTTGAATTTACTTACACAATTCCTGAGTCTTTTTAAATAAATGTATTTTTAAAATAATTCAGTTGGCAAAAAATAAACAGATATATGAATTATCAGGGAAAGAGGACATTGCTAGCTTTTATTGTACTGAAAAACTGTTGTAGGTACTTTATATTAACAAAGATAGCCTTTTAGCAATCTAACACATAAGAATGAATTCCTCTTCTTTCTTTAGTTCAGAAATACTGAATCACCATATTCAAAAAGCTTTAATTTTTATTTCTGTGTTTCTTATTTTCTAAAGCTTGATGCCATAATTGGTAGGAACTTAATTTTGCTTTATTTCTTAGGTGAAATATAAGCAGTTAAATTGTGTTTCTTTTCAATGCAAGAATAACCTTTAAAAGTTGTCTGAGGTAGTCTGGAAGTATGTTCTACAGTAAGCTCAAAGTTACCAATATAAATAAATTATTATATAATACATCCTATAATATACCTTTCACTAGGCCAGTCAGATATGAGGCAGATTTACACACCTTATGTTGTATTCCTAGTGAACATATTGAGTTCCCACCTGGAGTGCTGGGCATACAGAAGAGACAAATACATCCAGGTGCATGGGGTGAGGGTAGATTTTCTGATCTGTACAGTTTTTTCAGCATGGCATTATTCATTCTTTTGGAGGAAAAAACCCCAAAACAACAAAACCAAATGAAAACCAAAAGAAACAAAGAAACAAAACCAAAAACCAAACAGCTCTGATAAAATTCTGAAAAAAACAATGAAGGTTATATTGAGATGGTGGTGGAGTGCTGCTGTTGAACTGAATCAGAGAAAAAGCTTCTTTAAGCATCTATATAAAATAAACTTTAAGACTCTTCTCTTGAGCTGTATACAATATAGACCCATGCAGAGGGAAAGTACATAATTTGATCTGTTTATTTCAGTCTCAAAAATGTCATATTGCAATCTTTTTTCTTTATGTGCTGCATTAGCAGAAAGAAATTTGTCTAGGTGATAGAAACCTAGCATTTTGAAGTCACCAAGGCAAAATTCAATGGAATTGGTCCTTGGGATGCCTGACTTGTCTTTTTCAGTGAGCAATTTCATTAAAATAAGCAGTTGGTGAGTCAAAACTTTATTCATAACTTTTTGTGATCATTCACATAAATTAAGATCTGGACATCTTTTGTTCATTTGGAACAAGATCTGCCCACAAAAAAATTTTCTCAGATCAGGGATCACACATTTCTAGAGACATCTACGAATGCATATTGGGGAGGAAAAAGTTGACATTGAAGGGGTATGGGAGAACTAATAACAGTGGAGATAGTTCAAGAAGCTGTGCTAACCAGTGCTGGGTAACGGTCCACAGCATTTCACAGGAGAGAAGGCGCACTGTGTCATATCACACATCTCCTGTCTTCAATATGGCTAGACACAATCCTGCAGGATTGACAAATGATAGTCCTGAGAGATAAAAATAACTGAAATGACTGTCCAAGTAAGAGCAGACAAAAAAAAGGATGAATACATGAGATATGCTTGTCTAACAGGGTACCTAAATTGCTTAAATTTATGACAGCAATTCTTCCAAAGCGCCAGCATAGTAATAGAGGTGAGGAGGGCAGGCTGCTGCTTGCAGGAGATCACTAAACAGAGAAGAGTAAGTGAAATAATTTCTTTAAAAATGCTGTTCTAAGATTTACCTGTGCACTTCTCAGTGAAAATGCAACCTTAATTACTCTCTTACTTTTAGTGGCAATCTCACCATGTCTTGATTATGGGCAATATGATTGTACTAAGTCATAGTAGCCAGCTCAGTAGCAGCTGTACCCAATAAAGTACTGAGAAAGTAATCTGTAATCAATTACTCCATATAATCAGCATTATATACCTGTAACGTTACTTTCCAGATCCCGCAGTCAGCAGCTGGGAGTGGATTGGTTTCTTAGGAGAACTTTGACAACCCTGTGGACAGCTTTAGGCCTCTGTTAAACCAGTGTGAATTTTTATCTATAATATTTATTGGGTTGTACAATTCATAAAATCAAGGCATATGAGAACAAGATCTCTGTTTTATTTATGTATGCTGAAAAATTCTGCTGCTGTTAACAAAGTTTCAAAGTTAAAACAATGTGATATTTCAATATTTAATAATGATTTGTAAAATAACTTTGAAAACCACTGGGAACAAACTGTTATAACTGTTGAGTATAAATATTTCTAATGAAAAATTTCTCTCTCAAAATTTAGTTTAATCTTAATCAAAATAAGGAAAATTCCATATATTAAGAGAAATTGTAAAAACTGATGTAAAGTTTAGTAACAAACAGAATCCATCAAAAATACAAAAGAGCATATTAGGTCAACTCATTTATGTTGTTCATTTTGATACAATTTCATTTCAAACCATTTTATGTGTTAGCTTGTCCAGCCATATTGTCTATATCTTCTTCTATTGAAAGAGGTTGTCTGTAGGCTAATTTGGCTACTTTGATTATGAGGTCACTGATGAGACAGAACAGAGTGATACCAATTTGTATGACTTATCAGAGTCAGAAAGGTTGAAACGGAGGCAGTGATTGCACAGCTGTGAAGTGACCTTATTAGCAAAATAGAACAAAAGAGCAATGAAGATAATGGAGTCACTCTATCTCCTTCTAGCTCTTCAGAATCTGCTCTTTAAAGTATGTGAAGTCTGGAGACATTAATATAGATCTCAGCAGCTATCTATAATTACTTTTGTAGTATTCACATAAAAGCAACCCTGCATCACTGCTCTCACTTCTTCCCTACTGAATATAATCTAGCTTCCCCTTTCTCCACCCCCTCACCCCCCCATATATATCTCTCCCTCCCCACAGCAGGCAGAGTCCAGCTGTGCAATGTTTTCTGGAACCATTTGCTCATGATTCTGTAAGGTAAGTGCAGCAACATCCTCGTCTCATGAGGCAACTACAGCAAATTCCATACTAAAGCTGAATACAAACTAAATGTATCAATGCAATAAAGCAGATAATGTACTTATTGGTGTAAGCAAAGGGGAAAGGGTCCAAAAGGTCCTTGGTGGCTTTTTACTCACCTGCTTTACTCCCCTCCCATAGTTCAAAATGGGATTAGATGGCACACGGTTTGTTGGGGGTTGGGCATTATTCCTTTTGTTCCTGTGTATTTTCCTATGGAATTTTCTCCCATTTGTTGCGGATGGGGGGAGGGGGGGTGGGGAGAACCTGATGGCTGATACTTCTGGGTACTTTAGGAAACAATGAGTTTGGTCGGGCCCAGAGGGAAGGGGTGTGGGGGGTGCAGTGGAGACGAAGGTGGGTTCGAGCTCGGGCGAGAAAAAACTCACTCGGAGCTGCGGTTACGGGAAGAAAGAGGTTCGTCTTAACCCGGACAGAGCTTCTGCTGCTGCTGCTGCTGCTTCTGNAAGGACGGTTATTCCTTCCCCATATATTGCCTGAAAGCCGCTTAATTTTAAGAATTATAATAATTCGGAGGGAGGAGGTTTCCAAGGGAGGCTCCTGCTTTCCCTAGCAGATACCTGTCTTTTCAACCTGAGACATGGTTACATATCATAATTCAGTTATTTCAGACCCTTTTAGCACTGGGATGTGTCCACATTGTGGTCTCAAAATATTGAATGACATGACATTCTGAGCATCACAAAAACACATGTATGTTTTTATAAGACAGACAACATAGACATGAAGACATGAAGAGCTTGTATATACATCCACAGAAAGAAGAAATTTGCATCCAGATTAATGTCTTGATAAAAACAAGGAACACAAAAGTTTGCTGAGCAGTAATGAGATTGTATTTGGGCTGTAACTGCTGACCAAACTCATCTGTCTTTTTTTTTTTTTTTTTAACATAATAATGTAATTCAACTTGTTTGGTTGTGTTTTTGACAATGGGGATTATGCTGAACCCTTCCCAATATGTTCATAATAACTAGCCACTCTGATTCATAAGGGATCTAAACTACTCCTGTAACTGTCTATCCCCATTTCTATATACCTTCTTCAAACAGTTTCCTTTTGTTACACAACATGTAGAAATTTCCTTTCTTTAAGACCTTTACCCTCTAGATGGTTGAAACTCCTTGACAATGAGTGCATATCTTAGACACATAAGGACAGACTGTTGTCTCCTTTTCCCAGGAAATATAATTAAAATTAAATATTCTTCTATGGTCTCACCTCTGTCAGTAATACAAAAAGAAAAAAATAGGATTTTTTAATCTTCTTTGTTCTTTATTCAGAAGAAAATTGTCCCTTATACAATTCCAGCCCCATTCTAAAGTTACAAACCTGTGAACTGTCAGGGTGATGGGGAAAAGTTCTGTTAGAGGTGGGAAGTCAGGATCATAAAACAGGTAATGTTATAGAAGCACTGTCATAGTTGAGCTGCAGCACTACCATGCATGCTCCAATGGTGTTGCAGATTGATTGAGGCCATGATGACAACCCCTGTCCTTAGTGCATGTGACCACCTGTCCCAAAGTCATGGAGCTAAGTCATAAGTACTGGAGTATTTCTTCCACTTTTTTTTTCTCCTCTTCTCAGTTCTGTTTTTCTCTCCTTCTCTCTCATCCAATAACAAAGCACAGCTTTATTAACTAACAGTTTTTCTTGTGCATTCTTCACCCTTTTCCACCTATAGTAGCTAAAATTCAAAAGTCCTAATACCTTTCCTTTTAGATCAAAGTGGAGAAAAAAATAACTATTTACCTTTATTAATTGCAAAATCATTGTCTTTTTTTGATTATTTTTATTATTTTCTAAATCAAAATATTGCTTGCATCAAAAATGATTAGTGAAATTTCATTTTCCAGTGAAGAAGTTTTTGCATTCCAAACAGTTCAGGTTTCAACATACTGTATTTTTGTTCTCAGTTACATGCTAAGTAACTTCTTGGAAGCACAGGAAACATTTTTAAGAGCAGGTTAATTTTTCTAAAATATTGTATGCACCTTATATAGGGTAGACCTTGCTATCAATCCAATTTTCAGTGCAACATGGAATTTACAGATTTTGCATTTATTATTTACAGAATAATATACTCTGTAGTCATTTGTTATTCATATATGGCTCTTCATGTTTCCACTTAAAATTCCATTTATAACAAAGTATTTATTATCTACTTGTTTAACATTTCAGTAATTTTTTGAAGAGCAGGATATTTTAAAAAATGAAGTTTCTTCACATACTAAGTGTTATAAGTTAATTAATATTTTCAAAGTCACCAACATAATGTATGTCTTGGATAAACGTTTGCAAAGACTGGCATGTTGATATTGCTTTTTGGTTTACAGACCATATACCACTTATTTTAACAATGGCAGAGCTAAAAAGTAAGTACAAAACTGCCACTGTGAATTCTCTTTGTAATATCAGTTTCATTATTTTTAAGACCATGGTTGGTCTACTAGTTTCTTACACATATTATTAGCAGCAAAACTCCCACCAATAACTTCATTTATTGGCCTTTGGCTGAGGAAACCTGATAGTTAAGCAAACTCAAATAGTCAGCTAGACTGTGATGTAAGAACTGGTCCAGTAAAAGCAGTAATTACAGGAACAAACAGTACACTTCAGGTAGAATCTTATTTTCCCTGACATTGCTGCTGCTGCTATTTTGAGAGAAATTTACATATTTAAACTTCTTATTTCTATGAGAGAATTTCCTTGAACAAAAGGTGACTAAACATTAAAATAATTATAATAAAATGTTTGCCTAATCACCAAATGAATTGGTATATTTTTATTCAAATTTTGTAAATCTATAAAACACTTAAAATGAAACATTTTACAATAGTTTCTTTACACCTTTTTATAAAGCCATATTTGAAACTTCATGTACACAAGGATGGGTCTTTCTTTAGAACTACAGTAAAAATCTGAATAAAAGCCCCACATTTTCTGATGAATATGCACAAAAAAGTTGCAATCACAAATTAGGTTCCTTCTGAAACTAAAACCAAAACCCTTAACTACATGGAAAGTGATGACTAGTGTTCTTTTTCAGCTGCTCACTATATTTCCAGTAGCAGTCTATCAAAAACATTCTTATCAGTATTATAAAACTGTAGTGTACATAATTAGACTCTTAATCAATCCTTAGTGATACAATATGCCGTGTCCACCATTTCTAGGTCTGTGCTCATATGGCAGAAAGAAATATCTCTGTAACTACTATATGCTCTGATGGAGGTCATAATTGGTTTGGAATCATTCTCCAACTTCATTTCACTAACAATCTTTCACTAGACTTCATTTAATCCTAAGGATACTAGAAGCATGCTGAATTTATAACTTCTCTGACATAAAAAAAATAACCATTTGTCAGTATAATATTCACAATTCAACCATGATCATTAAAGGTAAATGAGAAAAGGTATTTCTGTATTTAAGTTCTTCTGTCTGCAACAGGTAGGATTGTGAAGGAGATTCAGAGCCAAGCAAATATCAGCTGGTTGCATGTTCTGCATTCCCACTATGCAGTCCGTGGTAAAGGTACAGTCTGATTAGCACTTGCCTACTGCATGGCTTCCAAGAGTCAAACAAACAAGGTGGCACAATAAGAAGAAATGGATGTCCAAATATTTCTTTAAAACATTGTAGGTCTTCCTTCTCTGAAGTCACAGGGGAATTCTTACCTTCTTCTTAACTTGGAAAAGTGAAAAATCCTGAGTGCTTCCAGCCTGCACGTTATACCTCTTTCTACATAAATTTTGCCCAAACCAGCTGAATATGCTCTCCTTAGAGGCTGTGAAGCATCTGCAGAGCAGCATTGTACAGATATGAATACTAGATGCACAACCTGCCTTGAAGGTCCACGTACTGTCCCAGAGCATTTGTGTAATGCAGAATGTGATTAGGCCCTAATTTACATTATTCTCTTCATTTGATGTATTGTATTTCAGGAACTCATTATTCTTTATCCTTTTCCTTTCTTCCCTGAATACATTTTGTTTCATCTTCTGGTGAGACATCTGTGCTTAATTAATTACTGCAGACCTAATAAAAAGAGTCTGTAGACAATTTAATATTTTTGTATTCAATAGATCCAATGTACACCAAGATAATTTGCCTCAGAGAAAGCAAGACTTCCACTGCTTAGGCCCTAAATATATATATATATATCAGCATTTTATATGCTGTTGCATAATGTTAATGTGCACTGACATGTGGAGGAATTCCAGATAAGCAATACTTGGCACTGACAACTAATGACAATTGGGCTTCAAGGTTTTTCTGATTGGTTTATCCCCTTCCCTTCCTCTGACAAATAGAGTAGTCTTCTTTGATTAATTTGCAATTAGTAGTAATGTTAACTGCAAAACTCAGGCTTTATGAAATGGAGTTTCATAAACACAGCTGGACTTTTCAGTGAGATTCTGAAGCAAATATAAACAATTTTATCATTACATATTTGTAACACTAAATAGGAGTAATGGTTCCTCCCCTTTGTCTTGGCCAAATATAAAAAATCAATAATAATGAATTTGTTTATAACTTTTCTCTTTTTTTTTTTTTAATATATTTACCTGTTTCTTCTCAAAGTCAGTTTTGCCATCTTAGAAGACTTTTCTGACACCCATGTAGCCAAAAAAAAAAAAAAGAAGAACAAATGAAAAGCAAGAAAACCTGCTTTGTGCTAAAACTATCTAAGCAGCATTCAAAAAGTGAAGTTCTGATATTCAACTGTTTTTGCATAGGACTTGTGTTTGGCCTTAGACTTAAGGACAGACCAAAAGATAAAATTCAAAAGACCAAGTAAATTTTTTGAGGATATAATGCATGTATTAGGCATGTAAATAGACAGTACATGGCCATGTTAATCAGCCAATCTGGTGTCCTAAGATCACACAAATGTCCTCTAGATGGGACATCTCATGGTTCCTGTGTCATAGATATTGTAGATGTCTCAGATAGTGACATCTCAAATGTCATTAAGAATTTAAGATTAAGCAACTAAATTTCAGCCCAGATATTTAATCACAAGACTGATCCTGAAAAACCTTGTGAAAGATTATAGAACTTGTTTGTGACATATGTGGCTTAATATAATAAAACTCTCTTCCGTTCGTGTTATTTACTATCTTTTTTTTTATTATTCTCATTTCTAAGCCCAGACAGATTCTAGAAGGATACTTTTTCACCTAAATTTTGAGACCATTAATCAAATCACATTTATCTAGCATGTTGGTATTCAGCCAGATCTATTGTTCTGTGTAAAAATAGAACCATTACCATGGCTATTGTTTAAAATATAGAGGAGAAGACAGCACCTTTTATGCATGGTTGCCATAAAAGTTAAAAATAATTCCTTTGCATTCAACTCACCAGAATTATTTACATACTCTCCCAATTATCAGGAATTAAAGCACAAGATTCTGTCCTCCTGTTTAATTATATTTATTATGAGCTAACCATTCTTTCTCTCACAAACATATATTGACATGTACACACCTGGAAACCCCTCCTTCTGAGAACTCCCTGAAATTAATCTGTTCTTACATATTGGTAACAGATTCTGTGTCCATGTTTCAAAATCAAAGACTGTTCCTTTTCAATCTTTGAGTGAAATGAAGCAGTTTGCCTTTCAGGCAAGATTCTCAGGTGCAGATTCTAGGCAGAATGAGGCAGCTTCTTTAAGGACTAATCAAAATACTTCACCAAGGATCTAAAGCACAGTCCACCTTATTTCCACATTTCTGCCTTTAAGACTTGGAACAAAATGTTTTTCAAAATTTGCTTCTGTTAGTGTGTCTTTACTTTTTAAGCTGTTTGAATACAGTCTTTTCCTTGTTCTTTATCTAGAAGTTGCAATATACAGCAAATTTGTGCTTACTTTGGACTGCTAGGCACTTCTCTTATATAAATGCAAATAATAGTATTAGAACTAAGAATCCCAAGGAGGTGGTGTGTAATTCAATGCTTTAAAGTCAAGTAGTGTTTCTCAAAGTCTTTTCTGAACAGAATGCTATTCCAGTTTAAATGTTCAGCTTGCCTTTATCGAGTTCTAATTTTCATCCAAGAATTCTTTGTAGAAAATAAGAAGCCTTAGAATGTACAAGGCAAGAATTAATCACTTCCCAAAGGAAAAAAACCCAAACAACTGCATGTACAAACAAACAATAAAAAAAAAGTAAGCATTTTAAAAGATATATTATTCTCTGTATAGGCAAGTACTTTGGAGTAAGCTCAAAAAATACATTTTATCAATAAAGCAATTTGGCCAAAGGAGCATCCAGCTTCTTAGATAACCACAGTAAGAAAAATCCTTGCCTCAGTACAGTCCACAGAAAGAGAACTTCTCTTTCAATACTTATAAAAAGAGAGAAAAACTAGCCAGTTTGATGAGAAGACATGAACAGACATTTTTCTGCACTGCCAAACATTAATCACCTTCTATCACTTCAGACAAGTTGTCTCTTTCTTAGGAAGCTTCAGAGATCTGGAATCTCATACCTCAATACTTCAAAACCTTGACCTCTTAATCTGAGAAACTCTACTCACCTCATCTCAGTGGAGGATCCAAAGAGGTAAAGGCAGAAAACCGAGAACTGTATCCAGTGATGGACTAGACCTGTGAGTATTACACGCATTAGAATTGGACAGCTATCATGCTTCTGAAATGAAGGCACTAAAAGAAGTTATGCAGTGGGCACAAATGAAAAATATTTTGGTTGTAGACACCCTCCACATTTCAATCCCCCCAAAACTCCTGGCAATAAAGACAGGACCCTGTTTATTTTTACATGCAATGTTATTAGTATTTAAAATTACTTAAAGTAAAAGTACAGAAAAATTATGGCAAATAATATCATATAAATACTACCTATTTAAAGAATATTTTCCCAGTTAATCTGATGTTGCGACTCCCATTAACATTCATAACAGACTCAAGCTAATACTATTCCTAAATAGTACTAACTGGAGTTTTAAAGGAAGTCCAAAGGTGATAACCTTGGACATTACTGCAGGACAGGGTTAATAAAACAGCTGAATTACTAAAAAACCGAGGTGTTTTACAATTGATATTGCAAAAGTTAAGCTTAAAATTTGTCATTAGAAATACTTTCCTTTATTGTTAAAAACTTCTTTAAGAATTCAACTTTAAATGCCAGGACATCTGTGACATCACAAATCCAGCAATAATTTGCTATTTTAAAAAGTCTTGAAGGCATGAATGAAGTAGCTTTCTATGTTCCTGTGAGACAGAGATGAAAAGGATCCATTTTTATATGAGTTTAAGCAAAGTAGTTTCTTAAGGACCTCTAAAAAGATGAATAGGAGAAGAATGAATAATCAGTTGTTCCTGAATTTTCCCTGTACAGTTCACCTACACAAAACTTTTTTCTCAGGTGTTATAGGGCAATGTCAAAAACCATGGAGATACCGCAGTGTCTACAGCTCCCAGAAATTTTGAAATACTTGAAAAAATGATAAAAGTAATATTATGTACAATTTTACAATGCAACAATTCAACAAGTAAAGAAAGCACACTATTAATAAAAAATAGCATTTTGACAATCAATAGAAGTAAAATACCGTAAACCTAAAGGTAGAGCTGTTCTTACCAACCTTACCATCGACAACTATAACTCATTATTAAACTTATTTATACTGCACAGGATGAATTAACTTAGCATTTAAGTTGTTTCTCTGAACAAGTATGTAAACCAACAACCTACAGTTCATTACACCATCTGCATGCAGTTGTAGTGCCTTAGATTGCTAAAAACTCTTCTAATTGATCACTTAACCTTCCTTCATGTCATTTACGCCCTTTAGTCCCCTTAGAAAATGTTTTTCATAAGGAAGCAGTGGCTACTAGGCATAATTGCAACATCTTGTCCTCCAGCAAAAGCTTTACTGCAGCCTCAGGAAAGGTGTAGCCATGGAAATAAAGGGTCAGTCTTTGCACACCACTTAAGATCCTCAGAAGGGGCATGAAGCCAGTGGAAAAGTTTTGTTTCTTATTTCAAGATGAAATTTAGGACTTCTCCACTGTCTCTTCTCTCACTGCCTACTTCTCCTAGCACATGTTGAGAAGGTTTCTATACTGTCATCTGCAGGATGTAACATCTATTGACTTTGTGGCTACTCTCCAAGATGGAAAAAACTCACAGGATAGTGAACTAGTAACACCAGTAACATCATGAACTAGTAACTCATGGATTTGAGTCAGGAATCTCTTAAAATAGTAATCAAATGCAATCTAATTTTTTAATGTAAAATGAAGTAGTTTAGTACCTTTGTTTGTTTGGTTGGCTTTTTATAATTTTCAAATTATTGTATTCTTTTCCCATTATCTAATGTAATGGAGCCCAGATAAATAAGATAGATTACTTTAAATACCATTTCTCATGGGCCTTAAGTGTTTCTTAACTAAATAGCATGTTTTGATGCAAGAAAATCTGTCCAAATGTAATTCTAAATGGTTTTGTGCAGGAATAAATTCTCCTTAATCAGAAAAAAAATCATGTATGAAAGGGAGATTATTGATAAATCTTTCATTTTCTCTGTCCAGCCTTTCTTTATGAACCATATTTTTTGAAGTTGATTTCACTACAAAATCCCATTGCATATTCAAATGACTAAGAATTTTTGCATATGCTGTTTCCAATAACATTTTTCAAACTTTGTTACTATATTCTAACCAGTAGAGACTGGGAATGACCTGGAAATGTCAAACGTATTTTTAAGCCTGGAATGAGTGAGTATTATCATTCAAGATGATCAGAAGTCAGGAATAGTAGAACTCAGTTTTGCCCCTCTCTCTCAGTTCCCCCCTTGCCAGACTGGTTAGGTTAAAGTATAAAACAGTGTGACTTAAAATCTTGCTGTCTCATAAGTGGAACCATCAAACCTGAACTGGTCAGACACAACAGATAATACATTCCATTTTTAAAGCATAACAGGAGATATGATATTAAAGGTCAAATAAGAACATCAGAAACCAAACCAGATAGGCAATAGTGTTCAGAAACTGACCCAGAACAGTGTTCTACTAAACAAACTTGCAGCCATCCGATGGACTGAGATTATGCACACAGGGAGTTACTGCCTCTAAACTGCCATGTAGAACTAATGGCATGTCTAAATGTTGTGAAACAGTAAAGATTTTATAATTTTAAATTAAAAAGCCCCATGCCAAAATGCATTTTCATTGAATAGAGTGGCTAACAAACAGGTTCAAGTTTTAAAAATATTCTGGTTCTGAATTTGTACTTCTTTGTTGACCACCATGTTGTGATTTAATGAAAATCTGTGTTTTACAATCCAAGTAATTATATTCTGAACTGGATATACCACCATCAATTTTTGGCTTTCACTTTGTAAACAAAGTCAGTATTTTTGGTGAAGAAAAGGGTGGGGGTTTTGTCTAACACTCCGGAAAGTAATAAATAAATAAATAAATAAATACATACGTACATACATAAAGAGAACTATTTTAAACAAAGAAAAAAAAAAAGGCAAAAAACCACCCAAAGAGTTTTTCTTCAAAAACTCAACAAAGTTTCCTTTCAAGCAGAAATCAAGATGCCAGTCACAGAGATGAATATTTGGAGTAGTTGTAAGAAAGTAAAAGAAGGTTATAATAAGTATTTTTTGGTATTAAGCATATATCTGTAAACAGTTGCAAGAACATTAATGATATGTAAAAAGATTTACTTTCCTTAGTTTAAAAGAAGTTTTGCTCCCTTAAGGATTATAAATTTAGAAGTTAAATTATATAATAAACTTATATAGTTCTATAATTCTAGACAAGCATGCTCTATTGAGAATTTTTTATTGCATTTCCTGATCAAAATATTTTATTATTGATGCCAAAAAGGGAAAGTCTAATAATGAAATAGGGTTGATGTAAAATGAACATCATAATTTTAATTTGCTTCATTCATGTGGGAGGTGTTCAAATAGTAGGATGGAGAGATCTGCATAATCATCTTAGTATATCAAAATATGGTATGTTGAAGAACTAGGACAATTATACCAATTTCAAGAGGAGAAAAACAAAGCTTTACCAGACCATTTTCATTTTTAGAAGAACCTGTTATAGCAGGTCCTGTATACTTATTGAATTATTTAATGTAAATTAATAGAATTTTAGTTTAAAAGTTTTAAAGTTATTCTCCTTAGAGAGAATCTGCAACAAAAGTATTAGTATTATTCCTTCCATTGTTATAAATTTTTGTTCATTTAGACTAATGCTCATAAATGTACATCAATATTTCTTAGATGCAAACCACACTAATGTCATATATTCTTTAATTGATCTGAAATAGACCATTTCATGCTTCAATAGTTTATGGAAGCACTACACAGAAATAGGTAATTAATACAGAGGTAACAAAAAATAGCTGGAATATCACATCATAACTCACCATACCATACCAAAACTCCTCTTTCTTTCTTCCTACTCAGTTTTAAACTTATTGGCATCTTTAAAACAATTAATTTTTTAGGCCTAAGTATCTTAGAACTCAACTTTCATGCCATTCAACAGTGCAACACCTTTGAGTATTAGGACAAAATTAGTGACATTACCTATTTCTGAATTGGACCCCTTCCTTTAAAATAGACTGAGATTAGTGTCAATACACACTATCCAGAAAATTTTAAGGAACAGCAGACCCATTCTAATCCTGCAGAAATAATGATTAAATTTGGCAAATAATTCCAGGAAAATAATAAAAAAAATTCTTTCTGGGACAATCTTTTTTTTTTTTTTTATTTCATTGAAACAGACAGAAGAAAAGAGTTTTTACTTCTGTTCTTCAGACATAAATACTCTTCAGATTGCCTGTAAATTATCTATATGAGCTGTACCATCAAAGAATGGTTCAGCCTGTAGCATTTTTAATGCATTACTCATATAAAGATTTTAAATTTTTATGGATACACATCTCCTTTAGAATGTCACACTGCAGCATTACAGTCAGCTTCAGAAAGAAGAATTACTGAACTCATTAGCTATTTATTGTCTTGGGTAATCCAAATTTCTTATCACAATTCACTTTAGATCTCAATCATACCTCTGAATCTCTGAATTTCATCTTTATAACACAGGAGGTAATTTCTTTTCTGACTTCACATGTAATATTTTCTGCTTGTTCTTATCTTAGAGGTTTTTCAAATAGAAAAGAATATGGAGTGGCATCCATTCAAGTAACACCCACAGAAGTTACAAAATACTTCTTGCAGTTTTTGCTAGTTATGTGATTTGAGAGCATGAGCAAGAACCACTTAAATCTGAACTGAAAGAAAGCTTGACAAATTGTGCAGAATTATGTATATTTATTTTTATAGGAAAAAATACTCTAAAGTAGCCACTGATAATTTTGATGTGCTTTGCTAGCAATTTTAAATGTCCAGATCCCTGTGCTTTCTGCAAAATAAATAAAAGTAGATATTGAACTAGTACTGAGGAGATTTGACTAAATCACAGCAATATTTACAGACCCCCACTAAGATCAAGACTATATTGTGTTAGGTCCCTGCACAAACATACTTTTTAAAAGAATGAGCCAGTGCTGAAGGACAAGAGGGGTGAAAAATATGAAAAAAAACAATGACTTGTCCAAAAACACACTTATAAAACTTAAGACAGGTATATAGCCCTAGTACTATACCACACAGTTAGATTTCCTAATCTGTTGATTGCCTCAGGCAGACAAACTGTACTACACAAGATGTATTCTAAGCTTGTTCTCTTTCACACCCTTTTTGCAAGCACCTGACACTCACCGCTAGCCACAGAGCATTTAGCTAAATGGACCTTTGTTCTGGCCCATTATGGCTATTTGATGACTAATGATTCATAGTAAATTTTCTTCAAAAATCAAACTGAAATTGAGCAAGTTTCTTCAGTTTGCTCCAAAATGTGTATATTTCTACATGTTTCTTATTGTCTAGACTTGGCCTGTGGTAGGTAGACAATCCCTTTCCCTGTGGACTGCTAATCTCTCCATACAATTTTAATATTGATTAATTTAATTTCAAGTGCGATACATATTTACCTTACAGAAACACCAACAACTCTGTGTGCAAATATCATTTGTATTTGCTATTCTCACAGTCATAATGAAGAAATAAGTAAAAGAAATTGATACTAGATCCTTTGTCATGCAGAAACCTTGCCAGCAGCAAATATTGACATGAAGTTTTCCTTCCTAGCAATACTATACACCAGCCAGTACAGTTTGGGAGGCATTTCCCATGAACACTGTTTGCTCACAGTGTAGTTCATCTGATTGGAAACCTACGCTGCACACAGTTTCAGTTTTTAACCTGAACTACTGTACTTCCTAGATATCTGTGGAGTCAGGTTTATGGCCCTGCCTTGGAGAGAAGGCCCTTGCCCTTCACCCCTGGTAGAGCACTCCAAAAACCACTCCTGTGGTTAGGGTGACCAGACAAATACCTCCCAGGGCACCTTGTGTTACCATGTAAATACTTTGTACCGTATATGGTCCTCTGCCCTTGATCCACCCCTGAGCCCTCACCTGATTTGCCCTGATGTTCTAGCCCACCCCCTGCCTTCCCAATATAATCCCTGCTCCCTCAGACTTTCCCAGTTCTTTGTCCCTGGACTCCTTCGCAGGAAGACCGAGTAAAGGATCCCTGCGGAACCCCATACGGAGACTCTGTCTCTTGCCTCTGTGTCGGCTCCCTGTGGCTCTCACAAAAGGGCTAAATCACTCGGCGGCTGCCCAGACATGCCTGTGCTACCAGGCTGTCCTTTTAAGGATGCTTCTCTGGAAGGTTGCGGCACCCAAACACCGACAGCCCCACCGCAACAGATATCCATAACCAACCCCACAGAGCTTAGACATTCAGCATGGATGGCTGAGAGATCCTTAGGAATGTCTGATGAAACTAGAGAGTAGCCAAGATTTTTCTCCGTACCACAGCAGAGGGGTATTCACTAGTAATCATATCTCCAACACAAACTCAGCAACTTGCTAATGCCTTCTGCCTCTTTGTGTCTGAAACTTCTCAAGCTTGACTCCGATACAGTAATCACAAAGCCAATGAAGTCAAACCTGGGTTAATTATGCAATGGTTCTCCTATTCCCCATCTCTGGGAGAATTATGTTGCCTAATATAGAAATAATTTTCATGTTATTTTGCATATTTTAACTTAACGCCTCTCTAGTGTAGAGATATGAATCTGCATCACCTCTTATTTAAAGCTATGAGCAAAACCTACCATCTGTCCCAAATGAAGGAATATAGCAGTCAGTCTCTGTTAGTATAGAAAACAAAAATACAAGGGAAAAAAAAGTTCAATATTAATAATGATTAATGATGCTTCCTACAGTGAGAACAGGAATGTTTAGTTAAAGTATCAACCTAAGAAGGTCAGCATTCCTGTAATTTTATGTTAACTGCTTCTTTAACAGCATGTAGCCAATAAATTGGATACACGTTTTTAAATACGTGCGCAATTCAGTAGATGCTGAGCCTCTAAACAGTGGAAAGATCAAACACCAATAACCACAATTTTTGCATGTGACATCTTTTGCTGATAGTTCATTAGTTTCTCTGTAGCTTTCAGCATACTCCTATAAATTGTTTTGACAGACTCAAGGAGAACTTTTGAACTATGGAAATAATCACATTTTAACAAAACACAACTCAGTTATCTGAAAAACATTTTTTTTTTTTTTCTGGAAAGAGTTGGCCCAATGGATATGCAACACATGAGACCACTGGGGAAAAATGTTGCTAAAATGTAGGCAGCTGTCTTTATGCTCGGACCTTAATCTAAGGACCTGGAACAAATGGGAAATATTTGAATGTCTGAATCAATTAGGATCCAGTCTAAACAGATAATATGGCAACTTTTATTTATTCTCTTGCAATGAAAAAATCTATGAGTTCAAGCCAGTTCCCCAGAGGTGAAGTTTTCCTGTCTTTCTGAATGATGCTCCTTAATTGGATAGAGTTTTTCATTACATATATATTTTACAGATCATCTTGAATCCAAACTGATACTCGTTTCTGGTATTTTTGACAACAGTCTTCCTTCTTTCACTCAGTCTTCTCACACACTTATTAATTTCTCTTGCATTTGTTTATGGAGAAGATCCATTTCTGTCATCAAAAGTTTTATCTACCAAGAAACATTTAGAAGTATGTCAGCTCTTTTTAATAGTGCCCCAATTTTATTTGTATTGAGCTGAAATGTAATTTACACCATCAGAGAAAATGACATTTAAAATGAGTTCCACAGATGATGTAACTACTCAGCTAACTGGTTTTAATTAGTAAATTCCTTTAAGAGGAATAAAAATCCTGCAAGTGAATTTTTAGAATTAATTTTAATTCATTTAAAGAGATGGCACACATTTTCACATATCACCTTCTGTGTATAAACTAGTAATTATTGAATCATATGGTAAACATGAAGTTTGATTCTGCTAAAAATTAATTGGAGGAAAAGGAATTAGTAAGATTATTAGACTGAACTCATCCCCTGCACATCCTCATGATCATTAATGCTGACATAAATGAAACATAATTAATTTCATGGGTGAGAAGGGAACAAAAGGTCAGTAGCACCCTTTTTGATATCCAGGAATCATATTCTGGCAGTTCCCTGTAGTCACTTCCATATTTGTTACATTTCTTTTTTATGCTTTTCCATTCCCTGATTCTTTCTGCTTAATACTTGACACTTCTGGTTTAAAAAGCAAGCAAACAAGTAACCTTTCTACCTTGATTGATCTTTCAGCATTTTAGCTACAAGAACTGAGGATGTGCAAATTTTGAAATAATGGTTTCTGGTGTTCAAGAAAATTCAGGTAACTTTACAAGTATAAAGTAGCTTTTAATAAATTACTTGTGCCTGTAGAATCTCTCTAGCGTGGACGAGCTTTCATAAGAAGGCTTTGTAAGAGCACCTACGTGACACGGCTCTCTGGAGCCCAGCTGGCTCTGGGTTCACCCACACACTTTACCGGACGGACCATGCCGAGTGTGGGGAACTGTCACGGCTGTTATTGTGCTGGAGACAGAATCTTAGAGCCAATGCTCTACAGAGGCAAACCACCGTCGAGGAAGAGACAAAGAGGCCAGGGGAGGCTCGAGAATCCTGTGGGTCCAAAGGAGTTTATTGTCCCCCAAGGGGACAGGATGCAAGAGCCCTGTGCACAAGGTAGGGGGGCGGGGGGGGGCGGGGTTTATAGAGTAGCAAATCAAGGGGAGGATACAAACAATAAACCAATGGGGTGTCTTGAGGGGTGGAGTGAGAGAGGAGTACAGGGTTGACAGAACTGGTTTGGGACCAATGGGGACAAGGAGAGGAGGAAAGGGGTCACATGGGCCAATGGGGCGTCGAGGATTAGGGGATTTCCAAGGGAGTGGTTACATCAGGGATTGGCCCATGGGGGGATTGACAAGGATGTGTTTGGAACAAGGGGTAGGGCTAGGGTAATGATAGGGAAAGGGTTGGGGCAAAGGGGACAGGATACACTGAGTGACAGGTTCTTGGGGGAAGACGCAACTAAGGGAGGAACCATTTAAGTGAACTCATGGGGAGAACAAGGGCGAACCATCACAAAAGGAAATGGAATAAAATAAAGGGCCGCAACACCTATGATATCATCTTTTTGGTTGTTGTTATAGAAAAACTGATGGAGAAAATAATGTGGAACTGGCTGTATATTGTACTTCATTACCACAGTCCTGATTTTTGCCAGCAGGTTACTGCTACTGTCTGTATAACAAACATTTTAAACATTAATTTGTAGTTTTAAGATGCTACAGACAATATTAGAGACTAAAAAGTAATTACCCTACCTTGATGACTCTATTTGTAGTAGACCTTGCACAGAAACAGAATACATAGTGTGACTTTTAGATTATTCTTCTCATCTATGTATCAGTCACATTAGTTTGCAATACAGATTAATTTTGATCTGCAGTTTTATGATTAAACAAGAAAATTCTGTAAAAAATCATTTACAATATCTCTCTTATACAGCTGCTGCTCCAATGCATTACTCCTGGCATAACTACCATGTCTATGAAAATTTGCACAGCAGTGTTCACATTGTAAGCAGGCTCTAGTTGGCATGTGAATTTTCATTGTATCTGTGCAACCATAGCAAAATCCTTGTTCCAAAATATTCCCTCTAATTCATATCAGTTATGTGATTTTTCTACATTTGAGACCAGTGCAGTATTCCTTTTTGATAAATCCATTTATTTTGCACTTCTCAAACTTCCCAAGAAAATAACTTGCATTAATAAAAATGTCTAGTATTTCCCTTGCTATGCATTATATATTTATGCAAATATCTTGGTATAAAAATGCATTATGGACTTCCCTGAAGTTTGTCCAGATCATACACAAATTGTGCTCCCATTTTGATGAATTTAGATCTGTTTAAGTAATTTATGTTTTTTAATTCACAGGTTCAGAGAAAAAAAAAGAAATCTTTTTATATGAGATAAAAAGAATAAATATGTCTTGTCCAAAACTTCTTTTACTTCTTTAGATTAAAACATATGCCTTATTAAATTTTTATGAGTGCCTTGCTTACCCTTTTAGAAAATATGTACTATTCCATACAAGTGCTTCTTTTTCAAAATTTTATAACAAACTAGAATATCTTCCAACCTAATGATGCATTTGTAGAAAATCAGCCTTTTTAATAAAGAAATATTTCTTTTCACACTGATCTGATAATCAGTGAAGCAGAGTACATAGCTACGGAAATAAAGGAAGTAAAACAAAAATCTAATTTGATGTTCCCTCTTACAATAAGATCAGAGTTAATTCTGTCTCATTTTAGCAAACATTTTATCTTCCTACAATACATCAAATCTTATGAAAGACCTCATTATTATACTTAAATATACGAATACATGAAACATAAAGTTGGCAATTAAAATAATAGCTTTTATATTTTCCAGAATAATTCTGTCTGTAAGAACTGCATTTTGACATACTTGAATTAGTATTATGAATCTTTCTTCATCAATAGCCCTTACCTTTTGTTAACTAGGCTGGAAAAGAGGTAAACTGCAAACTTTCAGCTCCAAAGAACCAAATACCTTGCTGAGCTATTGGGAATTCATTCATTGTAAAGGTGAGGGTCAGACTTTTGTTCTTGATAATCTTTGTTTCCATTTAATTGCATAAGGAAAGTTTCTTTATTGTCTCCAAAAAATGGAAAGAGATTAAAGCAAAAATACACATCCTTTTTTCTGAACTATAATTAAGAAATACTAAATAAGTACAAAGGACAGACCTGATTCAAGTCCTTGAAGTCAATCAGGTATTTCCTTCCTATTCTTGTTACTTTGAATGGAGTAATACATATAGGAACTTAAATTCAAATTAAATAACAACAAAACAGTGAAATAGATACAACTGTTGAATAATAAAGAACACAAATGTGAGCAAGCTTATCTTTAAACGAACTATTCAACTGGCAAAAGAATCAATGAAGCTGCATAAGAATGCTCTACACAGTTACCACATTATGCTTGTGCTTTAACAGTATTTTTTAACACATTTTAGATCAATGGAACATACAGTATACATTGTTCTAAGTTTCCAAGATGTAGAATTTTGAAATTTGTGGCCGTATTTACAGCCACAAAAGTATTTTGTGGCTTGCCTGTTTTTCAGTGATGCAGCAATTAAATAGTGCCATTCATGGTACCACCTCAGCTATGGCCAAAGGATTTATTTACAACCCTATGCTTTTCTTAGTTTTTTTTCCCCCTTCATTTTCCATGTATGCTATTTTCTGCTTTGCCTCTGAAACAGTTATTTACCATTTCAAAAGTAGGACAGAGTAATTTGGCTGTTGCCGTGGTTTAGCCCCAGCTGGCAACTAAGCAACACACAACTACTCACTCACTCTATCACCCTTTCATTTAGAGAAAAGTTTTTCTCTTGGATCCTCCCAGGACTATGCACAACTCTGCTTCTGTTCACTTGTCTCCAACAGATACTTGTAGCTACCAAACAGGTTACTTTTCAGTCAGAGCAGGGTATCTATTTGTGTGACTTAAATGTTGCTAGAGATGCTTCTACATGGCAGAAAATATATTTACATATGACCACTTAAGGAGCAGTAATCTTCCAGTCACTTGAATTTTTACCATGTTTCTGCAGCCTCTGCCGTTTGTATTAACAAAGAGAGTCTGACTGTCTCACTGACTATTGCTTTTTTATTCATAAAAGGTCTTTGTTTTTGCCATAATATGGATATTCTTCAACATTTTTGCATACATGTCCTTAATTTTCTCTCTCTATTTCCTGTAGGCAATAGAACAAGTTTTCCCTGTGCTACAAAAGAAAAACAGCTCAGAGAATAATCTAATACTTATGAGCATAAGACCTTCACATCTACTGTCTATCTGGAAGATCTTTTAACATTTATATGTTGGGTTATAAAATTATTATGGATAGCAATTTTTATTTTTTAACTATCTATATTGTTTATTGACATAGTCAGGATTAAAGATTCATGATGATAATAAATGTGGTCCATACACTGAGAAACTTCTACATCTGCTTTTATATAGTTTACTAGCAAAATACTAAAAATGTATTTTCATAAAGGACTGTTCATGGTGTCAGACACTAACAATATTCCATCATTTCTATAGTATGAACTGAGCTATTTGTCCCTGAGGAAGACGAATATAGTGCTTGTTCCTTATTTCCATCATTGTGCTTAGTTGGCAAAATCTGTAGCATCACAAAAAACCAAACAGCATTCATGCACAGGTTTTTAATCAGTATTTTAACTATGAGTAAATGAAATTTTCCCTTCTTACTATAGAGGTGTTTTATAGACTTCAGACTAAATTCAGCTGTCTTGCCTCATACTAAGCAAGAGAAGAAAGAAAAAAAAATGCTTAGTCTTTCAATGTGAGTTTCATCTGGAAATAAAGTTATTCTGTTCTTTATGAAGAAACATTGACTGATTTATATGCAGACAGTTTCTAGTGCATATGGACTATGAAGTGGTATGAACCCTCCAAGATTCGTGTAAGATAAATGGGCCAACAGAGTTTCTATCTGTAGAACAAAAGTTCATTAAGAGATGTCACTGATTCATATCTAATGCAGCAAGTGAAGACCATCAGAAAAGAGTCCTGTCATTATCACTGAAGTGTCAGGGATGGGTCCATTTTTCTCCTCTGATGGCAGATAAATTAAATGCAGATAAATGCAGACAAATCAAACTTTTCTGCTCACATGCTCCAAAACCACTTTCAAGCAGCATATTTAAATGTGCTTCTGACCTGCATATAGTTCAGCTAATCCTAAGCAAAAGAACTGATACATAACACTTGATCTAGAGTTTAAACTCAAGTAGTGTGTTTCAAATTATATTTCAAACAAAACTTTTCTTGAAGTCTGTCACAACTTTTTTGATATGTCTTTGGTGTTAATTTTTAGTTTAGAGTGTGTTAGTTCCACTGTAGAAAGGTATTTCATGACTGTTACTGATCTTTTGTGTGTAATATCAAGTTCATTGTAACCTAGAAATCATTATTTTACTAAAATAATTTACTAAATTAATTTACTAAAATAATATATTTTATTCTTCGAGGTGCAGTGGGACTCTACGAGTTTCAGCTAACCTTGGGAAAAATCCAGTCACAGATATGCAGAAATTTAAACTCAGTTCATTCATGCTGATCCAAAATAAAAACTATTCTTAAGTTGGTAACTGACTGATGTTTCTATACGTTATCAGTGAGAGAGAGAAGAGGGTGTAGGAGAGGGGAGGTGGTCTGAAGGGTTTATTCTGAATCTTATTAATCTTTAAGGCTTATTATAAAAACTTTTCTTTATACACTTTAAGTTTAGGCCTGCGTTGCTTTTTCTCCTAATCCTATCTCACAGCAAGAAGTGAATAAATTAAGACTGGCAAATCTAAACCACTACATTGGTTCTGGCATTTTTCGGCGTTTCTTAAACAGATATTCACAGAGATGCCACCATCTGAGGGGCTCAGCTGCACCTTGCAGTGGGTTTGATGGAGTGGCTTGAAGTTGCTGGAACCAGGGCAATCCCTAGCCTCTCCTCAAAGAGGCTGCCATGCAGCACACAGCACACCAACAGCCTCCTCCCTGCCACCCACCACTTACACTCAATATAGCAATAGTAAGCAGTAAAAAGAACTCTTGAACAACTAACCCTAATGCTTTTGAAATAAACAGAATGTAGACAGAGAGAGAAAAGTAGCAAAGGGAAGAAGAAGTGTGGAAAAAGAAAGGAAAGCCCAAGGAAAATTTTGGTTTTCGGTGATTTTTGAAAACTTCAGAAAACTGCTATAAGGGTAGCAGTTAGAAATGAAATTAAAAATTAAATTGAAACATAATAATAATAAGTTTGTGTTGAGATATATTGCAGATGAAAAGGCAAAGGAAGGGGTTTTGCTACCCTTGGGCTAAGGCTACAGCACATTCAGGGCACACTGGCTCTAGCCATGTTAGTGCTGCTTACAAGAGCTGGGACCTGGTGCTGCAGCAAGCAGTCTCACAGAAAGGACAAAGGGAAGGTGAAAAATTTCGCATCTCAGAAAGCCATTTAGCAAAATGACAATTGTCACAGTTTAATTTAGCTCTTTACTTTTTTTTTTTTTTTCCCTAAGTGTCTTATATAGAAGCTGTTATACCTTAGTTTAGGCAGAGATAGGAAAGACAGCCGTGATAACAGAGCTGCTGTTACTTTGTATATTTGTTCTGTTCTTCTAAAGGAAAAAAACATATTCTGCTGCTGAATTAGGCTTGCTTTCAAAATTATTTCAGTTTCTGATTATTGCAAGCTATTTTAGATACAAAAAGATGCAAAGCAATGGGGAAAGTTTCTTTCTTCCCCCTCAAGTGACACAAGTATGGGACTGAGAGACCCACACATATGTATGAGTACACTTTCACATTGTTTCAACTTTATAAACATCTACCAAATACTTTAGAAGAATTTGTACAACCCAATTAAAATGAAATGGGAATAAAGAATAAGAGAAGCCAAGAATGTTGGCATGTGCACTTAGGAGGGCAGCCTCCCATTCCCTGCCTTCAGCCTCTGTGAGGCAGGGTTGCTGCAGGGTGGCATAAAGGCAAATTATTTGTGAACTTAGCTTTCCTGAGAGAACATTTATTAAGACAATTTTGGCTCACACTGGCTGAATTATGCTTGGATGTATATAATTATAAAAAGTTAATGAGGCTGCAATATAATTTAACTACAATAAGATAAAATAATCATTCTCTCTGCTGTGTTCAAGCCAATAGGGTTTTGATTAGAAAAATCCTCAGTTTTTAGACTGACTGCTTCAGTTCTGTTTTCAGTGTGTGTCTTGAGTTACTTAACAGACTCTCAAAACAGATTTCAGATTTTGGCTCCAAGTGATTTCTCATGACTTTATTGCTGAGTTCCCAGAACTCTAAGGATATGTCAGGGGAAAGTGGAGTAAAAAGGGTTTCAGTATACTTTTTTAGTACTTATCACTGTTTAGCTACAACACAATGACATATGTCACTCACATCACAAGCAAGAGTGGATGTTCCACTGGACTGCTGTAGGCTCAAGGTTAACAAATGTGAAAAAAATCCTCAGCAGTATATAACTGTAATTGCATTGCTGGTATTGTGGTACAAAAGTAATATAAACAAAACAATTTAATGTGGAAACAATGCAGGGAAATAGAATCTCTTTTTAGAGAATATGATAATTTTTCAATCCAGATATCTAATTAAAATATGATTGATATTTCATAGGAAGGAAAAAAGAAAGGGAATTATCACCTAAGTGCTGACATATTTTTTTTCTTTTACTCTTGTACTGAAACCTTGCTTTTCAAAGCAAGATTGAACCAGAATGCTGATTTAAATTTGGGTTATAATTTTCATTTTTAAGAAATAAGACATTGTCCACAGAATACAAAGATGCTGGCTCTTTTGCACCTCATAGGTTTAAAGAAGAATAATATAGCAGAACATTTTTTTTTAAGAAAAAGAAACAAGCTACCTTTTGCTTAATTTATAAGAAAGGAATGGAGATTCTCAGGATCCTCGCTATTAATAGAGGCATATGTATGATATGACAGTTGGTCTTTTTTTAATACAAGCCAACACACTAAAATGGCGGATAATACCATGTTTAGCAGCTTTGCCTCTGGTTTGTTTTTGGAACAATGCTTGACAATTCCATTGGAGACAATAAAAGTTGTTGGCACATTTTAATTACTATATAAGGGCACACTCATTTCATGGCACTTCAGGGGGTAAAGAAGCCATCAATTACTCTGCTCAGCTTGAGCTTGTTTAAACAAATGATTTTCTATTTCTGGATATATAAACTATATACTTTCAGTACTTTGTGCTATTTGCTTCCAGGAGCTTTGCATTTGGGTTATAAAATATCCTGGCCTAGTCATGTATATTAAAAATCAATGTTACAAAGGACAAGGTGATTATAGGCACCCTACAAGTGCTTTGGAAACAAACTCATATTTGTAGAAATCTCTGTGCCACTATTCATTGAGCAGAGCAATATGTTTAACACTGAAGCCCTCAGGCATATTAAGTGTTTAGTGGCTGGAACAGAAACACAATTTTGGCACGCGGGGCTTAAAGCTCCCCCTACTGATTCAGTTCAGTTTCAATATGGTACGATAATAGATAAACATATAAGCTAACTGTGGAAATTGTGAAAATAGAAGATGCACATACTAGGACATAAATATGATGCAAAGTTCTTCAAACAGAGTGTTTGCAACACTTTTTATTTTTTTCCAAGTTCATGAAACTCAGAGATTATGCTTAACTTAGACACAAATGTTACACAGATCTCTTACTTATGTTAAAAATACAATTTGTTAGTTATGATAGAATAAGGAGGAAGAAGTTGCTTAGTACTAAGTAGTTCAATGGTTGATATTTTTCCAACTTCTTTTGGATCTCCCTCTCTAGTTTGGATTAATGAGTTAAAATGAATAGCAGTTGTACTATTAACATGTACCTATGTAATTATTTATAATCAGTGCTTGTGAAGGATAAATTATGTCATCTTTTGTGGCCAGAATTGCTTGTTCTGGATATTGCAATACTCACCCTTAATTTATGAATATGTGTTTCATCGAAAGAACTTCACTGTGTGTTTTACAGAATGCTACTTTGATATTAAGAAGGGGCAGCTACTTGACGGCTACTAGCTACTCTACTTGTGAATATCAAATGTATAAGCCCTGAAAATTCAAAGTTTGTAGAGAAAGTACTTTAATTACTTTGTATAGGTACATTATCCTGCCCCAATACCCCCCACCACCACTCTCCACACACCTCCCCCCACCAAGAAAAAAAAAAAAAGCCATAATCTAAATGTAAAATGCACATTAAACTTCTGGGCTAATAGACTGACTTATGAAAAGTCTTAATACGAATAGGAGGAGTTAGGAGTAAATTCATACCAAAGTATAGGTGTGTAATGATCACTAGGAGTGAGCTTAAAAACAATTACTCAGCATAATGACATAATGCTTAACTGAAGTATATCTCTAGCTTTCCACTCGACTCCTAGTCTATCTGCTATATAGACATCATATTTTAATAAAATTTAAATATATTAGAAAATTCATTATAGTAGGCCCAATTTTCTGTTGAGTAAAGAATGTTGGAACTTGACTTTTTTCTTTGGCTGTTCAAATATCAGAATGATGGACACAGAAATATTATTGTCAGAAAACATTGAGTACCTGTCTGGGATCAAGTGGACTTTGTTTGGTCTGTTCACACAAGTCCCCTTTCATTATGGTTGTCATCTCTGCTGGTACTCACTAGGCCGTGTTCTTCACTTATTCTAATTCCCCAATCTGTGCAGATTTTTTTTCTGTCATTTAAAAAGAGAATTTGGAACCATTTGAGAATACATTTTTTCATCTTCAATTTTGAAGAGACAGTCAGTCATTTTAAATCACGTAGACATTCAAACTGTTTGTTCCTATACACTTTAAAGTTTTTAGGTTCTTCAGATTTTTTATTCCTAAAATGATCTCAAAATTTATTGCATCTGTTGAGACAAGATTTATCTATATGTTAAAAAAAGCAAGATAAAAGGCTCACAAAAAGGTCTCAACACCCCTAATGGTTCAGACATTACAGCCTTGAGAGATGAGCCTGACTGTCAGAATGATCCGGTCAACAAGACTGATGAATAAATTTCTAACTCTAGTCGCTAAACCTAGTAGAGGATCAAGCTGTCAGTGAATATTATGTTGGGTCCTTGGATGCAAATCCTAGACTGTATCTTTGTATATTCATTCTGCATTAATGAAAGATTGAAATTAAATTAATAAAATCTCTGTAGGGCAAGTGCTTTGCTTTGATTTCTCTATAAAATTGAACTGCTTTGTGTTGTATGCAGCACCCTTAAAAGAAAGGCAGTAAGTGATCAGTCATAGCAAGCCCATTGCCAGACTTAAGTGGTGTAAATCTCAATCAAATAAAGCTTATTAGTGACCAAAATATGTTTTACTCAGCTTTTTATTCAAGGTTTAGGTTACAAACTAATATAGAAGGCAAGATTTAGTAAAGGGGGTGCTTCTGACATAGGAGGAGGTGCATACTGACAGATGCATTATGAGAATATGCTTTAACATCTTCAATCAAACCTAATCTTGGTCCTGCTTCAACATTTATATTTGTTCCAGTCACAGTGAATACATTTGTCCCTCCCTTATGCTAGCATTTCTACACATGGGTAGCAGTTTAGTTCAGTTTAGTTTGGAGATAGCTGAGTTGCCTGAAAACAGTCCTGTAAGGAAAGGGATTCGTTTTCAGCCAGAAGAGTTGAACAAAACATTCCTCTGAATGTTTGCATGAGAGTCACAACTAGCATTAACAACTGAACTATGCAGCCCTCCTCTGCAAAGGGTTGAAGAGCTAGAATATGTAATGGTGTCTGAGCCAGTAAATGCAGACTTTGTTTTTTTCCCTGTTTTGAGTTAAATAGTTATAAATTGGCCACTCAAGTCCAAGGGTTGATGTCTAGTATTAAAAATGAGACAATTCCATTTTCACAGATATTAAGACATGCATACTTCACTGAAAAATAGTGGCCACTGTATATCTTCTAGTAAAAAAGAATTAAGTTCAGTAGGATTTAAATTGTCCAGACCCTCTGAAGTACCTCAAAAGCAATATATATGAAATCTAGATGCTAAAATACAAGAGTTCTCACTTGAGTTGTAACCCCAGTAACAAAGAATGCAGAAAGACAAAAATCCTGTCACAATATCAAATATACAAAAGTGGTATGACAGACAGAGGAATTGAAGACTTTTGACAATTCTGTCTTAATTCTACTTTACTTTTATTTCTTCAACTGTAACTTTTATTAGAACAAGCAAACAACATAGTGACTTGTGTTGGCTACTGTGAATAGACATTTTTACTAAATTCTAAATTGTCTTGAGCTCAGGATGACTTTGTAAATGCCAACAAGGTTTTCCTTACTAAAGACACTAAAAAATACACATGGTGAAAAATTGGATACATCAGCCAAAAGAGGGAATAAAGTGTCAAATAAAGAGGGAATAAAGTGTTTCCCAGACAGAGACTGTCTGGGCCAAGTGAAGGGCTGCAGTGACAAAAGTCAGAAAATTAAAAACTCTGTTATAGTAATCAGAAGTGACCAGGTTAAATTTCTGCATGCAACAAGAGAAACAGAAATGTACTTAAACTAAGAGGATTCTCTGATATTTTGCAAAACTTTGCTAATTTATTGTGTATCTTTTCTTTAAGCAGTGGCTGTGTTGCATAACCATCTACTGGAATTTTCTAGAATGTGTGAGTTTACTTTAGGTAGTATACATCTGATCGTGTTGGATTGCACTATATATACATTAGTTTATGGTTTTGGTCTGTGTATTAGCTTATGGCTTTACAGAATTGTTTGAATATTAATGAAATAAATCCAACATGAATTATCAGCTTTTCAAAACTGCATAGGGGCGGTTTAAAAAATAATGTATCTTCTTTTGATGTAGTATACTATTTGTTAATCATTGCCTGTTCCGAAAGTTATTAATGGAATAACTACTTACAGTCAGTCTTGAATTATAATTTTATTGTGTTTTTGTCCTGAAAATAGTGTGCCATAGCTGCCAGGAGTTTACTCATTTTAACCCATAAACTGTAAAACTTACATGATTATAAAACATTAATTATATAAGAAAAAGATCCTGGTTATTAATATAAATGAGAGATGATTTATGAGATTATGCCAGCCCAGTTTCATATACCTTGATCTAACTTAAATTATTGGAGAGAGGCTTAGGGTGGGTAATATAAAACTGTAAACTGAAAATCCTAAATCTTCCTTTTGGGCAATATTTTTTTTCTCTACTTACTATGTTTATTCTGAGGAGAAAAAACAAACCCATAGCATGGATTAACTACAGAATTATAGGGGGAAATTAATTTATCTTAGTATAGATTTCAAAATTTTCCCATTCTCTTCAGCTGAATGTCTTCTAGCAGAAAACATAAATAAAGGGATCATGCTGTTTACTACAATTTGTGTAGTTACACCTGGGCTGGTTTGAATCTGCTTAATGGTCCATAATATCCCTACATAATCCTAAGACTTGTGAGATCTAAAATGTAAGCAGGTTACACCAGAGAAAGGCGAGCATCTACTTCTATCTCCACAAGGAATTAGTAATTAAGAATATTGAGTAATTCATTCAATGGTGTCTTCTTAGGACGCCAGGTCAGAAGAAGTAAAAAGAAGAATATCACTTACAGCTGATAGTGAAGTCTAAAGATGTCCATTTTTGATGTGGAAGCAAGAAGTCCTCTAAGCTTTACAGGTATCTTCTATTAAGCATGGTGGGCTAAATCAGTTCAATTTCATGGCAGTGAAACCGCCATCCTAAATCCTTGAATTTGGAGTTCTGGCTCTGCAGTAATCTCATGTTACTAATATCGTTTAGAAGCAATGATTTACCGTTTCTGGAAAAAGGAAGAAAAAAATTAAAACTACAAAAGAAAGAAAGAAGCATACAAAAACCCACAGAAAAATCAAATCAAATCAGAATATCACCCTCCCCCTAAAAAAAATCCCAACAAACAAATAGACTCAAAAAAAAAAAAAATGAAGTGCAGTTGTTTAGGCTGCAAAGCAGTAAGCTAATAAACATTCACATTTAATCCCATTGACTTTAATGATATGAAGAATATTGAGCTGGAATTCTTTTTATTGCTGTCAGTGATTTAAGTAGACATAGTTGAGCGTCTTCAAAGGAGAAGAGGTACATCTTGTTTGTGACAAAACTGTCTCTTTGAAGAGCTGCAAAAGAAATGCACTGGGCAGGCAATTTGCAATTGGATGGGAGAAGTATGAGGAAAAGTTTGGAGGTAAGGGGAGCAAGTATGAAAATTCTCTGGCACTTACAGAAGGGGGTCAGAATTCTCTGCACATCTGAGTATCACACAGCCAAGTGAGATGTCAGTACTTGTCTCATGGCTCCTCTGTATTATCCTAAGGGTAAGCCCTGTGGTCCACACAAACAATTCCTAGTGGTCATCTCTGTCACCATGTGTTTCTAAGGTGGAAAACTCTACTCCCAGGTAATCCCAGCTGTCATGTTTTGAATTCTAGGAGAATACTGCCAGCCTATCAAAGTTAAAAATTTTGTTCTTGCACATTTTAACCACCTTTCAAAATCTTTAAATTGGAGTGAAGGGGCTTGGGGGATAGTAACCAAGCTAATTTATGCATTTATACTCTTGTTCTGTGTTTCAAAGGTAGTTGTAATGAACTGCTTCAAGCAAACATTACAGGTTGTTTTTCTGCTGAGAGAAGTCAAATGAAATGACCTTTTTTTCATCTGCTATTCTTTTCAGCTTTTGAAGTTACTTCTTTTTGAAGAGATGATCCATTTATCAGTCATATCTGTGAGAAAGTCAGAAATTTATCTAATAAAACTTCCAGTAATTTGCTTTGAGGTGTTCTATGCAGACTGCAGTCGCATTTTGTTGTTGTTAAATAAATTAATGAACTCCTTAAAAAGTGAAAGGCTTAGAAAAGTTATTATCAGAAGAATTAGTAGCTCCCTATAGCCAAAAGCAAATGTTAAGAGAGAGCATATTTTAAAATGTATTTTTTTTACCCAGCTTTGATTATTGATCTTTACTAGGTGGAATCTAATTTATATCAAATGTTTGGAGCACCAAAAGTTGGCAATAAAAGTCATTAAACTGAATTGCTAGTCCAGCAATCCAGAGCGAGGAGACACGAAAGTTGATGGAAACTGCTGAAGCAAGATTGTTACGTAAAGGTTTCTCTAGCAACAAGATCCATATGCATGTGAGCATGTGTAAGCATATCATATCAATACTGGAGCTGATAAAGTTCATCTATTTTTAAATAGATACGTAATAAGAATTAATGCAACCCACTAGTATGAATTATATGCTCTTCTTCCTTCAGAAGAACTGTTGCTTAATATCTAATTCAAAATTAATAATGCAGCAGGAACAGATTCATTATCTCTTGTGTCAAAATCATGTGTAATAAGTAAGGTAAGGAGAGAGAAAAAGCATGAATAAAAAGGAAGAGTTTCAGTGACCAAATTACTCTTGCCTTCATCAATCTCAGAGAATAAAATTTTTATCCACTCCAGTAACTGATTGGTAAGGTAGTGTAGGGAGAATATGTGGAAAAGTTCCTAAATCTGCCTCATCAGTATATTCTTAAAGTAGATGAAGAGTGAAGGAAGAAATAATGTGTAAGATTAAATAAAGCAAATTCCAATATATTTTTTTTTTCTCATTGGCATTAGAAACATGTTAGAAAAATTTTATTCTTCACTTACTCATATTATCATAGAATCATAGAATAATTTGGGTTGAAAGGAACAAGCTCACGTTGCTGTGCCTTGTCAATCCCCAAGTCCTTTTCCTCAGGGCTGCTCTCAATCTATTCTCTGCCCAGCTTGTATTTGTGCTTGGGGTTGCCCTGACCTAGCTTCAGGACCTTGCACTTGGCCTTGTGGAACTTCATGAGGGTTGCACAGACCCACTTCCCAAGCCTGCCATGGTCCCTTTGGATGTCACCCTTTCCCTGCAGCGTGTCGTCTGCACCATGTGTAAAAGGCAAGGAAGAATTACCCTGTTTCTGTGTGCAAAAAGAATACAATTCATTGTTACTAATATTGCTGTTATTGTCATACTTTCTTTGTATCACAACAGAATTTGGAGGTTTCATGCAATTATTTTGGCAGAATGTAGCACTAACCCTGAATGAGATCAGTTTTCCTGTTTGACAAATACCTGTAAATTAAAGTGGAAAAATCTTTACTGCCATCTATATCAAGCCAAGGCATTCAAAGATACAGTGTTTTTAATGGAGACAGAGACACAGAAATGTTCAAACACTAGGGATCTTACTTGAGATGTTATAATTTAGTTTTTATTTAATGTTCAGTCTTATTTAGACCACTGTTATGATTTCAACATTCTGTGTCCTTCACACATATCTTAGCTCTGGGTCCATAAACTCCAGGGCTATGATCCTCTCTGATCTTTAAGAAAAATTATATACCCATGGAACTAATACTCCTTTTCTTCAGAACTGGTGAGGCTAATTAGACTATGGCACAAAGATAACATAATGATCATGGAAATCAGCAGCACTATCAGGCATAGAAACCGTGCAAATTACTTCTAACTACCTCTTGCCTCTTCTATAGCTGAGCTTGTTGGGTCTTGTTTTTGTTTGTTTAATGGACAGATGTTTTCAGGTTTTTGGCTAATAGTTCATTAATATGTAAGAATCCAAGTGTACATAAGGCACGTGTAAAAACTCTAGCAAAGCATGAAATATAGGTTTAATTGAATATTGTCTATACATGCTTTTTACATATCAAAGTGTTGGAGAGGTCAGTTGCATCTAAAGTAACTGCTCAGAGTGGCAGTAAAACTTCAGTGCAGAGCTGGCGGTTGCATGACTGGTGTACATGTAAATAATTATTATTTGTGGCAAACTACACTGAGGACATCTAGGACAATATCTTTCTAAATATTAGAAACTGAAGCGATTTACAACCTTTGAAATCAAAGGTGAAAAAGGAAAATGAAAAACCTGCAACGTGAAAATCTGAAACAAGATCAGTCATGACTTTTGTCTTACTTGTTTTGGTGCTGCAAGATACTGAGCAAAGAACACTCGGGGTTTTTTTGGCTGAGATGAACTGGCCAATCCAGGTCACAGGAAACCTTTAGCTGCTTTATCTTTTCTTTTAGTGGCAGCAACTAGTGACCTTGCTTGCAATCTTGGCAGTGCTATCACAGATTTGTAGACTTCACTGACATCCAGGACCACTTCCAGATCATCCCTTCTCACTGGAGACACAGATGACAGGATGAATTTGCAGTTTATAAGACTATCAGTCCAGCATGTGTTAAAGTTTTTCCATGAGGTGGCAAAAAGAAAACCAAGAACAGGTAAACTACAGCACAAAGGAGAAATAAGTATTTTGATTATTTTTAAGTTTTATAGTATTTTTTAATATCAATAAAAATAATACTAAACCCCAGAAAAAAAAAAAAAACACTCTGGTCATACAATAAGCTTCTAGACAATGTGCTTGGGGATAATCAAAACTGAAGTATAACTCAATGACACAAAAAATGTTAAAAAATTTTAATTTTGTGTTATAATCACGAAGACACACATGCACCTAGAAAAATTATAATTCCTGTTAATTACTATTACAATGTTATTGGCTGAAAAAAATCTCTCATTCAAAACTCATGCTTTAAAAGCTCTAAAACTTTTTTAAAAAATATGATGTTGGTACTGGTAGTAAAAATTCTGGCCTGAAAGTTGACTCTGCGTATTTGTTTTACCAAGATTTTTCCTCTTATTTCAAGACTTTTCCTCTCATTTCCTGTTTTCTCCACTGCCCCAAAAAAGGCCTTGTTAAACAGAAGTCTTAAAATAAGCTTTCATTATACACTTACTAAAATATTAGAAAACCAGTCATTAGAAAATCTCTCTGCCTATATATCAATGTCTGTATATGAATATATTAAAGCCCTGTTATTGTTTACCTTATTGCATATAATTTGTTAAAAGGTCTGTGTAATTTGAACATTTAAATTGTTGTTTACACCATTTAAACATTTGAATGTCTAATAAAGGCTGGCACAAGTACACATAAATAGAATATTTGAAGCAGACACATGTGAAATAATATTATACCATATTTTGTTCCTGCACATCTTTTTACTACTCTTAGGTATAGATCTATGTGCTTTACAAGGAAGACAGTGTTTTATAGAAAGGACTTTGATGTATGCAAATCAAACATTGAAATGCATAACTTCTAGGTACCTCATCTCTAGAGCAGAATGCAGAACCATTTGTGAGATACAGAAAATCCTAATATTAGCATACCCGTATTGATTGATACAGTATGCTGAGACAATAGCCTCATTTTGAAATTTAAATGCCTTTTCCACTTAGGAACTCCAGACAATGAACTCCTCAAATAGAAATTAAATAATTTTGTGTCACGGTGAATTAAGGAATCATAATATGAGTTATTGTACTCCAGATTATCCCATTGACTTCTGCTGTGCCATCTCTATCAAACACTATTTTGCCACCAGTAGGTTTATATAAAAATAGTTGGCTTCTCCTGACTCCTGTGTTCAAGTCAGGGTTGAGACTTTTAATAAAAATAACATTTATAGTCAGATTAAACATTTTTAGAGTTTTGGATTCAGCTTGGATTTGTAATTAAAAGTAAATATTCAAGAGAGAACATTAAGTAAAAATTATCCTTATGCTCTGCTTTCAAATCATTAAATTATAGAGTAGAGCAGCATCCTTTCCATCACCAACACACCACCCACTCCTGCTTTGAATACCTCATCAAGTTCAATGGATAATTCTCCTGTAAATAATTTGTTAGATTTCAGGCCCTTCAGACTAGGAAAATTCTGTGCCTGGATTGTTTCATAGAGAAGAAACATAGTATTTCTGTAACTGACTAGCATCTTAAAAACAGAACACTCCCAAACAAAAGAGACCAACAGATGGAACAATATATTTAGAAGTTATTTTTCAGCCTTCAAAACTTTTATACAAGGCACTTGAAATTATTATTAAGTCATTGTGACTATGAAAGTTAAAACTTCTAATTACAAGATATCTTTTTAAAAACAATTGAAACAGCATGACAGTCTTCTACATGGCGATTCATGTCTAAATCAGTTATATATGGCTATGTTATATACAGTAGGTTAATACAAAATTGACTTTAAAATATTTCAGTAAGAGAAAATTTTTTATGTTTTATAAGAAATTAGCAAGAATAAAAAAAAGGCTAATGATGATTATCTGAGATGTCAGAAAATTTTTTATATTTAATTGATATATCTTTTTGCAATGTAGAATGAAAGTTACTGATGTTCAATTTACGAATAGCTTAGCGCCCTTATGATGAGTGGCTGAAATAGCCTGCTGACATTTGCACTGCACTGTTTCCAATGTCACAAATACCCAGTCACCATCACTTCACCTGTTTGTGTGATGTGTTTCTCCTGTGTCCATGCAGCTGAAGCTGTCCTATCCATATAGCAAGTATAAGATGATGAATTTTGATTTTCAGTGGTAAAGTGTTAAATAATCTGAATGATGTTCTTAAATCTTTTGCTATCTGCTTTGTTTTCAGCAAAAGTTTTGTAAAACATCTGCAAAATGGAAAAAAAAAATATTTAGCATATTTGTATGCAAGTACCTTTTTTATTTAATCTGTAAACATATTTTTCCTAAATAATTGATCTAGTTAAAAGCTTCATTAAGATAATATGCAATTTGAGATAGAAGAGCTGTGCAGTTTTGACAGAAGATGCCTTCATCCAGTTCTTCTACTCAACCAGAAATGGCTGCTACTCTTTATTTTAGTAAAAGTTAATTTACTGGTACTTTTACTGACAGCACAAAAACAGAAATCCAAATATTGTTTCGAGATTTCCCTTCATCTATCTACCCAAATAAAGGTATTTTAACTTCCTGAAGTAAAGATAACAACTGTTCCAGCAAAGTTTTGAGAATATTTTTATTAAACATGACAATATCTCATTGTATGCAGGCAGTTTTTATGTTCTGAGTTGTCACCTTTATAAAGAAATCGAAAAAATGACTCTCAATGTGTTTGATTTTTTTCTCAGCATGCAAGTGTATATTTAGGTATATGTACCTGATCCTGCTGGGTGTGGGACCAGCCCTGGCTGCCAACCTGGGGGAATCCTCACACTCATAGTCCCTCTGTCCTCCTCAGCATGGCTGTGGAGCCATCCTGTTGCACTACAATTTAGATCTTGCTAAATTAACTCTCAGCAAAGCTTAGTTCTGCTTTTTTATTTTTGAATTGGATAAGAGAAATTAAGTTGGTGGGTTTTGTGGGGGGTTTTTTTTGTTTGTTTATGGGGTTTTTTGGTTTTGTTTTTTTTTTAATTTTCTGTTTGTTTGTTTGTTTGTTTGTTTGTTTTGTTGGTGGGTTTTTTGTTTGTTTTTCTTTTGGGTTTTTTGTTTGTTTTTTTAAAAGGATTTAATAATCCAGAAGGATAAAATTTCAAACTGATTTGGGAAATTCCAAGGAAAAAAGAACAGAAAGTATGTTAACATACTGATGAGAAGAGACAAAGAAAGGAACCTATGAGGTTAGAGAAGACTCAGTAGTCTTTTCCTTAAAAGTATTGAGTGTTTGGAGATAGGTAATTCAGATGATGTATCAAATAAAATATAGTAAATTTTAATATGCCTCAGTGGTTCTTTTTTGACCTATCATGATTTTTGGCAAATTCTTTTTAGGTTTCGGGAAATATTTACTGTTTAAGCCTTTCTATTTTAGCTCTATAATGTGTTTTGCCTTGGTCACATGGTGAATAGATTTCATCCTGCTTTTCATCAAATTCTTCCATCCCATTTAAGAAGTCCTCACTTCATGCTTCTATCTAGAGAGACAGAGCTGGATGCACATAAAAACACTATTCTTCATTTTCATTTCCTTTTTCCACACTTTTCAGTACACTTAAAAGAGGATTAGTAAATCCCTGGCTACTTAGAATTTCTCAGATGTCACCGTTCCTTATACCATTTCTTTTCAGTACAGCCATCTGACAAAGTGAAAAGAGCACAAATTTTTATGAAAAAATAATTTAGTTTTTCTGGTTATGCTTGGGATGAGCCATATTTCCATGTTGCATTTTTAAATCAGATCTTGAGTTAACTGAATGGGAGTAAAATGATTTACAGAAATTTAAGAGCTGAGTCATGGAGTTACTTCTTCACATGCTCTATGAATCTGTATTTAAATCTTGATTTCAAAAACCTACTAAGTAGTATATATTTAGTGGAGTTCATAGTTTTTAGTAGAGACCCTCACTGTAAGAAAAAATGCCCAACAAAACAATACACTCTGACCTTAAATGCTTAGAATAGCAAACCTTCATATAGTTATCTAATTTTTATCATATTTACTTATATTTGCCTTTTAATTCATGGATATAAGATTATAATTATTATTTTGTTTGGGTTTTTGTTTGGTTTTTTTTTGTTTGGTTGGCTTTTGTTGTTGTTGTTTGTTTGTTTGTTTGTTTTTAAAGGTTATGTCCTTAACAGAACAGAAAGTAGTCAGCCAAAAATTCCCCAAATCTATGAAAATTCCATCTCGGGATCTGCATCACTAATGCTGCAATAGTGATGATACATATGCTGTGGATTTGAGTAGCTTTTAAAGTGAGTGTTTATAAAAGACTGCACCAATAAGTAAAGGCCTGTGAAAGAGGTATTTGACTGTGTATGTGTAATTTTTTGGGTTGCTGGATGTAATAGTGTACTTTCTGTTGATAGGAAACATCTTACGATAACACTAATGAAAACATAACTTAATTGGTGTCTGATATTGCATATAGCTACAATATTTTAAAGCCTCATTTTCGAGAACACTTATTTTATTTATTTAATAATATATTTAACAGTATTAAAATGATTTAAGGACTTGAGATTAGCTCAGTTGATAGACCACAGTGCTAAAGCCCAGGTCGTGGGTTCAATCCCTGTACAGGACACCCAATTAAGATTTGGACTCAATGATCCTTGTGGGTCCCTTCCAACCCAGAATATTCTGAGATTTTTTGACTCAATCATATGTAGTATGTGTTTACTGGTATAACTCCACTGATTTAAAATACTAACTTTAGGAAGTAATCTGACCTGTGTACAGATCAGCCTAAAAATTATGTCATATGAAAGTGCTTTAGATTTCTTGAAAGCTATCGGTCTCCTCTTGAAATAGTATGTGCGATTGGACAAGAGATATTCTTAATAAGGATATTACCATTACCAAGGCTTTGCTTAGTGTGGCTTTTTCTTAAAACAAGGGCCAATAAAGAAAATGGTTTTATTTCTTCCTACTTCCAGAATATACCTAAGCGACTGGGTCGTGGTTTTAAAGTATTTCAACAGTAATATCTATCTGAAAGCTCAAGTACAAATAAATGAAAAGAAAGATTTTAACTCCAGGGTGTAGGTAAGAAAGAGTAACTTTTCACAGAGATTATACAGCTAATTCCTTAGTAAAGTCACTTTAATTCAGCTCAGTCAACTGCTACATGTGAATGAAAACAACTTGAAACAAATCTCAAAGCAAGTCGGATGCCAAGCATGTCAGCATTTGATGCTTTTTTTTTCCCTTTTGTCCTAGAAAGGACCAATCTAAGAATGAGAAAATTTTGTAGCAATATGGAATTCAAATTATTCAATTAATTAAAACTGAAGATATATTGAAAAGGATCCTCAATTAAAATGTCCTTCTAAGCTTAGTAGTATAGCTATCCATATTTTATCTTCCTTGATTTTAAATTTTTAAAAAATGAGATATTTCAAAATATTTCTATTCTGGTTCTCAGAAAAGAATTTATCATTTTCTCAAGAATAGATACAACAGGAAATTTGAAAGACTCCAAAAATATATATTAAATATCTCTATTTAATGCTTATAATGTTCTTGATAAGCTGATTGATAGTTCAGAGCACAGACTATAATCATAACATTATATGATAGGCGGGATTATTCTCACAGCTGGAATAACAATGCTGATTTGTGCAGAGTAGGAAAAAAAGAAAGGGAAGAGATCAAAAAGTAAGATTAAATAACAAAAGTAATTAAATATCATAGTGATAACATCTAATCATGATGGAGGGCAGGCAGTAGGTGATGCAGTGGACAGATGCTGCAGTTTGGTAGGATATACTTGTGGTTATTCCAAAGATCTCTAAGTCAGCTGATTTAGATTCTCCACTGACACATTACCAAGATGTGAGCACAAAAAAGACATGGTTTGATGATGTCTTTAGGCTGGATTTGTCCTGCTTAGTTCTCCTTTATTTACAGTGTACTGATGAGGTATGTTTCCATAGCAATTCAGTAATTCTTAGTAATATTGACTTACATCTTCATCTACTTATGAAGTTTGCAGCCAACATTAAATCTATTTCCCTGAACAAGGAAAAACATACAAAAATGTTCAAGGGCCCATATATGATCTGCCACTCTTAAAATCTTAAATAAGAAACAAAACTTGAAAGTGAAAAAAAAAATTATGTTACTACAGTGCACTAAAAGCAAAGGAACAATATAGATTCAGAAGTTTATTACCTATTCCCAGGAATTTGGAGAGATACTCATGCTATGACATAGATGGCTAAACACTATGAACCTAGGTTGAAACCAAGGGTATTATTAACTCATTTGTAGCATTGTCTTAAAGCAGCTGTATTTTCTCTAGAATCAACTGAAGTCCAGAAATGGTTTATGTAAAACCATGCAGGTCCCAGGCTCACAAACTCTACCATGTCAACCTGGCTTTGCACAACATTAGCCTGGATACTTCTGAGCTCTGCTTCCTGGTATGCAGACTACATGTTTGTATTTACATAGACCTTTCCTTTACACTTAGCATTCTAATAACTGAAAATTATTGTTTAGGTAAATAAAACATTTTAATATCTTATGAAAAACCATTCACCCTAATTCCATGGATTACAGTAAAACCTTCTGTGCACTGATGATGGCTTATTGCAGATAACTTTTTAAGAATATCTCTCACAAAAAGTGAAGGGACATAAATAATGTTATTGCTATTATTAACTTTTACTTGTGCTATTTTTATTTGCAATCTGTTTACCATTGCCATGTGTGAGCCAAAGCATGGAGATACTTGACAAAAAATTCAGCCTCTGCAATAGAGTTTGCTGCAAGGGGCATATTGAAATTAGCACTGAGGAATCAAAAGGCATAATAGGATAAGCCATGAAGCTGGGTAATACAAGGTAATCAGTTGTGTTGGGTCTAACAGAACAAAAAAACCATGGTAAAAGAGGACATGGTGAATGCAGAGACCAAGAAAAAGGATATTTTACATGAAAATATCACAAGAGTTTATAATTACCAAAGCAAAAATACAATATGACGTGCTGAAGTGGGAGACAGTGGGAATTTGAAGAACAGCTGATTTGTACACACAAACACTATCAAGGAGATGAGATATGGATAATTTTCCTTTGAAGTTATCCTTGCATGTCTGTATAAATATAAAATAAAAATGCAAACTTTTACCATATGGTACATAATTATATGCTTGTTGTGCTATGTTTAACATAAACCTAGTCCTTAGCTTGTAAATAGTAATTTTCATTTCAATGTAAGGTTTCCTAATATGCTTTGTAATGTTTCATCATGTAAGCTAAATTTGTGTTCTAGTTATGTCTAAATGCTGACATTATCCAAGTGACATCCAAAATAACCAAAGGACACATACTTTATTAAGATTAGGAAGAAAGTTAATTTTGATTGCAAACTGTGGGCTCACAGATATCTAGACTTTTCTGGCATTTATCTAATTCAGAATAAGAAGGCTTGAGAGTTACTGAATATCATTATCTTAAAAAAGAACCTGCTCAGGGAAAAAATGTCATAGATCATGTACAGGTTAAGAGGTAAAATAATTGGTGTGGGAGGAATCTGTTGCCATCAGAAAATGCAAAATTATGTCATTTAAAAATGAAGACTTTTATATCTGTGGTGTTAGATTCCGAATTCAATCTAAAATTAGAAGGCTCTTTCAGGTGAGAAGCATTGTTAAAAGATACTTTAAGTCACTAAAGTACACTCAAGCAATTTTGTTTGCGTCTTATCTATGGTAGATGTATGGTGAAGGACAGCATGGATTGAAATTTTGCTGGGCTAAAAGATAACTTTTCAGTTAGTCTGCAACATTTTAAGTTGAAGAAACAGGCATTTTGCCCCTTCACTTTCTTGTGATTGCAAGTCTGTCCTTACTCTTTTTTTTTTTTAATTGCATTTCCCCTCAGATGACTGTTAATAGAAATTATCTTTTCCAAGGTTATCACCATCTGATGGAAAAAACTTTTCGTGTGAAAACTGCAGAATGTCTAGTGACAAGCTCTACTTGGGAACAAAATTATATGTGCATACACCTGCTAAAAGCACAAGAGGCAAATAGCCCAGGAATTTGCATCATGCAAAATAGACACTTCCATGAATATGGACAGATGAACAAATTTAAATGCTGATATTCAATCAACATAACCAAAAGCTGCTTTTCTGTGATAGCCAACCAAGTGAGCTGCCAGAAGCTAGCAGGTGAGCTGGCAGAAAACTGAATTTTATTCAAAAGGACTATTTTAGTACTTCTTGTTAATTTCATGATTGGTATCTCAAGACACATATATCCCCTTGTGCATAAAGTCACATTAGCAAAAAAGTGAGATGTGTTTCTATCCAAGAAATTGAATTTATAGTAAGGAATAGGTACATAATGTTCTGATGTTCAGTTTGTTGAGCATTTCTCGGCTATCAGTTTAGAAAACCAAACATCTTAATTTTTAAATAACAAGTCTACTAATTCTGTGTTATACATGTCTTTCCTAAGGATACTAACAGATGAAAAATATCAGGCTAGATTACTCCGGTTCTAAAATTTAGACTTGAGAGCACAACAAATATATTACTGAAGTTGAAATATATAAAACACTGTTCATAATATGTAGCTCCTTCTAGCAACAGATATCTGCCCATGGCAGAGGGACTGGAACTACATGACAGGTCTTTTTCAACCCAACCCAAATTCTATGGTCCTATGATCCTGTGATTTTCATATCTTTATATTTATGTGTGTTTATATTTATACAATAACTTATCAGTACAATTCAAAAATTATTTATGAAATATTAGAATCTGCATCCTCATTTCAAGAAAGAATAAATTAACATACAGGGCTTAATTAACCCTTTAACCAAACTGTCAGATCAGGAAACATTATTGAACAAAGGTAGATATAACGAATTAAAAGAGATAAATGAACTAAAAGAGAAAAATTTCATAAATTCTATCATGACTCTTCATTAATATGTAAGTATATCACTATTTTCTATTTTTATTTTCTTATTTACAGGAAGATATTTTACATGAAATAGAACATATCTCTGAGAAGCATCATAAAAATAAAGGAAATCTAGTGTCATGGTAAACAGTATAGATGTGTTTCATGCTTATGACACAGACATGCTTAGGAACACTAGCATAGACACTGCCAAAATATTTATGATGCCAAGCTGTTGTGAAAAACTTTTTGAAAGAAAAAAAAAATGTTCCAAGGAAAATAAATATGGAAAAAGAATAGGAAGAAATATGAACAAGGGACATGGATTTTAGGAAAAGAAAAACCCATTACCTCCTGTGTTTTAAACAGAGAGAAAAACCTCCTAAAATTACATTACTAAGTTCAAACAAAATTTTAAACTACTGTCTTTAGTCTCTGTTTAAAATGGTTGGTGATTTGGCATCATCTTTAACATCAGGAGTTTGAGGAAAGATTATAAAACTAGTGAAGATGAGTCACTGCCAGATACAGAATTACTGAAATTTTTACGTCCTTAGAATAGGAGAAATTGACGTAAATCATTCCTATTTGCTAAGTAGTCTACAAAATCTTGTTTGGTGAGACAGAAAATAATAATCAAGTGAGCTTTGTAAGACTTCAGAGAACCAAAACGTCTTAAAAACAAATTGGATCCCTTTTCATTCCCTTTGAAATTTGCTTAGAGAGAGAGACTGGGTATCTTGTAAAACTGTGCATTTTCTTAAAGCACTGTGTTGTAAATGGTGACCTAAGGACAAACTTAAACTTTGTAGGAATTGTTGATGAAGCACTGCCATCTTTTGGTTGTACAAATACAGAATATGGAGGAAGGATATAACTGTCACTGAAATAAGGATATAGGCTGAAATAATAAAATTATTACTTTATTCTAGCATTGGTATACTTTGCTTTTCTAGATAATTGGCTGCAATTGTCCCTTTATATTGTTCAGTATATTCTAATTTCACCATCCTATCAGTCAAAGTAATACAACAAAATGGCAACAAAATAAAGTTATTGTTGACTTTAATAAAAAAGTGACAGCCTAGGTTAAAGGGGTTTCCTGTACTTTTTTTTAATTGCTCTTGTCTTTACTTATTCCCAAAATAGATTAGCAAGGTAAATTTTATTACAAACTAGACAAATTTTGAAATTATGGAATATAATAAATACTAATGTAGATGACAATTTTTGTGTGTAAGAATTATCTAACAACTAGTTGATGACACTAAAATCAGCTGAGTTTTATATAAAAAGCAATACAAATTGTTCTCCATTCCTTAAGTTATAAATCTAATGCTGATACTCTCAGATTCAGTACTATGGTAACATGTTTCTTGAAAAAGGATTTTTGCCACTTACCTATTTAACAGTTTGCAGAGGACATACAATTTTAGGTAAACAGTACGGCAATACAACAGAATACTTTTCCTGCATGTGGAAGTAGTTGACATTTTTATTAATTTATTAAAAAAATGAAAAAATGCAGTATATGCTTTGAATGCATAAGTCCAGTACAATTCTGTTTTAAAATTTATAATATTTTATATCCAACCTTATTGTCATATCAGATTTTACCTCTTTTTAAATGCAATATTAGTACCATAAGCTAATATAAGCCAATTTCTAGAAGAATAAATAAGATTTTCATGTGAATATTTTACCCCTCAAAAATTATGTTTAAAAACTTAGGTCCCACTAAAGTATTGCTAAATAAACAATTTAAGGTCTAAAGTTATCAACTGCCCTGCCTCACCTTGAATGCAAATGAATTAAAATTTCTGCTTGCAAGAAATCATATATTTGTGCAGTATTTTCAAGCTTGACTTGGACAGAAAGATATGGAAATTCTGCCATATGCCTAAGACTTATGATGTGACAATTGTCCTGTTAACTCAAATATGGGCAAAAGTGTGAAGTGCAAAATATGCTTGCACTGCTAAGGACTGACTAGCAGCACACTTGTCTGAAAATTCAGTCAACATGCAACATTTGGAAGGTCAGAGGCCTGTCATGTGGAAATCAAAAATTAGCTAATGCTGAATGAAAGACAAGAGGCTTTGAAGGTTTTTTTTTAAATTAAGACAAGAAGCTTCTGCATCTCTGCTGCCTGAGATAGTGATAAAAAAGCCAATATCAACATTTGACAGGTCAGAACAATTGTTACCTCATTTCAGATAGACTGGTACCACTGGCACAGAAAATTGTGGGTGAGACCAATAGTATGTGATGGAACAGTCTCAGAAAGTCTGTGTTCTGGGCAGACCAGGCATTTCTTGGTATATGTCATTCTCCCATCTCATGGTCAAGCACATTTACGGGTATATCATACTGGGTCATAACTCCATCTTCTCACCTACTTCAAGTAATCTTTATTCTTGCTCTCCAGCCTGCTCACACTGACACCATGGGATTCCTGCGTGAGGCACTGCCCATGCTGCAGAGCAGGGAGCCAGCTGCACTCGTGCCGCCACTGCACGGGAGCAGACCTTGCAGATAGATAGCCATGGCTCAGACACAGCTCCCTGTGCCGAGTCATTTGACACAACACTTAGCACTGGTACCAAGAGGCAGAGATTTCTTCTGTAAACCACATTGAAGCAAGTCATGTCCTCCCGCTGGTAAGACTACAGCATTTGGAAACCTTTGAATTAACAAAATTATGTTTTCAGAATTTTGCTTAGATATCAACAGGAAAGGATTATATTTATGAAGGACACAGTCATTCTGAAATAAACTAGATAGGCTCTCTTCCACATTTTCTCTAGATGACAGGAAAGAATATGAGATGGTATGAATGTGTTTCCATTGCACAGAGGGGTTGGAAGGTTCAAATCACTAAAAATGTCATGCAGAAAAAATCTGAAAAATGGAGACTAAATTTCAGGGCTTAAATGAAGGCTGAGCAATATCAAATATTCTGAATAAATGAATAACAGATGAGTCCCATTTCAGTTTCTAGATCTTATTCTATCAGAGTCAAGAAATTAGGTAGTCTGTATACACAGGAGATACTTCGCCATTATATGTTGCAGATTGTAACACTGAAGTTACGAAGATCTATCACGTGTTCTTTAAATTGTTCCACATTGTTGTCTTTACATTTTCTTTTTTCTTTTTTCCTTCTTTTACTGAATGGATACAGACTATTTACCAGAGAATCAAGTTTTTAAAAATGCTTGTGAGGATTTAGTGTGGAAAAAAATGTTCAGCTGAGAGTTCTAGGGGATATGAATACATGAGGAAATTACCAACGAGCAGTTTAATGAGGAAAAAAATAAAAGTGGGAACACCTGCACACTTTCAGTACTTTGCAGGCTGATTTATCTCCTTCTCAATATGCACACATAATTCTCACTAACATAACTGGAGTAACACTCATATATTTAGTAAAAAAATAGCCATGAGTATTTCTGTCACTTCCCTAGGTATCATCACCATTTCAGTCAGTTTCTGTATGACAGGGACAATAATGAGACTGCTAATAAATCTTCTCTTTTTCATGTATACCTGAGTTTATAAATGAGCAGTCACTTACGAATACACTTCTAGGTCCTGGTTTCCAGTGGGGAGTTGGCCTAAGTTTCCACATACAAACACCTGCATGAATATTTCTAAATGCTAATATTTGCACACTAGTATTGAAATTGATTGGTTGCATGTGTCAGGACATCACTGCTTTATCATGCAAGATGTTTATAACAGGAGAAATAATCTTAATTTTAAAACAAAGTTTTAGATGACAGAAATGAGGAAAAAAAAGGGATATTAAATACACTTCTAAAACCTCTAGTTCACAGAACATGAGAATCCATATTTGCCAATTTTAAATAGTCTTTCCCTAAGCATTTTTTGTTGGCCACTTCACGGACAGGTGGCTGTGCCAGATAAATCTTTAGTTTGTCTCAGCATGATCATCTTTTATGTATGCATAGGAAGTTCTATGCAGTTACACTTGAAGGGACAGCAGAGAGCCAAGATCTTAAAAATTTGCTTCCTAAGTCTTAGGTGTTGGATTTAACTCAAGTGCATTGGTCTTCTTCAGTAAGAACATTTTCTTTAATAAAACTGCTTGAAGTTTCCAATTATATGGATGAGCTACTTCTCAGTACAGAATAGCCAGTACACTCTTTTATAAAGGCATTGAAATTCTTATATGAAAGTAAAAACCTTCTGAAACTGAATACTGAAACTGTCATGGCAATATTATAGAGTGCACAAGGAAGCATGCAAATGTCAGTGGTTTGCTCACTACCATGAGGGAACAATTTTCTTCCCTTATTTTTCTCTCATGCATTTTTACATTTGCAGAGTATCTCTGAGAAATTTTAACTTAACTGTTACGTACCTTATTTTTGTCATTTAAATCCTCTTCCTAGACAGGTTAAAGTAAAATACAAGGCTTTCATTGACCCCAGACGGCTTGCAGTATAGTTTAAAATTAAAAACAATGTTGCTATAGGAAAGTTAGTGTAAAATTTCAAACATTAAGCTTGCTCATTTAAAATATAGAGGTAATTTGATAACTTTTCCTAATGATTCTTAATTTGTGATATTGGAAAAAGTTGTCATGCTCTCCCCAAAGTGATGGATTGGCATTCCAGAAAAGCCTACAGATCGAGGACCATGGTGATATGTAGTAAGAAAATTATGTGACTGTTATGAAAAGATGAAAATGCCACCAAAAAAAAAAAAAAAAAGTCTCTGTTCTGAAAAATATGAAAGGATCAGTAAACTCATAAATAAATAGGCAAGGTTTTTTGTGGAGTATGCTATAAAGTAGAGAAAAGAAAGCTTTTAAGAAAGTTTGGCAGGAAATTAAAAAGGTAACATTAGTTACTTAAATGAGACTGGCTAAGTAAAAGAGTTTTAATATGCATGTAGAAAAGCATTATTTCTCTGTAAGAAAAAATGGGCATTAATTTTTTTTTATATAAAATTGAAAGAAAATATGGGCAAGGCTAATATCCATAAATGAAAACTTGTTTCATAATATGTGTCAGGAATATATTCATTAGAGAAGTGTGGTCATTTTTGCTTTTCCAATCCATATTGATTTTAAAATACTTTTTACATTATTTGGTCAAGCAGTTCTGGGCTTAGCCAATGTCTCTGTAATTCTACTTGAAAGAAAAATGAAATATTTTTATTTATTCAAAGAAATTATTTATTTATTTATTTAAAGAAAAGTAGACAACCACCGACCTTAATTTTAAACAGACAGAATGAGACAATTGTAAATGCACCTCTTTCTCTGAAAAACTTTGTGACAGAAGTAAAGCCCAGAAAGATAAATTCCAGATAGGATGCTCTAGAGGCTGAAAAATGCACTTTCTAAGTTTTCAGTAATCCAGATGTCTGAGCTGTTCTACTGTAGTCAGCCACTGGGGAAAAAAAAAAAAAGTTTCCAAATATGTGAGAATGCAAAATAAGGATTTAGATACCATGGGGTTATGTGCAGAATAATCTGAAGAAAGTCAATCCTCCTTGTTCTTGGGATCTTATGTGAACTGGCACTTCAAAGTCCTTTTACAAATTTCTCTAAGGTTACTTCTCTGATGTAGAAGTAATTCCTAGAGGTTCTATAGTAGCCCTTTGCAACTGTAAATAGTAAGCATTCAACCACTTTATTATGGTTGAAATATTCAATCCAATTCAGGAACTGCCTGTGCGTTGGGAATTGTATATAGTAGCTCTGGGTTTTGGTTCGTTTTGTTTTCCTTCTCAGTAAAAGAAAACAACTCATCAGTACTTGGGCACTTTTTGTTTATTGAAATGTGACAGGTTTGGGAAGAAATAATTGAGTAAAATTTAGTTAATGGTATTGTATGTATCTAATATTTGCACTTTTGAAAACAAGGTTTTGCTGCTGCTTCACAAAAATTCTGTGAAAATAATGTTCTGTATAATTACTGTCATTGATTACATATTCACACCTTTGAACACCTTAAGGGAAAATAAGTTGAAAGAAAAGCATTCTGAATTTGAAGTGGATATGTAGTCACAAGTAAAAATAAAAGTGAAGCAGACATTTGCTTAGTAAGTAGTTTTTAAAAAAAAAAAAATCTACTTAGCCTTCTATGAAACAGATGGGATATTTGTCTCTCTCTGAAGTAAGAAAATGCATCTGCTTTATTCATGCCTTCTTCTAAGCTTGTGAAATATGCCTGTGTGATGGGGAAGCTGTGAAATAGAAGATGAATAAGTTCAGAAATATAGAATAAGAAATACACAGTCAAATTGGAATAGACCTTTTGATTTCCACACAGATTTATGCATTACAAGTTGAAGGGTTGCTTAACCTTTCACATTCTGCTCTGGTTTCCAGTGCCGTGTACCTTCTGTAATCTTATAACTACCATTACATAGCTACCTCACTTGTGCATCTTGGAAGGAAAGTGAAGTTTTCAAAAAATCTTCTGTTGATTTAAACATCTATTTTCAAAAAGGCAGGAAATGACCAACCTCTCCACTGAATAAAGTATTCATGTTCAGAATGAATGACAGCCTGCTTTTACAATTCCCTGTAGGAATTACAGCTTTTCTGTTAGAAAAGTGATTCTTCACAGTGAGATATCAGAGATCTCTTGTGTATGAGTATTCAAGGGTAGTACTCATGTCATGAAGGATTCAGACCTTACTACTTCATACAACACCAGAACAAATTAAACAAGGTGTTTTAACTTCTGTTTTCCAGGGCTTTCAAATGAAGATTGACATTCTTTCTGGAAGTTGTGCTTTACTGAAACATAAATTCTTGAAATCAGTTTGGGGACAACAGATTAAATATAAAAAAGCCCCATTATGAAAGAAAGAAATTATTTTATTTATCTATCTATCAATCTATCTATCTATCTACATATAGGTGATCAGAGGATTTCTGAGTACTGTGAACCTTTCAATCTGCTTAAGTGGATAAATCATAAACTGCCAAATTAACATCTGCCAAACATTTTTAAGAATTCTATAGTAATTATTTTTTATGATAAATTTTGATGTTATTTCTATATACATATTTATCTACTAAGATATTTATTGAAATGATTGAAGAATTATCTGATCTTTGAGATTCCAGAATTGTGAAGACCATTGTGAAATTACTGCATCTAAATCTGGGACCTTCCTTCTGAAATGAGATGTGCCACCATCCTCACAATGACTGTGGGCAAGAGAAAAAAATTTGGAGTCTGTACTCAACTTTGGAGTAAACTTGTCCTAGGAAGACATCTAATCTTTTGAAATATTTTGGTACCTTTCAGAACAGATTTTATTTTTCAGCTCATGACTTTTTTTTTTTTTACACAGGGAAAAAAATATTGGTATTTTATAGTCTTTGTAAACAGCTGCACATAATTTTAGTAGAACTGCAAAACATCACAGCTATAATGCTGTTATTGTGACACAACAGAATTGTGTCATAATCAGGTGCTAATTAGAAGAAACTAACTCTACTACACAAATACACCAAAACCAAGCACAAGCAAACCAAATCAGGAAACACAACTTAGTTACTTGGATTTCTTGCTTTCCTCTGCAGCTGGTCAATTTTGAAAAAAAATCTATCTACGTCTATTAAAACCAGAGAAATTCACAGCAATTGTAAATGATTGATTAATTTATAAATGTTTTTCTATATCCACTGGTTTTACCAGTATGGCATGGAAATTATGCTAGAAAACTCTTTATTAGTTTAACATACATGTTTAAATCCATTTTAAGTTACCATATTTATGATAACAAGTTAATCATCCAGATTAACTCATTAATTCAGAGGGCAGATACTGGAGAATATATGATATATTAATACTAAAAAACCCAGAACACTTTTAAAAGTAAATGTTATTATAAAGAGAAGCTGAAATCTCTATAACTGTAAACTCATTAACATGTCTCAGAACAATGGAACAAGAAACTTTATCTGACAGGTATGGAAAAATTGAATAACAACACAACAAAAGAAAACAAATCTCTTACAAACAGCTGTTCAATTAAATCTCAACATCATCTTAATTATTGCTTTCCTTGTAGACTTTTCATGGCATGTTATTAACAGTAGATACTCTTAGAACCTTAAAGATTATTTATTCTGTGACAGTTACAGCTCTGACTTGGACTTTTTAAAGAAGAAGATTAAAAAAATGATAAAACTACAAGCCTACTTTATCTGCGTAAGATTAGCTATGCAAATTGTTGTATCCAAATTCATACACAACAGAGCAGTCCTTAACCCAGCTACATATTTATATGAGTTCACTAGTGGCTATGTCCTGCACTCTTTGCTTACACGATATATATTCATATATACAAAATTCTGCAAATTAAAGTTCAAGGAAGGGCATCTTCATACAGTTTATAACAAGTGGGAAAACAATCTAAGATAAAGCTGCACTTAAGTGTTCTTCTTTTTTTTTGTTCTTTTGAAAAATATCAGTCACTCAAAGTAACACTTTTGTGAAAATGCATTTTTTTCATTTCATGTCTTCTTAGATTCTGGGAATTGATTAACTGAAGTTTGCAAGTCTTCCTATACCAGGATAAGTATATCACTACATTCTAAGAATATTTTTTTCTCTATGGCACACTGACTGAATAACTGTTTAAGTAAATGGAAAATTGAAAAGTTGCACCTTCTACTTGAATGTTAGGACAGTTACAGGGAATGTGGATAATCAGCTTCTTTCCAAAAAAAAAAAAAAAAAGCCCTTTGAGACAATTCAGCAGTATTTAATCTGGATGTCTAAAATACTAATTATTGAGCTATTGGCTGCATGGACCTTTCCTCTTTTGAAGGGAAAAGCTTTGATAGTGAGAAATCACTCTCTCTGATGTAATGTATGGTTCTAACAAACAATAAACTGCAGAAGGTATTGAATTTGCTCAGTAAAGATAGGCCAATAATTTTTCATAGAAGTGTGTTTCCAGCCCAGAGGCTGGTGTTGCTACCATCTGTGAAGAGCATCAGAAAAGCACCTGAACAGAAAGGCAGAGGACATCCCAAAAAGTACCAGGACTGTAGCTTTGGTAGAAAGTCAAAAGATCCTTTTTTTTTTTTTTTGGAGGAGGAGGTTGGGAGGTAAGGTAATTGTTTGCCCTTTCCAGGATGAGAAAAAAAGCATTTTTTAAATCTTTTGTAAATGGATAGAATTGCAGCCAAAATTTGTGGATGCATATGATTGAACTCTATCTTGAAATAAACAATTCAGGAAGACCATTATCGTTGACAGGAAAACTGGTCTCAGGCAGAAAACATAAAGAGGATAATGTTGGAAGAAAAGCAGAGTAAAATAACAAGCAGAAAGTAATGAAATACCATGGAATATTTCCTTTCTAATGAGTCAACAATTAGTATAGTATTTCTAGAAGTTAGACTTGAGACAATGTATAATTTTCACTTTTTTCATCTCTGCAATTTATTTGGCTTTTATAGATATATATGCAATTTTGAATGATCTATATCTACCTCTTTACTGCACTCACTCCCTTTGTTCTTCCTCCTTACCTTGTACCCCTCCTATTCCACATCCAGAGTAGCTTCAAATTAAAAGAAGTTTCATCAACCAGCAAAAGGAAAATATCAACAAAAATAGGAAAAGGGGAATCAAGACAGAAGACAAAAATAATTACGAATCAATGCACACCTATAGAATATGTGGCGGAGTTCAAAATCCCCAAAAGAAACAGATGGCAAAATAATCTTTTCCAGTTACATCTTGATCTCAATTAAATTGTGCTTTGTTTCCTTGTAATAATTTTTATTTCATGTTTGGGGCTATAGTCCCTTTGGAAAACAAATCCTGCTTTTGTCATTTTAAAAATAGACTGATCAATTACATAAAAAACTATGTTTTTTACAACAGTTGGAAATAATTTTCTTGTGGATGGAATGGTAAAAACTGTATGTCATTATTTTATTTTTATCATTTATAAAAAGAAAAAATACCACCTTGAAAAATAAATATAAGTTCATATAAATCTCAGTGAAGTTTATACAAGTCTACATAAATTTATTAAGCAGTAATTTTAGTATTATTAATTCTGAAAGCTCTTTTTATGTTATTCTTCTCCTAATACTATTTATAATAATTCAGATGTATTTGATCAAAAAGTTGGAGGATTTCTCCTATCAAGACAGGCTGAGAGAATTCACACTGTCCATCCTGGAGTAGAGGAGGCTCCAGGGAATCCTTACAGCACCTTCCAGTAGTAAAAGTGCCTACAAGAAAGCTGGAGAGGGTTTTTTTTACAGGAGGGTATAGTGATAGGACAAGAGGGAATGGCTGTAAACTGGAAGAGGCTATGTTTAGGTGGAATATTATCAAGAAATTCTTCACTCACAGGGTGGTAAGACACTGGCACAGGTTGCCCAGAGAAATGATGGATGCCCCATCCAACTCTAGGAGAGTTCCAGGCCAGGATGGATGGGGCTTTGAGTAAACTTTTCTAGTGGACACCCCGTGCCTATGGCAAGAGATTGGAATTATTTGATATTTAAGGACTCTTCCAGCTCAAATGATTCTATGATTCTGTGATTCTATGATGATGTTGGGATATTCTGCATGTCATATAACGACATTTTTTTATCAATAGAATGAAGATAACAGCTAAGGCATGACCAGCTGGCTGTCTGAATGCAATCTTTTAACATGTTGGTCATAATACAACTAGTATAATTTACACATCAAATAATTAAATTACCTGATGTGTAGAGTAAAAATGCCTAGCCTAAATACATTTAAGACAGCTCAAGTATTCAGCATGCAATCTTCTACTGTAACTGAAAATTCTCCAAAACTTGTTTTAATCCAAAGGTCAGGCTTGGAGAAAGCTGTATTTCTTTCCCAAGAAAAGAAAATAAGGTAAAGAAGCGAGAGAAAAAAAAATATATTTAAAAAATAAGAGAGTTTCTCATTACTATCAGAAAAAGCAGTATCAGACCACAGAAATGGAGAGCTTGTGAATGTGAGGAAACAGCCAAATTGCACTTGAACAAAACCATTAAATTACAACAGTCTCTAAAGTGTGAGAGGAGCAGCTATTGGGATAGCACATGGTATATAGGAGTAAACTGTTCTCTACATGTACATACAAGTGAATCCAAGATTGTCGGTACTCTACAAAGTTTTTGCTCTATGGTTAGTATTTTTCATTCAAACTTGGTCATCACAAGCTCCAATGTTTGCCACCATAGGAAAGGCACTAGAAGGTGAATTTGAGGAAGTTAAAATGGGAGAAATACCTACTCCAACAGCAGTCAATCAAAAAGAAAACAGAGTTCTAGTTTGTGTGTGTGCATTATGTTACGTAAACTAGGTAAAATTTAATGTATGATCCCTTCAACAGATTTTGAAAACATTTTTCATCATAGTCTGAGAAGTTTCTTTTAGAGGCACTTGTAGAGAATTTGTTAAATCGGCCAAGAGAAAGCATCCAAGAGAGACAAGGCTGCCAGAGCTCCATGCCTTCCAGGTCCAGCCCACGGTAAGGCTGAGCCTGCATTGCAAGTAATACATTCTCTGGCAGGGAACAAGTGCCAACATCTCCGCAAAAAGTAGACCAGACCCCATGGGCAGCGGTTTGGCCGTGGCTGTGATGGCGATTGCAGATTGCCTGGGAGCCTCTGCCAGTGGCTAGCAGCTGTACAAGGATGCCCTCAACCATGCTGACACTGCACTGGTCCCCAGTTCCAGCACCCAAGCCACTCTAAGTAACAGGTGTTGAGATGTTGGCCCAACAGCAAAGAGTAACACATTTTGGAAGACTTCTCATGGGTATAGTCTGTCTTCACAATGTGGAACTTAAAAGCTGTTGCTGCAGTGACAAAGAGAATTTCCTAAGTAATGATGAAATGCAAGTAAACAGAAAAAAAATCTAGGAGTGATTTTTTTTTGTATAAGATTTTGTATTTGTGTGCTATGAGAATCTTTAGGTGACTTTTTAGCAGCTTCAGAGGGAGAACTGCAGAAAAAGAGGAGTCTTGCCACAGAAAACTAAGCTAATTCAGCATGTAGGGGTTATGAGTAGCTGAGCAGAAGAATTAACTAAGCCAGGGACATGGTGTGCTCTTACAGTAAAATTTCAGCACATCTTAACAGAATTAACTGATTATTCTAATGTTGTTCAGGACAGGTCCTGGGATCTTATCATAAGAGAATGAAGAATGAAGAGAATGAAAAACCCATGTTGAAATTTAACCATTAAGATGTAAACCAGGAAAGTCCTAACATTTGGCAAAACTCATTCTGCTGAAACAAACAAGTTATATTCCTTTGGTATATTTCAGTGAATTTAAATATCAGTATGACAGGTGCTAGGAGTATCATAAGTGCCTGTTAATATTTTTCAGACCTTTAGCATTAAAGAAATCCCATGGTATTTTGTAGGTGCAAAAATATTTTTTTTAGTAATTTCTAAGAATAAATATAACAAATATAATAAACGTAACTGCTGAATACATTTATTGATTTTCTATAGCAACAATAATACAAGAGACAATGGTTTGATACAGGAGTGGTTGAAAATCAATGCTAACTTAAGTAAGTTAAATCTCTTGTATCTTCAAAAGCTCTGGACTAGAATCTAGTTTCTGCAAAGCAAATGAGATGAAAATGTCCTTAGAAAAAACCCATGCTTACAGGTTGTGCTGCTTATATTAGACCAAGAAAAAGCTCACATTAATCCTAGAAGAACAACAAGGCATTTTTCAATACCAAAAAAGCCCACCCAGCAAATGCCAGGTTAATTTAGATGCAAATATGGGAAACACGTATTGTGTTTTAAAGACAACAAAATATAGTGGCATTACATGTGAATTTCAGCCTTTTTTATCTAATAACTTCTGATCAATTCTACTTTATTGCTCTCACTCCTTTCCACTTTTTCAGGACAGTCGTGACGGAAGCATTTTACTATATTTTCCCTGTAAGATTATCAGCTCCAACCATTAGATTAGCATTGCCAAGCTGGCCACTAAAGCGTGTCCCTAAGTGCCACCTATACATAGCTTTTAAATACCATCAGGATTCAACCAGTTCCCTGGACAACCTGTTCCAATGCTTGACTGCCCTTTCAATAAGGAAATTTTCCCTCCCCTGGCCCAGCTTGAGGCCACTCTCTCTTGTCCTATCTCTTGCTTCTTGGGAGAAGACACCAATCACAACCTCATTAGAACTTACTTTCAGTGTTGTAGAGAAGATAAAGTCCCCCCTGAGCCTGCTTTTCTCCAGGCTGCACAACCTCAGCTCCCTCAGCTGCTCCTTGTGAGATTTGTGCTCCGACCTTTCACCAGCTCTGTTGCCCTTCTCTGGATCTGCTCCAGCACATCAAAGTTCTTCTTGTGCTGAGGAGTCCAAAATCCTGGACGCAGACTTTAAGGCATGGTCTCAACAATGCCAAGTACAGGGGGACAATCCCTGCTCTGGTCCTGCTGGCCACACTACTGCTGATCCAGGCCAGGTGCCATTGGCCTTCTTGGCCACCTGGGCACACACTGGCTGATGTTCAGCAGGCCATTGATAAGCACCCCCAGCTCCTTTTCCAACAGACAGCTTTCCAGACACTCTGATAATTGTAGTTAATTTTATTTGCATGTATCTTGTGGACAGCTATAAATTCAGATGTTGAGTTATATTGATTAATATTATTTTTAAAATCCCATATAACTATCCAAAAAGAGTCAAATAATTCAAGGAAATTAATATATTTTAAAAAATTATTACTCTTACCTTGTTAGCAATGATTGCATAAGATATTTATTATCAGCAAAATTTTGTAAAATATCTTTGGTGAGTTTGTTCTGATTAACAAACTTGTGCATAGAATTATTCAGTTTTGTTCATGCATTTTACCAGATGTTTGAATACAGGGACAACACTTACTTTTCGAAGTATTAAAAATCATCCCACTAAATATTTCCAGGTTTTTTTCATTTGTATTTGCAAACTACATACACTATTTTTGTCTGTCACAATCCCCATAAATTATAAGGTGCAATAGTATTTTTTTCTGTTCAAAATCATTATCTTCTTTTGTTTGATATTTGTGTGCAGTGTATGTGCAAAAGAGAAAAAGAAGGCAGAGAAATTCCATTACAGAAGCAATCCCTGAAAGAGGAAGATTGATGATTCCAACCACCTTTGTCTGTTAACAACAATGTTAAAATGTTGAGTCTTTTGTTTGGAAATTTAGTATAGGAGTAAAATTGATTCAGGACATGTTTCTTCTAGAAATTGCTAATTAATACTCTTGCTCTGAATAACTGAAAGAACTACTGAATTTGTGCAATGCTTTTCTAACCTCAAAGAAAATGAATGTATTTCATATTTTGAGAAAAGTTAAGCAGAGACACAATTTTAACTTCATATTCTAATTGCACATCATTACTTCCACTATGCATGTTAGATTTGCCTAAATTCCTGATGCACTTTTCTAAAGGATGTTACCTCTTGTAGGTCTCAGAATATCAGGTAATCCTGATTATTAAAGTGGAGGGAATTTTAACGAGTGAGCAGATAGCAATTTCAGTTCTTTTGAAATCAATTTATGACTGCCATCTCATTTGCAACTTAGGTGTCAGAAGTGATGTGCTTTGCTCAGTAGTTTTCTCAACCTTGCTACTCACAAGATGATACTCTTATAGTATAAGCTGTTTTAATGTATAATTCAAAAAAGCATGTGGTTGGCAAGAGTTCTTATCCTGGATTTTTAGCGTCTTCTTTCCTATGTTTACACTCTTAGTGACTTTCACTACCTACTTGCTTTGAGTTTTGAAGTCGTGAGGTCAAAGTCTTAAGTTGACATTTCCAAAGTCAGATATTCTAGGATTACATTTAAAAGTTTTTCTTTAAAGTGATGCTTTTTTTACCTCCTGAACCAAGACTGAGAACACAAATTGGACTTAGAGAAGTCCCTGAAAGTTTCTCTAAGTAATAAAACCTTCTATCGTTACACTGTGCAGGATGAAGTTCTTTGTTATGAAAGCACAAACATCTCTCTGGTTTTTCATCTGTACAGTTTTGAAAGAGCTGGTAGATTCAGAATCATGGCTTTGTTGGGGTTTATCTGCACTATTTCCCTTCAGTCCCTTCAGAAATTACCATCTGAATGTTTTATATAACATAAAACGTTTTTTGACTATGTGCATCACTTAAGATAGGAAGAAAGAATTTTACGAAATCATACAAGAATGTGGTGTTACTTAGAATCCTACCATAAATCAGTAGCAACTTTACTGCATGAGATTGTCAGTAAACCTGAAGTCTCCAGATGTGTGTTCTAATCTGCTCACTTAAAACTCATTAGCGTTTTCCACTATTACTTACTAAGAAAGGATATATTTTCATTCTTTCTTGGGCTTGGCATCATGAGAGGATTTAAAATTCAAGTAGGTCTGACAGAATCACAGAATATCCTGCATTGGAGGGGACTCACAAAGATCATCAGTCCCAGCTCCCATGTACAGTACCATCCTCACACCATTTGACAAGAGCATTGTTCAAATATTTCTTGAATTCTGTCAGGCTTGGCGCTGTGACTGGGGAGCCTATTCCCTGGGGAGCCTATTCTAGTGCCCAACCACCCACTAGGTGAAGAATCTTTTTCTAATATCCAACCCAAACCTCCCCTGACACAACTTTAGGCCATTCCCCTGGGTTCTGTCACTGATTACCACTGAGAAGAGATCAGTGCCTGCCCCTCCTCTTCCCCTCATAAGAAAGTTGTAGCTGCAATGAGGTCTCCTTTCAATCTCCTCTTCCTGAGTGATCTCAACTGTTCTTCATATGATTTCCCCTCAAAGCCCTTCATCATTTTCATCGGTCTCCTTTAGATGCTGTGCAAGAGATTTATATGTTTTCTATACTGTTGTGCCCAGAACTGCCCCCAACACTTGAGGTGAGGCCGCCCCAGTGCAGAGCAGGGTGGGACAATTCCCCCCTTGCCCGATTGGTGATGCTGGGCCTGATGCACCCCAGGACATACTTGGCCCTCCTGGCTACCAGGGCACTGCTGACTCATGTTCAACTTTCCACTGACCAGGATCCCAGGTCTGTTTCTGTGGCACTGCTTTCCAGCACCTCATTCCCCAGTCTGTTCATACATCCAGGGTTGTCCCAACCCCAGTGCAGAATCCAGCACTTTCACTTGTGGAAATTCACGTGGTTGGTGACTGCTCAGCCCTCTGATTTATCATGGTCTCTCTTCAGGGCCTCCCTGCCTTTAAAGGAGTCAACAATTCATCCCAGCTTTGCCTCATCTGCAGACTTCTTCAGTCCCTCCCAGTCCTGCACTGAAGTAATTTATGAAGATGTTGAACAGCGCAGGGCTGAGAATGGAGCCCTATGGAACCCCACTAGTGACAGGTCACTAGCCTGATGTCATCCCATTCACTGTAACCCTTTGTGCCTGACTTGTGAGCCAGCTGCTCACCCACTACATGATGTGTTTATCCAGCTGTGTGCTGGACATTTTCTCCAGAAGTATTCTATGAGAGATATTAATGACTGATTTAATATTGACTTTTCACTAGCATGAATATTCCTCTAAGGCAATTGCAGCTATTAAAGGTGGTTTGAATTTTGCAAAATTTGTAACATTTAAGATGCAAAACCACAAAATTCTCATTTCACCATCGTAAGTCTAGTGCACAAATCTTGACAACGGGTCATTTACATCATACTTATAGTGAGTTGAGAGAAAAACAACCATTTTCTAGTATGTTCATGAGACAAAAATTTTCAAAGAGAGAATTTCACTTGTAATGAAATGTTTATGACTTCTTGTTCTGTAAACAAGTAAATAAATTTTTGTCTTATATGGGCAAATTAATTGAGATTTCAGTCGGATGTTTCTTATATGGATCTGTATGTACACGTGAGTAGTAAGTACAAAATAATCAGTATTCTCATCTCTCATCAATATGTAAATAGAAAGGAAATCCTGCACATACAATCTACTAATGTCATGCATATTTGTTATATGATTAGACTGGGCAAGCTATATAGAATACCTCTGGAGGCTGAATTTCAGAAAAGGTAAAGAAATTTTGGACAGTGTACAGAAAAAAAATTCATATGAGAATGGGAGAGGGGATGATTTGTAGATATTAAAAGTTTAGATCACAAAAAAAATGAGACAATAATATTCTTCCATTGTGGTGAAATGAAATTCTGATTATATTAGGGTGAAAAAAGCATTCCAAGAAATTACAGAATTACCAATTGATTAATGAGAGAAAATACTTGCCAATCTTCATAATGTCTTGGAAATACCTAGGGAGATTTTTTAATTCTTTCATTAACAGATTCCACCCACAGATCTTTGCTTTCTGCTTTCTCATCCATCCCCTCATCATCTGGTCTTTTGTTGAGAGTCAGAAACAAGTTTCTTCTAGGAACTGATGCTTTGAAATTTAAGGATCTTTGACAGTTTAGGGTTTTGATTACTAAATAACCTCATTCTTTTTTATCCCAATTACACAGTCCCAGAGCAGGCACCTACGGACTAGGAAGTCCATGGCAACAGTATAGACACTGATGGAATTGTACCTATCTTTTAAAAGAACTTGAGAATCTGCTTCTGTTTCAGAAGAAAACAAAAAAAGCACTTTTTTTTTAATTGCTAAACTTCTGTGAGCAGAAATATATTTCTGTTCACAGAAGTTTAGCAATTAAAAAAAAAGACTCAAAGAAAGGTTTCGTTTTTTTTTAATGGTAAGCATCCAGAAACATTGTTTTCAAGTGGAAACTTGAAAAATTTGATAAGATTGAATAAACTCTGAAACGAGTAAAATCAAATATCAGGGATTGATCTCAAATTAATAGGATTTTATAGAAGAAATGGTATCTAGCGACAAACCACATGACTTAAAAATCAATTTGTTGAGGTTCTGTTACAAAAATATTAATAAAATTAAAAAGTGCTGTAAATGAAACTTCACATTTTATTCTTAGACAGCACTTCAAATATCTTCTCAACATAAGGAAATGTTGAATTATCTGAAGTGGCTGCCAACAGCATAAAATCAAAAGCCTCTTACTTTAAAAGTAAAAACAAATACTCTGTCTTTCATATGCTTAGCTTTATAGCATGTGGGCAGTTATTGCCTTATTTCCAGCTATACTAACCCTGATTTTATCTGCCCTAAATTCCAAAAATATACTGATATTTTAATCAAAAAATCAGACCATTTTAAAAGAGCTGCCTTCGTTTTATTATGATCTGATTGATCTGAACAGAGCACAGACTATTGGTGAAGCATACGAGTCAGAATCCCCTGGCAAAATTGAAACATCCAGCTTCAAAAGTGTCATATTTTAATTTATTTATTGATCTTTCTGTCATTTTTTATGCAAACAGAAGTTAAGAAAACATTGAGAATCAGCCTTTCTGGAGTTTCCATCTGTTTAAAATCAATATCTTTTTGCTGCAAGGCACAAGGAGATTATATAAATGTTTTTTAGAAACACTGGGAAAACATTAGTATAATATAATAACTTGACATTTATAATATAACATTTTTAACACAAATTATAATATATTAGAACTAAAGAGCAAAAATATTAATAGCAAAGGGTACTGTACAATAGCTGTGAAAAATCTCTCAAAATCTCTCACTGTCCTATCCCTGTATTTTGTACCAAGAATATATTCAATCAATGTATCAGTTAATTTTTAAAATAATCATAATTACTTTTATGTGTATACATAATAATAAAAAAGGTGACTTGTATCTGTTAAGGAAAGCTAGGCCTGTGTATTTTGTCTGTCTCTTAAAGCATTCTTGGGTGCTACAAAGCATGCCGACAAGCTATAATTTAACAAAACAAGACATGTCATTTTTTGTATAAAGAGAAGAAAAAGATAAAAAAGAAGGATGAAGACTTAATTGCCTGTAAAAGTTACAAGAAGCATATGGCTGCTATGAAAATTTGGCCAGTCTTCTCAATGAAAGACCTGGAGAATATTTCCACAAGAAGAACAGCCATCTATATAAGAATTTGGGGGAGGAGTGTTATGAAAATATTCTATAAAAGAAAGTTTTGGGGAAAGAAGGTGAATGAGTTAATTTGTTCTTCCAACACAATAAATGCACTTTGTTAGGTTTGAATTGGTTTGTGTAATTTGATGAAAAGTTTGATGATTCAGACTAACTTTGAATTAGGGTGTAATAAAGTGTTATTTTCCTGAGGTTTTTTATTTTTTTTTTTTTTTGAAAATACAGCCCATTTGGGAGTCAAGAAGGGATAAATATTTTCACTTGTGTTCTATTGCACTTACTTTATTTAAAAGTTGTGCCATTATTGCAGTGTCCTGAAAAATCTCTTTCATTCTTTTATGTTTGATTCCCTGTTTCAATTTTACTTGGACTGACTTATTTATTTAATTCATTTTGCTATTGTGAATGGTTTAGTTGTAAGGTTTTTTTTCATCTAGTTGTTTGTTTTCTTTTTCTAGTTGTGATTCACAAGAGATACAGCTTCAGTTTTGCATCTCAGCAAAAGTTTGTCCTTTCCATTGATTTTGCATTTTTATGTTTGGAATTTCAAAACCGATTTATAAAATCTCAACTCAAGTCTAAAAAGTGGTGAGTCATTTCAGCAAAAAAAGGGAAAAACATGTAAACCACAGTTTTTCTAAGTATGAAGATGCAAAAGAAATTGAATGGAAAATATTCACAATGACAAGAGACGAGAGAAATAGCACCAAAAAAAGATGATCTGAGGTGGTGTGGTCCAAACAGTAGTGGTGTCTGACAATATGCTATAGATCAAAGTTTTACTGAGGCAGTAGGAGACACAAGCAACAACATTTCCATATGGCAACTCAATCCCTGATAGCTGAGAGTCATGAGTGATACCCTACCTCCAGTGGACTGCCAGGGGCACTTTGTGTTTGAGTTATCTGTCCACAACAGCCAATAAAGCAGCAACAACATTGAAGGGATGCAGACACGTGACTGTTTGGAGATGAAAATGGTAGATGGAAGAGAGATTTTACTTTTTCTTGATTGATACGATTGCTCCTATATTTCTCACTCTGAAGTCTTTGGATTCTCTCTATATCCAACTGAAGAGGTGACTCTGATGTCTATGTGTATTACTGATAAATACAGAACATTGGGCACTGCCCAGGATGCATTCATATTCTTCACCTGTTTGACAGGTGACTAAAAAATATCTTGCTATATCAAGACTGTTGATATCAATGGTTAGTCAAGCAATCTGTAAAAGCCTGGAAATGATGGTGAAATTGGGATAAAAGATGTTCAAAACGAAAAATGTCTGTATCAGAACTATTTGAGATGGAACATTTTGATGTATTTCTCCAGTACCTAGATCAGTGAGTCTATGTGTCATTGTAATAAGAATAAAAGAGTCACCTGGCCGTGGTCCCTTATGGTTTCTAATATGTGTTCCTTTACATGCTTTTGTTTTCAGTCTGTATTGTGTGAATGTAAGCAATATTTTTTCAAGTTCTGTCCCTAAAGTGGTAACATTACTAATCCGTCTCAAATGAAATGCTGCTATTTTTTTCTACTAATCACACAAATTTATGAAAAAGTTCAAATAATGATAATATTGATATCTAATTGATTTTTTTTCCTAGAAAGTGAAAATGCTGAAAAGGATTTCAAGTGAGCATATAATTTACTTCTAATGATTTTGGGTTTTCTAGAAGATTGGTGAAATACCCTGGTCATTAAAAAAGAAAACATTCTACTCACTTGTCAGCTCCAAGTATCAGATCTTTCCTTAAGTGATACTGAAGAAAGGTATTTTCTTGGAGGAAAGCCACATATCATCAGCTCAGCTGATTTGGGATGACATTTGATTTCAGACATCAGTTATATTAGTGTCAACACCTGTGAGATCTCTTTGGGAAACATTGCAGATCAAAATATTAGCATTCATTAGTTTTGTACATCAAACAGTTGTTCTCAGAGTCAAGGTGGAAAAAGGAAGTGAAGGAAAATGAAAAAACAAACAAACAAAAAAACCCCAAACAAACCAAATCTTTAAAATGATGTATTACTGGCATGAAAATGTTATCAGAGACTGAAACTTGTCATAATGACTATTAATGAGATCATGTACTGAGAGAGAATATAAAAAGACAAGACTGTAATAATAATTATAAAGGGATTCAAATGGAACATGTGTAAACAGTGCAAGGAATGATCAATTAATTAAGTATCATCAAGACAAGTTAGATCAGCAAAGGCAAGTCCCAAATAATAGCACAGACTCTCTAACAAGATTTGATAATTAATAATGACAACTGTGGCAGAAGTTTCTACTTTTAATAAATAAATCTTATCAGAGACTTTGTTAAATGGTTGTTTGCAGAGCAATTTTTCTGTCTTCCTGTGTCAAGACTGTTACAAGACATGGTATTGATCAAAAGCTAAATACAGCAGATGCATTAAAATTTTAGTTATTAAGCAATTGCTTCATAGGTCAGCAATCATAAAACAGGTAAAGCAGAATTTTATTAAATTTGTTGATACAGTGTTATGTAATCATATACTCTTTATTGCATTCTCACTGGAATATGAGGTCAGCACTGAAATTCCTTAGATCTGCTTTCTGAAAGAAGGTCAAAAATAAAAATAAAGTTTAAAAATCCTGCTGTGGCTTCTGGTTTGATCCTTGTTCAAGATTTTATCTTTGAATAATATTTTAAATATTTACCTCTATTCTAATTCTTCCCTCATTGGATTCTTCACGTCATATATTTTACTCTCTACAGATTACACAATTTATGTATAGATCAACTTTTATCTCTCTTTCTATATTGAGAATATATTATTATTAAATAATCTTTATTGGCTCTAAATCTAGTGTACCAGTATTTGAAGACAGGTTTTTCTGAACCAAGATTTCAAAAATACTGGTTTTTTACTGCTCTTCCAGATATTAAACTGTTCTATGCTAACCTGTTCTTTGCTAAGAAACTCTGAAGCACATACATTCAGAGACAGTAGAAGGGAAATAACCATGTTAATCTGTATTTTAGCATAGCCACATGAGTATGCAGCAGCTGATACTCATGATAAGAATGGAATAGGTGTCTTAGGTTGAAAAGACAGGTATCTGCTAGGGAAAGCCGGAGCCTCCCTTGGAAACCCCCTCCCTCCGAATTATTATAATTTTGAAATTAAACGGCTTTCAGGCAGGATATGGGGAAGGAATAACCGTCCTTTACTAGTGCGTACAACAAGATACAGAAAACCAACAATAACTGCAATAGTAACAACAGAGAAACAGAGTCAGGGACCCTGTAGCAGAGACGGGAAGAGGATGGGGAAGGCTTTTGCCTTACAAAACCCCTGGGCAGCCGATCCTGAGTGCTCCGGCAGGACTCCGAGGGGGAAGAAAGAAAGAACTCCAAGCTGGAACGCAGAAGTTCTGAGGCAGGGGATGNTTTCAGTTCACTTGGAAATAAACTGCAGATGACAGGTGAACTCTGCACAAAGTAGGGGAAATGTTGCTGGCTTTTTCAAATCAGGACATGTAGGCATTTTATTTCAGCAATTTTTAGATCATACTTTTTTCACAGTAATATTTTTTTTTTTGCCAGAAACCTCAGACTCATTTAATGCTATTTACACACTTCAACCTTATAGAAGCTAGTACTGCATCCCCAACTGGCTTGGCAGTACTTGGTTTATTTTTTTTCCCAGTGGTGGAGTTGCTGTTTCACTATCTGTTCTAGTGTTGTTCTTGCACTTGGTCTAGTATTTGTTCTTGCACTGTCTAGCATTTTGAACAGCATTAGTCACATATTGACATTGATTATTTTAATTTGTATTTTTTTGTATTATATTACACCTGGATCAGTAACATTCCTAGAACATATTCATTACTGATAACGGCGTTTTTCTCTTCTCAGCCCATATAGCAGTTATTGCTTGTGTCTTTTAAAACATCACAAACACCTGATTATGTGAATCCACTGTATACATTTCCATTTCCAGATTGCTTGGACTGGATTTTGCTTGATAATAGATGATAAAAATAAATAGATGGACTTATTTGTGATTTGTTTTGCTGAAGAGAATTCTGTTCCTACAGTTGAAATATTGATTTCTTTAGATTCAGGAAAAGATTCAACAGGTTCGGTACAGAGTTCTTTTCCATACGTATTTAGTATGGAAGACGTTGACTGACATACTCTGCATTAGCTTCCTTCAGCCTTATCTAATGCCTGTAACTGTAGAACTTCCTCTGCTTACCAGTCCTTAGAGAGGCATATCCTGACAGAGCCACTGTCAATGACTTCAGCCTTAAACTCTACTGAAGCTGAAGGGACTTATGAACACTCAGCAAAGGATTCATTCTGCAACAATTGAAAGGGAAAGAGAAAAATAAATTTTAAAGGCATTGAAAAAGATTGACAGAATATAAAGTGAACTATTTTTCATTTGTACCTGCTTCAGGCCCAAATGTGTCATAACTTCTTAAACATTACTTGAATTTGTCTAATTATCATATTTTTATTTCTGAATAACAATGTAGCAATGAGTATGTATCATAGAAAAAGTAAATTTATTCCCTTAACTTCTGCCTTGCAAATAAGGGGAATCTTGAGTTACCTTTTTCAAAATTTGACTGACAAACTTGAAGACGTCCAAAGGACTTTTCAACTCATCATGTGTGATGGCCAAGAAAATAAATTTATTTACAGTACTCAAGCTTCTTTTCAGACACAGTAGTGGTAGACTGAACTACGGTCCTTTTGTAGAGTTAGGAATTAGGTTTCAATTTGAAATCAATACCATGTCATATGAGGTCACTGCTTAGTAATCCCTAGACAGTCTTTCTCATAGATCTGAGTACAAGAGAGCTTCTTATACTTTTTCTGGTGATAATGAATTGACTTAAAACTGAAGAACTGATGAGGTGTTGTGAGCTATAGCATTTAAAAAACTATCTTTAGTAGATATTCCTGTACCCTCTGAGAGGGTTTTTCACACCTGCATGGCTTCTGTACAGTGCTTATGGTTATTTCATTTGCTACCTAAAAAATGGTGATGTGCTTTCACTAGAATCAAGAAGAGTAAACAAAATTAGGAAAGAAAACAAATATATATATATAGCTAGAATTCCTGCTGGCTGCTCATTACACCATCACAAATTGTTTTAATATTCATTTCTTATAATTATTTAAATATTAAATTCATAATTTTAATGTGATTTTGTTCTTAGAGTCATTCTGAGACTTTCCTCTTGTTACTTTGCAACAACCTGAAAAAATGGTGGAACAAAATTTTCTTCCAGTATACACAATATAGTTTAATAACTATATTGTAGTTATTATCTAGAATATCTCAAAAAATGCTGGCCTATTCTCCTTTTTAGCATCTACTTTTTCTTGCCCTCTGACAGAGTTTAATACTCTCTGACTAGGTTTTTTCACATGTCCCATGCATGGTGTTCCTACTCTGTCTAGGGCTTATTCATGGTCACAAGTCTTGAGGTGTTCCAGCAAGACCTCATGCACAACCCCTGGTGCTTCAAGGTGAACTTGCTGCATCATAGACTTCTCCACAGCCACAGATGCTTTGTGATGTCCCATGCAAGGAGGATATAATACTTAATATCAAATTTACTTGTTAAACATACTTGATTTTACAGAAGATTTATGATTTAACAGAGTAATACAACAAGGGGTTCCTGCTACAGTCTTTCATAAAATATGCAGCTCAAATCCCAGCTTACATGGTCAAGGAATTTCCGTAATAACCTGCATGGTCCTTTTGAATTAGAGCTTAGACATTACAATGAACTCATCCCCTCACCCCTGCTCTGGATTGGATTTATTGTACAGCGTACCAGCTCCATATGGAGACATATATAAGCCAGTCATTTCAGGGCTGTACCTGCTGCAGCATAGACTAGTCCACAGCCACAGTTTCACTGAGATGTCTGTGTGGCCTTATTCATGGGCCACAACATCTTCAGAGATACACCTGCTCCTGCATGGCCTTACCCACACCAGCAGTCCCTTAAGCTGTGACCCTGCTCCAACATACCCATACCCAGGGCTGGAATGCCTCTGCAGGTGTTCCTACTCTGTCTAGGGCTTATTCATGGTCACAAGTCTTGAGGTGTTCCAGCAAGACCTCATGCACAACCCCTGGTGCTTCAAGGTGAACTTGCTGCATCATAGACTTCTCCACAGCCACAGATGCTTTGTGATGTACTTTCTTCTGCTGCACTATGGACTTATCCTTGGGCCACAGGCCCTTCAGACACAAAACCTCTGTGACATATAATAACTGGAGTACAGGTGCTTTCAGATATACCTGCTCTGACGTGGACTTATCCATGGCCACAGATGCTTCAGGGTGTCCTGCCTGCATGTGAAGTCACCCATAGGTCACAGCCCCTTCAGCTTGAATTCACATTGAAGATTCAGCCTGTTCTCCACTGGCACACAGGAATGGCAGCAGAGGTTAAAAGAAGCACTACACCAACAGCAAGGCAAGCAAGGTCAATGTCAAGCACAGAAACCAAGTAATTCATAGTTGAACAGCAATAATAGCTTTGAATTTGATCTAGGACTTTTCAATCATATCTGTCATTACCTCAAATATTTTGAGTCCCATGTTGGGTGCCAAAAAGGACTGTCATGGTTTAATCTCAGACAGCAACCAAGTACCATGCAGCTGCTTGCTCCCTGTTCCACAGCAAGATATCAGAAAATCTGAAAAGTAGAAGAGAGAGATCTTATGCATAGAGACAAAAACAGTTTAATAAGCAAAGCAAAAATTGCACGTGCAAGCAAAGCAGAATATGGAATTCATTCATGAGTTCCCATGGGCAGGCAGATGTTCGTCCTTTCCAGGAAAGCAGGACTCCATTATGCTTAGTGATGGCTTGGGAAGAAAACATCATAACCCTAAACACCTACACCTCATTCTTCCTCTCGCAGCGTTTTAGTGCAAATCATGATGTCAGAGAGCATGGAATTTCCTTGTGGTCAGCTTGGATTTGCTGTTCTAATTGTGTCCCATCCCAGCTCCTTGTGTATCCCCAGTCTCCCTGCTGCTGAGGTGGGGTGAGAAGCAGAAAAGCCTTGGCTCTGTGTCAACACTGCTCAACAGTAACAAAAACATCCCTGAGTTATCAGCACTGCTTTCACAACAAGTGTGAAACACAGTCCCATGCTAGCTGTTTGAAGAAAATCACCTCTACTCCAGATTAAACCAGCACACACATACTTTCCCATTTTCACATTTTCTAATCTTTATCACTAATCTCCATTATGCAACCTCTAGAAATCCTAATGTAATATTTTGTGAATAATTGAACAAATTAAGATGCAGCTGAAGCATTAAGCAGTCATGTCTTGTATGAGAACAAGTTTGATCAAATAAAATTGACTAAAGTTTGATCCATACTTCTTTTAAACATTCTAATACATGTATATTTAAAAAAATAAGATTCTATTGCTGAAGTGTTTAAAACTGCTTACTAAATCATCAGTAGGTATTTATAAGAAAGTGACAGCTACTGTATAAGTCTATGAGTTTACCAGCTTCAGGTGAAACAGATAAATTATAATAATATAAATCTTATTTGACTGTATACCATACAACAAATAATTAAGAACATATTCAATATCTTTTTCAACTTTTTATTATCAAAGAACAGATTCTGAATTCAAATTATTCCCAGAAAAATGTTCACAGATGAAGCTGAAAAAGCAGCTATATTTTTCAGTCATAATTCCTGTAATCCCTGAGAGAAATAGCACCATTCTGTAGATTTCAAAGGAAGTTGCTTTGTGCCACCAATTTATTTGAGTCTTATGGGCTCTGGGCATAAATTAAATGTTCTGAAGTAGACAGACAATTAAAGAAAGAATTTTTTAAAAGCGACTACAATAATAAAATTATTTATAGCAATAACAATTATGTTTTGCTTAATACTGCAAAAATTATGCCTACCAATATTTTCACTTTATAAAACACTAACAGTAAATAATTTGGCCTAGGTCAAAGGTCTTTCCTCATAGTATCAAGCATCTCTACATAACATATTGCTAGTATAAAACATCAACAAGTATGAAAATAAAGTATAAGGTGCTTAGCTATAGATTCTTACTTGAAAGTCAACATATCTGCCCATGTGCAATTTCAGTAAATCATTCTTTCCTAATGCTCAGCAGCTTCAGATTTTTTTTTTTTTTCATGTTTAGCAGGTTTGGGGGCTTTTTTGGTGTTCATTTTGTTCATGAAGCCATATGGGCATGGTTACTCTTCTTGACATTTAATACCATTAAAGCCAGAAAATCTTAAAACTGAGATTTTCAGCAGGACATTTGGCTTACCCACATTGCTCCTTTTTATGTCCTGAACTTAGAAGGTATATTGTTATGTTGAGGTATATTTTGGTTAATGATACAGCACATATTACCTTGCTCACCTTTTCTATTAGCTCACTCTTTTCACAGACCAAACAAAAATTTACGCATATCTGAAGATACTTCATCTTAATGAGTCAATCTGATAACTACTAAAATTTCTCGTTGTTCTGATGCCACTAATTACTAAAGTGCTACTAACCAAAACTAAATGTTATATATAGATTATAGTGAAACAATAGTCTAGACATTGTATGCAATAAATTATAAGATGTAGAAAATGAAGACTATGCTAAGACCTAAACTGAACATGAATAATACCTAATATACTTATTCCTTCACATATCATTCTTTATAATTACAATGGCTGATCTTAACATTGCTACAACATTAATTTCCTGAAGGCATTGCATAAAATTGCATAGCTGTAGCTCATGAAAAGTATAAAGCTGAGAATCTAGTCATTAAACCAAAACTAAAAAGGAAGGCTTGCAAAGGGACTAATTCTCTTTAACAATATGTCCAAATAATCAGCTAAATCATCTTAACATAAAAAACTCCCCAAAAACCCAAAAACCCCCACAAAAGTACCTGCTGGCAGTTCTGCTGGGTCAATATGGCCCTCACAATCTAGAAAATATAAAATTTATGTGAGGTTTCTTTCTCTGAGTTTGGCAATAATATTAACTCCTATGCTTCTGTTCTTGCACAATGTCAAAATTATTTATGTGTGCATTGTGAAGAGTTCCTGCTTAAGCAACTTAAGTTTTTGAGTGCTTTTTCAATAAGAAAGAATAAACAATCAAACAAAACTCTTACACAAAAATCTTTATTGATTTAACTGAATTTATTCTGTTCTGGAGATTAAGGCATTAAAACTACAAGTTATTATTGTTACTAGGTGCCTTTGAAAAATAGTAGAATCAGGAAATTACCACAGGTTGTCCAATATCACTGTATCTATGTATTTGCATACAGATATATACATGTACTAAATTTTAAGCTGTTAATAACCTGTTTTCCCATTTATATTATAGAATACATGATAGACTGGAAATTATAATCTGAATTTCCATCTTCAGAAAGAAGACTGCAAAGCTAAACATTCACGAATCACTTACATATATTTGTTTGCCCAATGAAGCTTAATTTAATTATTTTTTTTTTGTAACATGTCATGAATGGAACTGCAGCTGAAGTACTCCCCCTGTGATTGATTTTGACAGGCACACAGTATGTTTCACGGGACATTTAATGATATTTGTCATGCAGCTCATAGACTCAAAAAGGTTGGACACCACATTTTAAAGTGGATAATGATTTTTAACAATTATTAGGGAAGAGCTAAAAAAATGGGAATACAACTACAGTTTGAAACAGAATTTAAGTGTCAAAAAGGTGAATAATGTATAAAAATAATGTATTTTTCAGTTTGCTTAATGGGGAACAAATATACAGTATAGTTACATTTAAATTTGGTGTGTTGTTTTACCGTAACACCATACAACTACTTCATTGTCCTTACTAACAGCAGTTTACTTGTCAAAGCTTTCTTGTTTCTGAAACCTAACTGTCATTGCACAGATAGGTAGAGGAGAAAGAGTGAAATAGCAAACCGAGCTGACAGTGCAGGTGATCTTGGACTCACCTTTGCTGAGTACTGAACACCTGAGGTCTATCACCAGTATTTTCCCAGAAATACTGTTCAGAGCTCAGATGGATAATACAGCATATTAAATTGTTACAGCTCTATATAAAACATTGACTGCAACTCTAGTCTTTTCCAATAGCTTTAAAGTGTGCTTCAGTAGATTCATTTCAAATAAGTAAAATTTAGACACACAAATAAAATTGTCATTATAAAAGTATAGTGCTTTTCAATATCCCCAGAATATTAATCTGGTTAAATTGTGAGCAATTAATTGAAAAATGCAGAATTAATTAATGGTGCTAACAGTATTCATGGAGAAGAACTATAGATATGCCTAAAGCAAGAACCATAGCTTGGTCAAAAACTAGGTTAATGAGGAAATCACCTTTGAATAGCAGAGAATGACCTTTTGGGGGAAAGGTGTATCTTGCTCTGTGTGTTGCGAACTTGTCAGGAAGCACATATGTTATTCCACCTTCTGTGAGCTTTGAGGAAAGAGTGTGGAGAGATGATAGCACAGTGGCTGAGTTCCTGGACCACATTTCTTCTGCAAACTTTTGCCTTGTTAGATAAAAAGTTCTCAGTTTTACAAGGCCAGCAAATACACCCATGTTTAGAAAAAAAATCATGTTACAAAATATATCAGTAAAAATACAAAAGTTGAAATGTACAGTAACTTTGTGAATATGTTTTGAACTTTCTCAAACTGATATACTTGTAATTAAAAAAAATGGAATTGTGTCTTTATTTTAAACCTCAACATTCAACAACATATTGTGTGTGATAACCATTTGCAAAGTAATCAATTTTATCTCACTCTGGGATAAAAAAAAAAAATTAATTTGCTGCCTTTTTAATTTGTAAAATGTGTAAGTACCCTGGCAACACTTTGTCTAAAGTTCAAATATTTGTAAAAAGCTTTGCATGTGCATGCAAGCACACATACACACATTTCCAGAATTTGTATTTTGACTTTAAATGAGCAGATTTTTTAAATTCAGTATTTTTCCTAAAACAGTAAGTATTTCAGTGATAATACACACGTGTCTTGCAAAAAAAAAAAAAAGGCCTTTCCAATACTACTTTAATACATTTTGTATGAGCCTGTATTTCAGTTTTTGTTAGCTGAGTTGTTTTCATAAAGAGTTTTCAGTAGTTTTCAGTTATATATATTCCTAATCATATTAAAGTAGTATGAAGAGGGTAGGTGTCATTGTATTTTATCTGTAATTGAATATATCTGTGATTGGATAATACCAATTTACCCAGATTAATGTGGATTTTTTGTTATTTTTTAGGACTATATATTTTATTAAAATATTTGCTTTTAGTTCTTAATGCTTTCTTTATAACTAGCTTGGAATATCAATGTTGCGGGTTGAGCGCTGGCAACTGTGTTAAGCTTGTTGATGGAACTATTATGACACTAATTTTTTACACTAATTTTTTATATGTGACCTATTTTTTATAATAACACTGCTGTAAAGTATAGGTGATCTAGCCTAGAAGTCAAAAAATAGAATTATAACATATTTATCTTCTGTAGTCTACTAGAATCCTCCAACTAAAATTAAGTGTATTGTGGAGAATCTAATAATGTTCAAGCAGTATGGTACTCTATGGTACAATTATAGAACATAGATACTTTAATATTAGTACTCTTGGGGCATCAGACTTTCAATTTTCCATGTCAATGATCTCTTGTTTCATTAATTGAAAAATAAACCTCCTTCCCCTGCAAAAGCAAAGCCAACAAGAAACAATAACAAAACCAATCAACCAAACAAAAGACACTCAAAAAATCCCAAACTAAAACACACACCCCTTTATTCCTTTAAAAGCCAATAACATCTAAACATTCATTTACCTTTTTTTATGTATTTACTTTCACAGCTACTTTTTTATGTAGCTACTTTCACAGAAAGAGTATAGCAATATTTGTCTAGAACAACATTTAAATAGGCTCTTGACACTGGAATAAGAGGTACTTGACTTGTATAACTGCTGGCAGACTATAAAACAGACTTAGACCTTGATCTTTTATGTATTTAAGCACATACTTAGTCCATTAATTTCATTTGTGCTATGTCTGCAAGACAACACCATAAAATTTAATTGCTCTTCATCCAGCTTTAAGAATAGTAAATTTTCTTCAGTCCTATGCAGCCTTTAAGTTTATGAGGTCTATCCTTATGGCAAGTGGTTCTTGCAGGAATTTTTCAATGTAGTTGACATAGATAACGCTACATCAAAGAATACTATCTAAAATGTAAATAGTAGGAATTTTTTTTTCATGAGAAGCATTGAATTGAGATACACTGTCTTTGAACAAAGTTATAATCCAGTTATGTCCCCTCCCATGTCAGGGATATAGGACTAAAGGATCTTTAGAGGTCCCTTCCACCCAAACCTTTCCATGATTCTATCATAAATAGTACAGGCAGTTAGAAAAAGAAAAGGATTTCTTTTTTTTTTTGGCTTGAGAGAGAGGAAAACAAGCAAAATTTCTGGATGCGGAATCATCGTGTAAAAACTTATGAGGGTAATTAGTGACGCTGCCAACAAAATACCTGTCCTGATTAGAAAGCACTTCCTGTTCCTCATTAACCAAATGACTTTTAGGCTATACATCATCTCTCTGGCAGTAAAGCCAATTCCATGGTTAATTGCTTAAATAAATACATAATTAATGGCTGGTAATGGGTTTATTAATCTACATAGAAATAATACGGTAGCAGCATGAACACATTGCCTTGCTAGGCAGTATGTAGTTCGTATATGCAGTATATGTTGCTTGGTCTTTGTTTTTGTTGTTCCTTTTAACTAAATTAAATAAACTATTATTTCCTTTATATATTAAAGAATTTAGCCCTTCTAGGAACTACAAGAATGTTTTATAAAAACCTTAAAAATTTTCATTCTAAACACAAAGAGTTAAAGTATGACCACCACAAGAAATAAATAAAACAAGTATGTTATTGAATTGTTGCAAAGCATAATCATAGCATATAGTATCATTTATAGTTTGATGAGTCTGTGTTTGTGTTTTGTTTGTTTATTTTGGTTTTTCTTCTGAATGTGGCAACAATATAGACTGGGAAAAAATATTATAGCATTAGCATAACTAAGACTTTTCTTAATTTATTTTCTTTTCTATTTTATCCTGAATTTCATTTCCTCTTCCTTCTGTTAACTCTCTTTTTCAAGGAAGCGGTACTGAAGAAGTAAAAAATGGGATGATATACTTAGTTTCTTCAATTAAGGAAGTTTTGCAAGTGGTTTAATGGGATTTATGCAAGGTAAAATGTGTGCCATCATTCTATGTGTTGTTTAAGATCTCTCCCTCTGTGTTACAGCTAGTTGAAGACAGGATAAATAAGCATATTTTCAACTTATTTTATGTGTCTAATTATCCTTTACTCTAAAATGTTTGTCTTCATTGGTCAGGCATATTACTTGCTATCAGTCAGATTTTTACTTCTAGAAAGAGTTTAACAAGAAATTCAGATAAATTAATTTCCATGTTTTAAAAACATATAAACCAATCTATTCCTTAATGAAAACCTCAAGTTTTCTGAAAGCTGAAATACAAAATGAGGTAAAATAAAACTGCTCATGTTCTAATACTGGAATATTATATATTAATGCTGAAAATTAAATGAAATATTAACATTTTAGAGTAAAGGGAAACCTACCATTATGTTAGAACTTAAAGTATCAGACTTAATTAGATAGAAGTTCTAAACTGAGACAAACTTCAAATACAAGAACCAGCATTCATGATTTCTTTTTCATGGTTTAGCACTTTTAGCTATAAGCATGAGAAAAAATAATCTGGTCTGATCTCTGGTATAAAAATTTTAAAAAAAAAGTTTTAATATATATTTTCTTCAATATTAGAATTTTTGGTTGAAATAAAATGATTCTCTCAAAGTACACTTAATCTGAAATTGAAGATTAAAAATTGTGGAAAACCTCACATTATTACTCAAATTCTTTGAATGCTTAATTATGCAAATTTTAATAACATGTTTATTTTGAATGTGAATTTGTCTCATTTCCATATCCTAAAAAAAAAACCTATAATCAAATAAAAGAGGCCACAAATTGAACTATATAAAATTGACTGACATCAAGTCACCCTTTAATCTCTTCTTAATAATAGAGACCAAAGTCTTAAAGTTCTTACATGCAGTGTGATCTTTTCAGTAGTTGAATACATATTGGAAGCTTTTTCTGGACACTTTGCAAGGGCTGTTTCTTGTTTGGATTTTTTTTTTTAAGATTAATCAAAAGAAGAGAGAGTTTTCAATACTAAGTAACATCTATCTAAGCTATCTAATATATCTAATACTATAACATATCAACACAAGATCTATCACAGCTTTTAAAGGCAAAAATAAAGCAGAAAAAAAGGCCACTGAAACAGAGAAAGTAAAGTTCCAGATGTGATAGGTTGGAGAGTTTTAACATGAAGGACTTTCAAATATTTTGAGCAAGGGGTATGGGAGATTATGCTATCAATGGAAAAGGCTAACAGCTAGAAATTGGCAATCTAATAGGATGGCTCTTGAGATAACTGCCAGAACAAGTGTACTCTGGCTATAGTTTGATTAGACATGGTAACAACCTTATTGGCTCAAGAATACCAAAGGTACCAGATAAAATCTATAAGCAATCAGATAACTAAAATCGATGATCTCTACTAAACCTTGTGTTATTTTATAGTTTGCCAAAGGACTGACCAGCTATATTAGTGTTTGTATTACAGCCATCCCATGGAATTTCACTCTTGGCTTTTTGATGGTCTCTACTCCTTGCTCTGTCAAACTGCTGTACCATATCAGAGTCTTGCAGAGGGGCAGCCATATGAGGAGCAGCTGAGGTCACTTGGCCTGTTCACTCTGGAGAAGACTGAGGGGAAACCTCATTGCAGTCACAACTTCGTCATGAGGGGAAGAGGACGGGCAGACACTGATCTTAGAAGGAATGGCCTGAAGTTGTGCCAGAGGAGGTTTGGGTTAGATATAAGAAAAAGATTCTTCACCCAGAGGGTGGCTGGGCACTGGAACAGACTCCCCAGGGAAGTGGTCACAGCACCAGCCTGACTGAGTTCAAGAAATATTTGGACAATGTCTCAGACACATGGTGTGATTCTTGGGGCTGTCCTGTGCAGGCCAGGAATTGGACTGGATGATCCTTGTGGCTTTCTTTCAACTGAAGATATTTTGTGATTCTGTGAATTCCATTCATTCAAGGATTTATTGATCTTGGACAGATTTGCTCCATTGGACCTTGTACTTACATCTTGAAAAGTCTATATGTTAGCATGAGTGAATGTAGTAATAACTCCATGTATATAATAATACTGTATAGGAAGTATGCTGGAATACCCTGGAAATATACTATACCTGGATACAGTTCCCAGATATGCTGAGCTGGATATGCTTTAGTGGACATCAGGAAAAAGATAACAGGATAGTTTGAAGCCATTATTATAACTTTCTCATAGTTTCTAATTTCCTGGAAGTAGTTGCACACAACCTGACCACTTCCCAATAAAATTAAGTGAACACTTAGAAGATGCAGTGTGTTCTAGCAAATAATGTTTTGCCAGTAGTAAAACACGACTTAAATTTTATTATGACATGACAGAACAGGGTCCCTGTTTCACTCAGGCCTGCCTTGGTCTGAGCTGATTTTCACCTGTTTTCAGAACTGGCTGGTGTCCATGTGGTCACTGCCACACCTCAGCTATGAGGTCTGTGAATGCCTTCTGTGGTCAAGCCTGACCAAGTGAGGAAGTCACTACACAACAAAGAATTGTCCTTTCTGTCAATTCATTTAGGGTGAGCTGTTGTGCAACTACCAAAAAATCTGGGAACCAGCTGGAAAGTAACAGACTTTCAGTTTACTTGGGACATAGAAAAATATACCCAAGTGGCCTCTATTGTTGAGAAAGAAAACATAAATATCATGGTCTTCTGACCAAATAGCTCAGATCATTGAATACTTCTTATAATCCCTCTACTCTTTTCTTGAGAAAAATCATTAATTTTGTCATCCAGAGGAACATTGGAAGCCATAACATAATGCCATAGAAGGTGGATAGAATACCTTCTTTTATAGGCATTCTAGATGGCAATTAACAAGGATTTCTTGTTATTTATTTGGGCCTTGAGTATTAGTATTGTTGTAACTAGACAATATATCTGCTGTGTTTTGATTAGATTGTTAAGAGTAGGCAAATTTTAAATCTTGCCCTCCACACATGTCATATTCCTTTTGCCCATAATAAGAACCTAAAAGTGATACAGTAGAAATGTTTATTTTGTGGCATATGACACAATGAAATATCTCATCAGAGATATAAAGAAACATATTTTTTCTAGGCTGAAATAGTTTCAATATGCTGCTCATTTCAGTTCTCCTCATGAACTTAGTCGCTCTGTGGAACTTGCAGTCAGTCAATGTATCTGGCACTGCAGCAGGTACTCTTAGGAAATTCCATTAAAATGACTGACAACAATGTTATATCCAAGCTAAGGGCAGACTGCTTACATATGAGCTTAATGAATGTTAAAGCAAAAATACAGTTTATTCCTAGACTTCTTATGCTAAACCTAAATTATCATCTATAAAATTCTAATATCACTGCTATGTCTGTGTAAATAGAAGGCTGACAAACCAGATACAGCTGCTTTCTGTGAAAACTATTTACCCTGAAAGCAGAATGCAGGAGCAGTGGGGATCTTCAACCCAAATTCTGGTTTTCCAGGAATTACTACCAGCAACAACAGGAAAAGCAAGCAGCTAGCTAAAAGCCTACTGGAATACAGAGTGCCATCTGCAAGGTCCATGCCTGCATCAAATGTTTGATATATGATCATGCTAAGCCAGCAGTGATTCTGGTAAACTGGGTATGTAACTGTACTTTGAATGACTTTTGTGGATCAGCACACAGAGACATGATCTCCAAGCAGAAATGCTATCATAGTGATTTCACCAGGTGATCTAAGTATACAGAGACTATCCTTAGCAACATGAAAAAATTATGACCTTATTTTGTATTCTGTAAGCTGAAGGGATACAGGTACTGAGGAATTAAGAAAATAACTTAGAACTTTAAGAGAAAAACAAAGTGTGAAAGTAAAAACAGTGTCTTTAAATAGCAGGAAACAACTCTCTATGAGGACACAAGGATTGCTTTGCACTGAAAGACAAAAGTTATTTTAAAAAAGGGGTCTTAAATAGTGAATGTGCTGGAGATAAAGAGAGACTCTACATACTTACATTGACAAAAGCAGGAGCTGGCAAATGTCTCAAAATGAAAAAGGTAGCAAAAAGATGTCTACATCCAGTGTAGATACCATTGGAAGAAAACTTTAACCTCGAGCAAGCAACAGCTTGCTAAATGTAGGTGATTGAGGAGTTAACCAGAATGTTATCTGTGAAAGAAAGGCATTGGGACAGCCATTTGCTCAAGATGACAAATTAAATTCTGTAGAAATGATCAAAAAATCCTCATAAAACATGAATTAGTCTCATCAGATCCTCAATTAGAGGAAACAATGGGAAAACCTGTATTTGTAATAATGAACCGCTCTGCATATGAGCTGCTATGAAAAATACTATTCTAATCTTATTTATTTTCACCTCTTGTTGTGTCACAGATTCACAGGTTGAGGGTGGTTGAGGGGGGTGAGGCACTGGAACAGGTTGACTAGAGAAGCTGTGTCTGCCCCATTCGTGGAAATATTTAAGACCAGGTTGGATGGGGCTTTGAACAAACTGGTCTAGTAGAAAGTGCCGCTGTCCACGGCAGGGATTTGGAATTAGATGATTTTTTAATCTACTTTCCAACCCAAACGATTCTATGATTCTATGAAAATATTTTCCTCAGAATATTTTGCATTGTAAGAATGGAAAACATTTCTTGCTTAACCACAGGTTCAACATTTTAATGAGCTGTTATTCCTTGCTATTATGCATGCAGGGAGTATTCAAAATAGTTCTGTGTGCAAAAGCTATGCTCCCATTTTAAATATAAATGTACATATTGATTTATACTTAATGAAATACTAAATATAGAAAATACTATGAGAAGAGTAAATTATTCAGAGTAAATTTGACAAACTTGAATAAAATAAATGTGTTGTAATTTATGAAAACATAGTTGAACTTAATGTATTCAGAAAACGACTGAGTAATCTTTTATGAATGTTAATGTTTTCTACATTGATATCACACATAAACTGCAGATACTATAAATATTCTAAAAAATGGTAATGGCCATTCTTAATATTACTAAACAATCTTAGGTTGACAGCTTTAATGAAAGGCATGGGAACAAAATCATTCCTGAGAGATATATTTTACATGAAACAGGATTCAAAGAACCATGACATCATTACAAAGTGCCCAAGGCCATGTGTTAGGCCATGTGTTGACACAGTTATCATTTTTGGGGATTTTTTTTTACTAGAATGGGTGGTGGCAAGTGCCCAGACAGGGTCAGTAGAATGGTCAGTGAGATGTAAGGGGTGTGTGTGTGTGTGTGTGTGTGTGTGTGAATGCTCTGAATAAATGGTCATGCTACAACATGTGGCTGGACCTCAAGAAAGAATGAAAAATCTCTGCTGTAAACTAAAACAGCCACTAGAGAACTTCATTCCCTGCCCCTGCCCCTGCCCCCACCATTTTTTCTCAGTCCTTTGGCATTTGTGATAAGCTTAAGAGAGGAGAAAACATTTTTACCTACTCTAAGCAGACCAAAAGAAAAATAAATCTGATCTGAAAGATCTGTTATATGAAGGTGTCCTACTCTGGATTAAAAGCCTGTCTCCACATATTAGCTTTGGGATAGGAACTAAATTGTGTAGACATTAAAGAGAGTCATATTTGTATTACTCTGCTCTGCAGTGAGAACAAATCCCATTCGAGAATTTACTTTAGAATTTATTTATTTATTATTTAATGCTGGGGATAAAGGAGACAAATGAATCTTTTTTAACAAGTCAATAAAAAAGAGTCAGTTAAAAATTAGGAATGAAAGAGAGGATAATATTCATCAACATGCCTGATGTTTGCTTTAAGTAGAGTTAGAATTCTACATAAGATTATAATAAGAGTAGGAAATCAAATAGAAGAGAGTTACTGAAAAATGCAGAAATAATTCTATCTCAAGTAGATCCTGCACTGAATAATTGCCAACAAGATGTCATTACGTGAAGCAGTATCATGAAAAAATCCACTCTTGTTCTGCTGTGAATATGCACTTTTGACCATTATTCTGGTCTCAGTAGGTCCTTGGCTTCACCTGCTAGAGCTAGTCTATAAGTTTATTCCACAATGCTTATACTTGAACATAGGCAAGAAGATAAGAATTAATTGTAATATGTACAGGTAGTTCTATAAACTTAATACCATAATGCCTAAATTAGAACCTGAAACTCACAATACAGTAAAAGAAAGATACAAAATAGTAGTTCTCTATGTAAAGAACACTTTTATATCTTAGTTCAATTATCATAACTGAGCATTCATCCATAAATCAGCACTGTAGTCTATTCTCAATCGGCTTTCAAATCATGATGGAAGTCCAATGCTATGTATTTTATGGCGCTCTACTAGTTGGAGTATTTGTCCAAGTAGTTACTAAAGCCAGAGAAGCCTCAAATTTATTTCCCCATGAACAGCAGCATACTCTGCAGCTCTCAAATAGCCATCAGTATGTCAGTTTTAAGTGTGGGCATGAATGAATATAGATACTTAAAATTCTTTAAGCTTAGGAAAAAAGTAGGAGTCTAGGATTTTAAACACTTCCCCAGCTTGTCTGTTCACTGGTACGTTTTTGTTAATGTTTACTTCAGATTTTTATCTGTGAGTCTGAAGTCCAACCATAAAATGCCCTGTGCCCATAACAGAGTTGTTTGAAAAAATTTGGAAATATCATACTAACTGATGCAGTTTTGCTGACATCAAAGATTCATGAATTTACTGTTTAACTTTCATGTAAGTATTTGGGTTCAGATGAGTACCAATTTTTAACTGTGAAAGTTTGGCTCACCAATCTCTGGCTCTCAAGCAGAGTTGTCTTTTCTCCAAGTGGTTATACACTCAGGCAATGTAATATGTTAGAACATTATTTTCTCATTTAGTAATTAAATATTTTTTTAAATACTACCGTGTCCTATTCAGCTAGCAAAATTATTTTCATTTTACAATAATTTCTACAATCTAATAAACAATCTAAACATACTGTGTCAAGTAGTTTGCCTGCATACTTGACATTAAACAGATGCTAAAGTGTTTTGCTGGCTCTTGCCATAAATGACTACATAAGTTACAGTCAGGAAAGATCCATTTGTTTCTCAGATACATTGTCTGAAAGATTTCCCTGAGACCTGTTCTCCATGCAACATGATTTGAGTTTGAAAGATGATCAAACCACAAACCAAGGCATACTGCTTTTCTAACATTCAGTGCAAGCTTTCTTAAAACTCCTAATATATTACTACATTACTGAAAGAAGATTCTTGCTGGTACCTGACTTAGATCCTTGTCTTGATTTGTAATGTCTTCTGTGTCTCTGGCAATAAATCCGGCTTGGTGTTAAGATGCCTAGTCATCTAATGCAATCTCTTTTATATCAGTGCACACATGCTTGGCTTCTGATGAAATATATTTTTGAATATATATTTCTTTTCCAAGGCACCTTCCATTTCAAATATTTGGCAGCTGCCTATTTCATTTGGAGGTACTACAACAATTGACTTAATATTAGCATATTTATAGGAGTGAAAGGATAGTTTTTACTTCTTGTGTCTTAGAGTGACATCAGCAATCCAATCTTTTCAGAAACATAATTTTCATTTTTAAATCCTGATATTCAGCTGTTTAATCTGGATCTGATCCTCTCTTAATATTCCATTATTTCCTTGATTTCCTAAAACAAATTTGGGCATAAGTTAGATGTATTCTCATTTCTTTTTTTTCTGACAACCCTGCGAACAAAACTTTGTAATGTTGCAGTAGATCAAAGAATCTGGTTATGCACTAATGTTTCAACAAATAATGGCATTTGGTCAAATGTTCTAGCAGAGAGTGTTAAAAGGAAATTGATCAAGATAAAAAGCCTCAAAATATTATGGTAAAAGGAAAAGGACTAGTTCACTTGAAGTTTGCACCTAAAGAAATCTTATTCGGAGTTTACTTATTACAAATAAAAACCATTTATCACTGTAGCAAAGCTACTATTATGAATCAAACCAACAACTTTTCTTATATGAAGTGAAATGTCATATTCTAAAACAGGTAAAGGCTATTAAGTATATCCAAAAACAATAATGAAGTCGTAAGTTTCAGACAAATCCTAACTAACTACATGTAACTCTAATTCACTTCAGATATAAGTTGAAATATGAAGGAATTTGCTAATACAGAACTCATCAATGTCAGAATAATATTTTCTTTGGCTATACCAGATACTACATGCTAAATGAAATAAATTATTATAAAACAGACATTGCAGAAAAGACTTCAGGAAACCTTAATTTAAGAATAAAACTGTCCTAACCCAAACAATTCACACTAGCATGAGTTGTTACATAAGAGTTCACACTTTGTCATATTTTATTAATTAAACCATGTGTGCAATGTTCTTTGCTAAAATAAAATAAGGTCAAATAAACATAATTACTTATATGTTGGTTCATAGTGTTTGTGTGTATAGTACCAAAGGGAAGCATTAATATATTATATAGGAATAGAGAAACTATAACTATCAAGATAAATAGGCAAGCTAAAATTTTTTAATAGATGGATGGATGGACACTCTTGAAAAAAACACTCCAAAACTTGTCATCAATTTTCCATACTTTAACTCCAGCTTCCCATTTCTCAATGTTTTTCCTATAAAGCCTAAATCTTACACGTAATTCAGCTATGTGTATTGTACCTCCATATTCTTCATGCTTTTTAGATTGTCCATCACTAAATACAAAGGAGGGGGAAAAAGTAGATTGAGAAAATTAAGCCTCATTTCAAGTTTGCCTCTGAGAAGCAAAAAGAAACTTTGATAAAATCCTCATACTTAGCCTAGTGTAGTGTCAGAAATTCCTCAACAGACACTCTTCTACAGGTACAACTACTTCTACAGGTACAACTTTTTAAAATTTATTTGTCATGAGTCTCTGTGATCTTCTGGTAGTGGTATTTTTTTTCATATACGTTTTATCTTAAAAAAAATTTAGGACCAGAAAAAGTTATTGACATTTGGCTCTTATTAAATCTAGATTTTATACAACACTTAGCTATGGAAAAATGGATGTTTTCTTAAGTCACATTCTGTGACAGCCATTGTGAAGAGAATAACAAAGACTCAGCAAAATTAAAACATGGGGAAGACAACTGGTGAAAATGCAGAATATTGATAAATACAGCTAAAATTATCTACAGAGACAGAATAAATTAATTGTAGTAACTTCCTTTGCCTTAAAAAAGTCTTCGGTCTGCAATGAAATATCTCACATTTTTTGGCTTCATGTCAAGTTCATTACTGATTAAAAGTTTGGGTGATAATTACAGCTCTTAAATTAAAGCTGTTTTAGTGGAGCCTCCACTTGATGTTGCATGTGAGATTTGAGTTTCTGTGGCTCCATCAGCACATGGACTGCTGGAGCTCTTTCTTTCGTCTGTCCTCAGCTTCCTTGAGAGATCCTTGCCACAGAACAGCCTGCATCTGGATGCTCACACAGTTTGGGCTGCTCTCAGACAACATCCAGTCCCAAATTTCCAGTATTTTCTTCTAATGTTAAAGCTTCCACATTTCAACTAACATTGTTCAGTCAGTTGCAGAATATACCAGCCTGGGTAATAATTTAGCCACAGTCCAAACCAGTATTAATTTTCAGCAATATTGTTCCACTGCTGTAAGGCACTGATATTCAAATTCATATCATCTTAACTTACATTAAGGCAGACAGAAAGGCTAGTGGCATGGAACTGGCTAAGTGGTGTATGGAGGGGCTAGAAGTTGTGTAAGTTTTACACCCAGAAAGAGGAGTGGTAAATGCCAGATGCACAAGATTTACTTTTGCTCTTGGAGTAAGATACCTCCCTCATTCTGGCCATTCTGCTTTCACCTCCCAGTCTGAGTTCACCTTGGCTGTTCTCTGCATGGCTTTGTCTTCAGTACTATGAGAGACTGTGATGCCAAAGCAGCAGATTTTTTCTGATGATATCATTCCTGCCTTTTCAGAAATCACTCTTAGCTCAACATGTTTACCACCAAGAGAGGGATGAACTTTCTTTTAGAAGTGATTGGCAATATCAATGAAATAACACTCAATTCATTCTAAAGGTAAATTTGCATTTTGAAAACCTTGGTCACACCACAGTCGACCATTTATTATAGAGTAAGTCATTAATTAATTAATGTTCTGCTAATATACATCCCATTTTTATGATAATATATGCAAACAATGTGACATTTTGAACAATTGGAATTACATGTATACAACTGGCTGATTAATTACATAATCAGTGAAAAGAGGTGAAGATATAAATTATATCTTTTATTTATGCAAAACAGAATAAAATTTCATTTTTACTTTTTTTTTTTAATACTTCCAGAAAAAAAAAAATTAAAATGAAGCAAAAAAACTAAGGAGAAAGAAGCAATGGAACTTCTTTTATTACCCACAAGAAATGTGTACAGGCATGATAGAAGCAAAGTTATTGTACAGAGGCAAGTTATTTCAGAATCACCTTTTGGCCATATGCACATTTAAGAATGCCATGAAAGTGGTATGAATTCTAATAGTGGAAGATTGAACTGATGTTATTTCATCAGAAAAAGAAGGTATTGTAGAAGCTTAGGCTTCAATTTTATGTTCAAACTTTTCTTATGGATAAAGGAGGAAGAAAGAAACATATAAAGACAAGAATTTAAAATTAATATTCTTGAAAACTTAATTATTTAGTTGTAGAATTACTATTAGTCAAGATGCAGCTGTTACAGGAAAAAAAAAAGAAAAAACAAAACAAAGGAAAGAACACCATTCTTACAGAGAAAATATTACTAATGCCACAGTTAAAATTATTATATATATCCTTTAAAATGGCTATGCCTTTATCTGGTGTTACAGTCAACTTTCCCCAGCTCTTCTGGGGTCAAGAAAAACAAGGCACATCACCAGGCACTTCAAGACAAGTTCAAACAGAGCAAGCCAGGCAAATCTTCATCCTGAGGCCTTGCAATCTCAATACATCACCTGTGGCCTGTAACAAGCAGTGTCAATATTCATAAATAAATGAAATACAATACACACAAAATAAATATAATAAACATAACATGCCTGGGAACAGAACAACAGTTTTCAAATATGCATGTACAAGATTATCTGTTCAGCTTCTTCAGTATATTTTCCCTGCTGTGGTTCTTATCAAGTATATTATACAAACCCTGTCCTGCTCTTTTCTTTTAAGGAATAAACAGTTTGGGAAAAAATAAAAATAAAAACCAGAAACACTCAGCACAAGAGTGCTTTAACAATACCATGTATCACTGAGGATTATATAACTTTTTGCCTTCTGATTCAGTAAGAGCTCTTGCCAAATCTCCAATAATATTGACAGTGTTTGGTTTTCATTTTTTTCAATTAAAGAAGTCGGGTGTTTTTCAGCTTCTAATTTTTTTTAATTAAGACATCAATATGAAACTCAACAGAAAATCAAACATATTCTTGCCAAACAACTAAAACCAATCTATTATGTGTTTATATATTTTAGAGAACAAAACTATGTTTTGAATTCCCTAAAAAATGCATTTATATTTATAATTTCATTATAAAAATTGAACATTTCTTGCTGGGCTGTTTTTCTGTGGCTACCTACATTTTCACATTATCTCAGCTTCAGGTGGGAAATAACCCTAAATAAGACTTAAAAATCACTTCCAGACTTGTCCTAAATTCCAGGGTCACTGAAACGATTGCATTTTTGTTAACTCTCATCAGCTCTGGAAAAACACTACTGCTTCCCAAAACATTAATTCAGAAATACTTTAAAAAGAAGGTGTGGGGAAAACACCAAATTAAGAAAAAAACCCCAAATCCCTCAAGCAATATTTTCTTAATTTCTCAGAAAACACAAGATAGAATTCTCTGACAATTACCAAAGGGATTATTTTAGAGATCACTTTTACTTTTGAGTCTGCCCACAAGACCAATGCTTTGCCATCTTAACCCACCCAATGATTATTTTTTGTATTTATTTCCAAATGAAAATATATCTTTTTTGAAGAAGAAGAAATACAAGGAATGAAGAAAACTGCAATTTCATTCTCTGCATCTTCTTCAGAAACTCTGATAAGATTCAATGCAGAACGAATATTTTAGGTAGATTTTGTAAGCTAGGGCATACGTTTCCTTTAGAGCAGCAGTTGAATTTTAATCTACTGATTAAAAAATGCAAGAGATTGCAGAAGAAAATCGTCAGTAATGTTTCCACCTCATGCTTGAATAAAATTTTTGTAGGAATCATCCTCAGATATAAAGCAGATCTTAAAAAAAGAAACTTATTTTAAAAAGCTTCAATTAACATGCTAATGAAATAAAAGCACTTGCAAGAGTTTTACCTGAGCACTGATGTCAGTTGAAGTTTTCTTGACAAAGATATTTCTTTCTACTGTTTTATTTATTTAACTTCAATATCAGTGTCTGAAAAGTCTGATATTTTATGTTCCTTAGCAGTAGAAGGGACTCAAGTGAGAAAAACAACAACCCTTTTACATCAAAAAAGAGATGTATTCATTGCAAAATATAAATTATGACCCTATTTGACACTGAAATTGCATTCTAAGAACATTCTTTTTTTTTTCCTCAGTAACATTAATATTTTTAATAGAGAATTATAATACAATATTTGTTCTTTTTATTTATTCTCACTATCGATTGATGTGATGCCATTATCTCAAAGATACAAAAAAATCAGTAGAATTCAACTTATCTTACAGTTGTGCAAGTAATTTTTATAATTTTCTATTGCAGTTAGGGAAATAGTGTCCCTGAATTTTTGTTTCAAGATGGCATAATGCATCTTTCCTGTGAGTTGCAGAGAGTAACCAAAGAGAGAAAATTTAAGTAGTCCTAACAACCAGTTAGAGTTCATGCCAAAATGCAATGAAGAAGAACGACCTTTGGCTGAATAGCATCATGCCAACTGAACCATAGCAGAGAGTGCAATTTCTTGAACACTCCCACGGATGGGAACTCCACCACTTGCCTGAGCAAACCATTCCAATGTCATTCCAATTTCAGTAAAGAAATTTTTCCTAATGTCAGACTGGAATCTTTCCTGGTGCAGCTTGAGGCAACTTCCCTCTGTTCTGTTGCTGTGCAGCCTTGCAGCAAAACTAGCACTTCCACCTTTAAATCTGGTCAAGGATTTGAAGTGAAACAAACACAAAGTATGTAAGGTGTGGCTTTATATAAAATTTTGACTATATTTTTACTTTTACTTAAATATCAGTATAACTTTTTGTCTGTACAGAAGCTCTTCACACCTGCCTCTCTTTTCCATATCTTTGGTTAACTGCAACTTGTCAGCCTTAGTAAGAGTTTTTTCTTTGTTCTATTGCTACCTGGTTTAAAGAGGAGGAATACATAAGTAGCAACTTGTTTTACACTAATGTATCTACTCTAATGACTGTTAAAGTTAACCTTGTGCTACATCTGAAGAGAGTAGGTGGACTTTGCTGGTTACAGTTATTTTTGCTAAAAAACATAACATTGAAATATCATTTCAGCATTCCATGCTTGAAGCACAAACATACAGTCACAAGAATTTAATAAAATGCAGGTCAGTTTCTTACAGTAAATTTGTCAGACATTGTTCCTTTTCTTAATGATATCTCACAAACATGGGATTTACATCAAACTCTTTTTTTCCTGGACTATACTTTGAATTTATCACTCAGAAAATAAACTAATAAATGATCACTTACCAAGGAATTTTATAAACCATAGATTTGTGTTCTCTCTCATGTAGAAATCAATACTGTATATAAAATCTCTCAATATATTCTCTTTTAATTACTGGGTTTTTATACCAACTATTTAATTCTGATATTTTGCTTTTATATTTGAAATAAAAACAAACATTATCATTTTCAGGAAATCAGTGATAGTTTAATAAATTAGTACTTATTATTATTAAAAAAAAAGGAAATAGAAACTAATCCAAAATGGCTTTATTCTGATTTTCATACCAAAGCACCCTCAGTCTCAAGGCTACGGCTTTAAAACAATTCAAAGATTTATAAAATAATCAATCTTCATTTGACTAAATTCAGTTGAAGCTTACATCCAGTCAAAGTAGGAGAGAATTAAAATAAGGGAATAAACACTGTGGAGGAAGAAAAATCTTACCAAAGCAGGAGATATTTCTATCTACTATATATTATTGAGGAACTCAATGTGTATTATCTTCTGTGAAGTGTTTTCTACAGTGCCTTTTAGGGAACTGAACCTTTGGAGATAAGGTTGAAGTTGTGAGCTGGACAACCATTCTGTGATGAAGGCTGTATGGAACTCGCTTCTGTGTTTCTTTTTTTTCAATACTAATGGGTTTCTCACTGCTTAACTGTGACATATGAACACCTACTCCTGAATATTCAAAAACTGTCACAAGCATCAGAGAGGAAATGCTTTCAATTATTTTTCATCAATTTTATGAAAGAAGTATCATGTGCCAACTACCTGGGAGAGTCTTTGGAAAGTCAAATTGTTTCAAGAGACACTAGACATTCAAACAGTGAAACATATTTATCTTGCTTTGCCCCTGATTTCCTCCTGTTCTTTTCTGAACATTTTTATCTATGTAATGATTTCCAGGTTTGGTTATTTTAATTATGCACTTTTAAGAATTTAAATATTTAATCTGATGGCAGATATTGTACATGATAGGAGCTGCTTCAAACATGTAAATCACTACTGCTTATTGTATGGTCATCCAATTGCTTTCAGAAAAGCTCTATGTTAAATGATTCTAAAATAGTGCTGGTTTTCATGTCCCAAAATGCCTTCATGCTTTGACCTAAAATGTTTTAAGATATAATCTTGTTATTTTTGCTGTCCCATCAGAGAGGTTAAAATCCTTGACTATGAATAGAGAATTATTTTTAAAAGGTAAAGGAGAAAAGCCTGAGACATGAGGTTTTGTTTTCCTTCTCACTCCTTTCATAACCCCCTGAATACACTCTAAATAGGATAAAAATAATTTTATGGACTATACCAACATTTGGTGATGTTCCCCTGTACCTTGACTAAGCCTACTGTGTGGTAAATATGATTATGGAGGTTTTTTCTAAAGTAACTTCAAAACTTTTTTTTCCTATTTTTATTTTTTACCTTTTTATATCAGTAATGAATATTGGTTCACAATCTGTAACTAAGAAAATGGTTTATTACAGACAAGGCTTTGTGCATGACACATTACCTTTTGTTATGCATGACTGCCACCAGGGTCTTTTTGAAAAATCTCTTTGTGTAACTCATTGCTGAGTAGGAGTAAAATGGCATGCAATTTCATCTGGCTTGTGGAAATACAAAATGCCTCAAAGTTAAAAACTTTGCAATATACATTTGTTCATCATCACAGGACTAGAGCAGTTCTTACTTTTCATAAATGTTTTTCCCAGTGCCATGTTTGGAATAAAGCAAGGATTTGGGAATTACAGCAACTAAAAATCGTAGCACTTTAACATGTTTACACACTTTTTTCAATTATTGCAAGATACTACTTGGATATTATTCTAATATTGTAATAGATTTAGAATGACCTACTCATAAATTATCCATGACATTGATCTAACATATTTGCTCTTTTGTAGCAGTGATAGTATTTTGCATCTTATATATATATATATATATATATGTACATGAAAATGCCAATCCCTATACATTTTTAGTACACAAACTAAATCTTCTCATAAATATGCATATTTATGTTTTCAAATTTACTGTGAGGAAAGTCTCACTAAGTCAGACATACTTTCTTAGTAGATTTCACATCATACACTTTCTTTAGGGCACTTAATATGATTGAAATACTTCTTGTTTTGTGCTTCCTCCTTGGAAGGGATATATTGCATCAAAGGTTTTCTATGATTTTGGCATGTAGATGACCTGGTTGGAGTGCACAGTCCATAAAGAAGGACAGAACCATGAAAATTGTAAGCATCAGTAACTTGTATGTAGTCATATTTAGTTTACATTTTGGTTGGTTTTGGTTTTGTTCCAGCAGGCGGTAAAGCAGGGTTGAGTTTAATGAATTTTTTGCTTTAATACTGATTGTGTTAAGCAACACCAAAAACCCTAATTTTTTGGGAAATTGTCAGTGGCATTTGCATTTTACTTGCAAGCATTGATAAAGGTTAATATTTTATAAAATTATATAATTGTATGGTTGTATAGGAACCGGGAAAGATTCATTATGAGCTAATACGATATACTGAAACAATTTGCTAAATAAATATATAGTTACAAAATGTCAATCAGTTCCATCAGGTCTATATGCTTTGCTGATGTTTTTTCTTAATTTCTGCCTGGCAAATGAGTGTTTGTTTGAATTCAGCATTATTTATCAATTTCTCTTTTTTTAACCGCCTCTTTTCTGTAAAACTACATGAAATCACAGGAAACCAGGAAACGGAGTATTTTTTGCATTGAAGCATTAACTGCACATTGTTGTTGACTTCTTTAATGCTGCGTCTGCAAAATAACTGAAATGTCATATTCACTGATATCTAACTAAATAAGTTACCTATGGGACATAAATAATTACACATATCCATTTTCAAAAGTATTTTAATATGTGCCAGTCTTTTGTCGTTTTTATAGATTAATGGCCTTTGTTTGCTGATTCAGTGATATTGAAGCACCTAAGGTGAAATCTTAATAAGCTACTGTCGCATTTGGAATTCAGTTCAGGTCGGTAAGTCAGCTCAAAGGTCACAAGTCAGTTTAGATTTTCTGTTCCCCTTTATTTTTTAATTTCTGGTTCCTTTTTAAAACTTTGCATATTTTTGCCTCAACTACTTTTAGTCTTTTGAATTATAAAACACATATGAGAAGCTGTTTACTGCAATACATGTAGATGGAGATGATTATTGTCACTCTTTAACAATTTAGTTAAGCATAGCCACACTGCATTTCCCTTATTCTTTACTCCTTCTGTTTTAAAAAAGCTAATGATGGCACACATCTTAAAGTTTAGAACCAGAGGATGTAAAAACAGCAGGGAAACAAGTCACATTACATATGGAATAGGGTAGATATATCATTACCATTTTTAAATACTCAAAACTTAAGAGGATTAGGTTTTCGTATTTATTAACAATTGGTAACTTGCGCCTATTAAAAAAATATTTGATCTTCAGACACAGATACTCTATACAAGTTAAAATTCAGACGCAATGTTTTTTCTTCCAAATATGCAACATACATTTTTAGATTTCTCACTATGGAATTAGTAGAAATTTTAGTAACAATGACAAGAAAATAACTGAGTATCAAGTATTCATTTGAAAATGTCCATGGTTAGTGCAAATTACATGATAAAATTTTGCATATATTGATGATGTGAACTTTATAATATAACCTTAATTAACCCACTGCATAGTTTTAAACCAATCAGAAAAGTAAGCCCTGTACAATAATTTTAACATCTTAGGGGTGGGCAGCCCTTGTTTGAGAATTGTCATGGTACTTGTAAAAATTTTAACCCTTTGTAGTGGTTACTTCTGAGACTTTAAAATATAAGATTGGGTCTCTTTTTATATTCACAGGGAAGGTGATCATAGCTATCTCACAGAAATCCTAATATTTCTTCTTAAATTCAGTCTTGGATTAAGATTCCATATCCATTCTTCAGTGCCAATTACTGAAGCAGAGTTCTTGCACTTAAAGGATGAGAGGCCGTGTCTACCAGTTTTAAACAGCCACAGAAGCTTTGAGATTTGATAACATATAAAATAAGATCATGTTTTTCCCTTAACTATCTGAAATCAGTTAAATAGTATGTGAACAGAGCTAAGTTTTGGCTTTTAATAATGAAGATTATTTTTAAAAAATCTTAGAGAAAGAAGCTGGTCTCAGTTTTATCTATTTTCACTAGCCCAAGAAAATGTACTTGGTAATAAATAGGTAGCTGAGGAAGTCCCTTTCTGTAGGGAAAGCAATGATCAACTAGGACTCTTTCTAAAAAATTTAGAAAGAATTTTGACTTACAAAATTATTAGAATACATAAAGCAAACTATATTTCAAAGCTTCCAGCTAGAGAAATGAACACTCTTTCTTTTTTTACTATTTGATGTCAGTTCTTATTAGTTCTAAACATAATGAACAGTGATTTAGTATTTGGTATGTTTATCCAGATTATGCTGTTATCTCTGTTTGGTGCTTTGCATAAGTGTTTTTACTTTAATCTCTGGTGTAAAGATTGTGTGGTGTTTCAGATGCCAGTAGGGGCTAAATGCCATTCTTGGACAGATATGCTTTTGAACTGGCAAGGAGACCGTAATTGGCACTGAGAGTAAGTAGTTTTTATGTCAAGGTTGTCAAACCTATTTTGCTGCCAGCTCTTGGCCTGAATTCCACTTAATGCCAGATGGTATTGTTTTTTAAATGTTCTTGAATAGAGTAGATCATTAATTCCCCCTGGATTTTCTCAGACACCTTATATGATGAATTTTCCTGCCCACATGCCTCTGCAGTCTTTGGTAGTCTATGTTATTTCTTCCTTTTTATTGTGCAGAAATCATGATTCTTTCATTTACTCTGTATAAGCTGAGCGACATAAATACACGTTCTTTATTTTTTTTGAGGTGAACATTGCATTTTTAAACATTTGCAAGCATAGTTGGCATTATTTAGACACCCAAATGTGCATCTAATTGCCTTGATTGTTCCTACAAATCAGCTAGAAAAGATGTTTACTGATATAAAATACTCTTTTGGTTTTGTGAATAGGCAGTTATCTTGCAGTGTGAGAGAGCTGGCACACACTGAGTGGTTGTTTTTAAGTCCCTTCAACCCAGGCCACTCGAGACTGACTCTCCAATGCTCCACATATTGTGCATTTGCACACTGTGCGCTTGATACCAGATTGTACGAGTAAATTCCCATTTTAGGGCCTGTGAAAAGAGGTCTTTGTTAGAAATGGTAGAAATCAGTAGCAATGTTTCCTTTGCCAAGAAAGCATGCAATTCATATTAATAAGAGGGCCCCATGAGGTTGCCAAGGTAGGCATTGAATTACTTGTCACTGCTGGAGGACTTTTTAATGATTAAAAGCTGCTTTCTTTTATCCACTAATAATTTGTGAAGTAGTAATGGAAATTACTCTGTCCTTCTCTTGTGCGAGAACCAACCAAAGAAGCTGTTTCATTGTACTTGGTTAAAATAATATACCTGGCACCAATATATCTTAACTTTTAGTCCAGTTTCTGTTAAGGGTGTTATATTTTATAAAAATAAAGGAAACCAGAGGTTCCAGGTACAATATTAAGACAGTGGATATCACTGAGTTTGTGTAGACTTTCTGGCTTTTGAATTTTGGTTTCTGTTAAATACCTCATGATTTCTGTTTGAAATCTCAAAAACTCTAAAAAGATACTTGTCAACAGACTTGAGAGCACAGTGACTTAAGAACAGCTGTTTATTACGAGCTTTTGTCAAGTGGGATTTAGTGGAAAGAATCTGAGCATCTTGTCAAAGATATAAAGATCTTGAAGAATTTTGGGGTTTATTTTTTTAGGATTAAAATAAAATTTAAGCAGTTATAAAAATAATAAAAATAAAACCTGGGAGTCTGGCTAGAGTTTACCCCAAGAAGGCAGAATCTGTGAACAGCTCAGAATATCTCTGAGTATGTGCTGCCATAGCAATACTGTCACACGAAGTAAACAGATTTTTTTGAGTTTGTTGTGTTTTAGGGGGTTTCTTTGGTTTGTTGTTGTTGTTGTTGTTGCTGTTGTTAGAGAGAGAGAGAGAGTTAGAGAACAGCTTCTCCTTCCTTCAATTTTCTCTTCCAGATTCTTGTGTCAGGTAGGCAGCCACAGCCTTCAGAAAGGTTTTTCTCAGCTGTTCGTCAGAAATAAAACTGATTGACTTCTTCCTGTAAATTTAATCTTTGTGAGCTGTACGTTTTAAAATACATTTTTTTCATGTCTCTGTCAAGGTCAATGAATATTGGAAAGTAAAATGTTAAAACTCTGTCACTCTGAAGTGTGTGATGCAGAAGGGGAAAAAAACCCAGTCTGCTCTGAAGCATGGATGTGAAGCATCAGTTTTGGAGTGTTGCCATATTGAGCTCCACTATATTGGTTCCAATTCAGGAGACAGATACGTTCCTCTCATTTTTTCAACCTCTCAGTGTCTGTATTGATTACCTCACATAAAATTGACAGCATAGACAATTTCATTTGTGCTTCTACGGGTTGGTTTTAGTTTGGTCATATCATTAAAGTCACAAAAAAACCTCCAAGATTCTTTTCAATATAGTTTCATAACAGAGGACACTGATATTTTAGTTTCAAATATCATGGTATTTTGACAGGCAACTGTAAAGAAATCATACCTGTAGGTATTTTGCTACTATCTAGGTAAGTTTACTATTTCAATATTCCTTTTCATCTCATCCTATTTGTGCTTGGTATGACAGAGAGAATCCTATTGTTTACAGTGAATATCAATTTAGTATCTATTATTCTTGGAGGAATTTTTTGTTTGCTTATTAAATTCTTTATGGATGACATTAGGACTTAAACAAAAGGGTATTCTTTTGCTACTACAAAGCTAGGACTGCATTTACAAGCAAAACTCTTTTGATTTCTGACTGTGTAGAATCAGCTTGCATTTAAATTCTCTTAATTAAAAGCAAATAAACAAAAATCTGAAGCCCCTGAAGGACTTAGAAAAGTTTTCTTTGATGGAAAAAAAAACCTTTTACTGAAGCAGAAGCAGAATAGTCATACATTTAAATTGTAAATGAAAAAATCATATTATAGTGTTTCTTTTGGACATCCATTTCAATCTCTCTAATAACATAAGCAGCTGAAATGGCCAACTGGCATCCCAGAATTTCCAGCTACTCAGTCATGACCCATTTTGCATATAGATACACAGAATGTCTCACATAAATTTATCCTAGTATTTCCAAAGTTGCTAGCCTTATTTGTTCTTTCATGAAAATGTAGTTTAGAAAATGTTGCTGTCGACTTCTCTTTATCAGACAAAAGCATAATGGTCCAGAGAGAGTAGATAGTTTTGCCATGATAATTTTTTTTTTTATCTCAGTCAAGTAAAAAGTGCTTTGAAATAAGAAAAAATAGATTTGGAAAATACTGTCACAAATTTAGAATGTTTCTAAGATTTGTTATTCATGGTAATAGGTTTTGTACATTAGACTATCAGCCCAAAAGATTACCATTGTTCATAAAAGCTTCACAACTGGGGCCTTGTTTGATGTCCTAGCAATGCAGATGAGGAGAGGATGGTGAAAATGGCAGGGTTGCTGCTAAAAAACAACCCTCTAACTATCTGGGAGGTAAAAAGGCACAAAATGTGTGGTCTACTATTGACTTCTAGAGAGTAACTCCTTATTATATCATTTTAGGTAGCTGGAGCTGATGTTTTGCCTTCCCCTGTCACTGTATGTGCACCATTACTTGGTACTCTTCAGCTTTAACCCCAAGATTCATCTTTTAAGATCACTAGTCCAGAACAATAGCCTACAATTATGCATCCAAGCTCTACATTGAAATATAAAGGTGACATAAAGCCTACTTTCTTCTGAAACCTTCCATGAAATAACTGCATTGATTTATCTAGCAAAATCAGCTATTGAGACAATGTGTAAGTTACTGCTGTTGTAGAGTACAAGAATGTGAAGAAAGAGAGAAAAATTTTAACGTGAAAGAGCAATTAAAGTAAGCACTGAGATAGATGCCATTAAGACTTGAGATCATCAATGCTAATAAATAGTTGCAGTTTGCTTGTCTTAGAATACTTCACTTCTTAATTATATATTACTTCATACAAACCTAAAAAGTCATCCCCTTTTTTCATATACTTGAAATATATTTGAGTTTTATTAATTCTGATGTGGGAAAATATAGTCTTCTGCCAGGAATTCAGTCTTTGTTCTACTAACACTGACCAACAGGCTAACTTAGAAGAAGTATATTTACTCTGGTATAACAAAATACCAAACTTCTTTAAAAAGACATGATTATTATAATTTTAATACTTTATGTGAAACATGTTAAACAGATTTAATAAACCAATCATCCTGAATAATACCTTCATATTCTTAATGTTGTTGATAAATGATACAAAACATCAAAGAGATTTAGTGATGCATCAGTTTAATGTATTCTTGTAACAGAAGCTCTTATTCACTAGAATTATTTTTGTAGCATGTCTTGTTCTCTCAATAGCTGTCATTTAAACATGAAAGGTTCTTGTACTGCATTGCCTTAGGATATGGTTTCTTAAATAAATTATATCTAGTCTAGAGTGGTGAAGTATTGGGCAAATGGAGGTAAAATGCTTATGGAATACTGCCAAATTAAAATGGCAGTAGATAAAATCGGCATTAGCATAAGATAAATTTAAAATACATTACAACTGTTCATGCTTAAAAAAATTAATTTGAAATTCAGAATTTTGGATATTAAAACTATATTTTATTTTCTCTAGTGAAATGTTTTTCAGTAGTCTTCTTTATCCCTTTTTTAGCAGAACTGAAGTTATTCCAAACTCACTACTGCAAGGTTAAGCTATGTCTGCTGGGTTTGGCTGGGACAGTAAATTTTATTCACAGTGGCTGTATTTTGGATTTGGGCTGAACACAGGGCTGATAATATTGAGATAATTTTGTTCTTGCTGATCAGGACTTACACAGAGCCAAGGCCTTTCTGCTTTCTGTACTCCCTCGCTGGCAAGGAAGTTGGGGGTGCATGGGAGGTTGGGAGGAGACACAGCCAGGACAGGTGACCCAAACTGACCAAAGGGATATTCCAGACCATGTGACATCAGGCTCAAGTGTATAAAGTGAGGGGAAGAAGGAGGAAGAGGGAGACATTTGAAGTGATGACATTGGTCTTCCCAGGGAACTGTTAATGTGTGAAGGGGCCCTGGTCTCCTGGGGATAGCTGAACACCTGCCTGCCCGTGGAATGGGTGAATGAATTCCTTATTTTGCTTTGCTTGTGTATGTGGCTTTTGCTTTTCCTATTAAATTGTCCATATCTTAGTGTAGGAGTTTTCCAGCTTTTTCATGCTCGGGAAAATGAGATACACAAGTTTGTACAATCTGCAAAGTGGATAGCAAGAGTTACAATTGTAGTAAAAGGAAGAATTTACTATTTTTCCTAACCTTTTTCATCTTATGGGCAATCATGAAAATACATACAAGTCAGGTCCAATCAGTCAGAGTGAAGGTCCACCTGAATACAATTTTTTCATCTCTTCTCAGATGAACTGCTAAAGCTTCCTTGGAAAGAATAAAAAGAAAAGACACATTACTGAATTAAAAAGGAAACATGATGACAACTGGGCTTATTTAAATGGTTAAATAAACCCCAAATTATTTATTTGAGGAAAACTTTCTAATAAAAACAAATGTTAATAATGGAATTTGCACACCAGCTTAAACCATAACAAAACAAATCAGTAGGAACAGCTGCCTTATACCCTGAAAACCTTCAATTAGGACTCCTCTGTGAGATAGCAGAGACCCAGATTTACATTGCTTTCCTAAGTGATTAAAAAATGAGAATGGGAACTTGAACTACTAGGTAAAATTCATTCTTTCTGGAATTAGTAAAATATTTAAGAAATAATATTAGGGCTTGAGGATCACTATGTACAGTTATAGGTTTCCCATGACTATGTTCTATGTAAATGTAGAAATGAACTGCCTTTTAAAGAAGAGTAACAGAAAGCACTGAGAAAATAAAGTTGACCTTTTAAATTTAATAGCATAGACACAAAGAATGAAGTAGGATGATACAGTAAGGTCCCATAGTTCTTGAGAGAGTTTGTATACATATGCTGGCAGGTAAACTGTAAGTTAATAACAAATCCATATGTTTTCTCTTGGTTACTGTGGTTTTCTATGCACATTTACCAGTGGTCTATATATGGTTTCAATACTTACTGCAGTTTTAAAAATAAAACTTTTTGTATGACATGATTTACACTTTTAAAAATTTTATTTTTTTGATGAAGAACCTGAAGAACTATATACCATTTATTTTCAATGCAGAAATTAAAATTTGCCTGTTTGCCCATCTTATTAAATTTAAATCAATATAATTTAGGAAGTGAAAGGAAATGAATACCGAAGAAATCACTCCTTCATCTCTCAAGGCTTTCAGCAACTTTCTAGTTTGTCTACCATTTCATTTTGAATTGTTACTTTTTTCCTCTTGAAGGGTCTAAGCTGGTCACCATAATATTTGACAATCTCAAACCTGTTGACATACAGAAATTTCTGAGAGAATTATTGACTCTTATTGTTAAATATTTAAACTTATTCCCTGATGCTTTTCAAATCACTATGACACTTTATTTCTTCTGCTGACTTTATTTTTCAGTCTTATTTTGTGTTCACATTTTAGCTGTTTTCTCAGTATGGATTTGTATTTCTTTATCTTCTGACAGATAACATGAATTAGGTAGGGCTACCTCTTTAGATGCTAATTAACCACTTGTCTTGATGATGACATGATTGGCAATTTCTTATTTGCCTGTATTCATCAATCACTCATTCTCTATTCTTCAATTTTCTTCAAGTTTGTAGTTTTATAAAGTTTGCAGTCGAGACAAAATACAGAGTGATTTGTATAAAACCAACATGTCACTGCAAAAACTTAACATTACCCTGATCATAAAACAGCAGTAAAACCTGAAAGCCTATAACTCAGCCAGCTAGGTATGTTTGTATGGAAAAAATAAGATATTAATTTTAGAAGGATACAATGTGTATAGAGATTATCTGGAGTATTATTGTAAAATTTTGAATTATAATAGGTGTAAACATGGTACAAGCCACATATCGTTGGTGATATAAAAGAAAGAAGTAATGCCAATTATTCATGCCATGTACAAACATAAGAAAAAATGAATATTTCATACAAACCTACAGAGAAGCATAGTTGTAAATGTGAATAGACTGAGAGGAAAAGTTGGCAGCTTTTCAAATACCAATGATTAATATAAATTCACTGGCGTATTTATTGGAATTTCTTTGGTTTTTAAGGAAAATAAGCATTAGAAAGAAGGAAATAATTTTGTAAAGAGGTACACCTGAGGATGAGGATGGGCAAAGAAGAAATGATGGGTTAAAATTCTTGTTGGGACATTTATCAAGAACTTAGTAAGATTTACGTTTCATGACATACAGAAGTACCTCCTTGTGTGACAGTCACTTAAAGGAGACTTGCATTTTTGAACAGAATACTAGCTGCCAGAAGCATGTAGGGAAAAAAAATTAAATCATATAAAAGTCATATCATATTCTATCTGTGTTTTTACAATTATATTGAATTAATCTACTCAAACTAAGGTTTTCTTGCATGTAATTATTTTCACTTTGAATCAAGAGACTGAGATATTATAAACCTTTTAGACTCAAGTCATTTTTTTCCATTTTCCATTTGTTTTTGCCTTTCTAGTTATTGTAAACATCTGAATTAATGAAATAAAATACTTAAAATATAATACCGTATAAAAATCTGGTTGCTTTTAAAATGCACTTCTATTGTTACTATTTTTGCTTTTCTCTTGGTCTCATTACATAGAAAATAATTATCCTTATATTTCTCTGATTTCTTCCAAATGCATAAGTAACAGATTATAAATGTCATGCTTTTTACTCTCTACTTAGAACTTAATAAACCCACTTGCAATCCCCAATGTGGGGATCAAACCCCAATGATCTTAGCATTTGTGACAGCAACGTTGTTAGTCATTGATCAATAATTTAATCTCAGTATTTCAGTGTGAGAAGGTAGACCATAGAAAACAAAAGAGTAATTCCTGGATCTAATATATTTTTAGAACTGTTATTGAGCTGTCCAGGACTTGAAGTCATATTTATCTAATCAACTGTGAAGCAATTTCCAGTGCTTATTATCAGATTCTGTTTTAATGAAAGACTTCAAATGTTGTTTATGTAGCTTAGGATAGGAGAGGACAATCTTGTTCCTATCAGAGTATATGCATTTAAACATGAATAGTTATACACAGATTCATATGACACGAATTCAAAAAGTCAGTACAGTAGACTTTGCATACCACTAAGAAATTCAGTCATCCTTTAGGAATAGCTGATTTTTAAAAAGATAATTTTCTTTTCCTTTTGAAAAATTTCAGTTATTTTTCCAGCTCCAGAAAACATTTCTTTTCCCTTCCATCTGCTAAGTCATCTTGGTCTGTCTAGTAATAACTACTAGTAATTGAACACTAAGAAAACCTGTATTTATTTAATGAAGACTAAATTTACTCATTTTTAGAAAGAGCAGTACTGATGCTAGTTAGGTGATACATGGTTATAGACTTAAAAGTTATTTTAGGACAATTTATCTGAAGAAAAATAAAAGAGGAAAAAAAATTTCAGTCTTTTGTAAGATCAGTTCTTTTTGTAAGATTTTAGCAAGAAATAACAATGCATGTTTTCTAGATGATAAATAAATAATTTTATTTATTCAACCATAGAATTAGTGACCAACTGACTTTGCTTAAGCTTTGAATAGAAGAGGTCACTGAAAGGACTACCCTAGCTGCCCACAGCAGCTTGATGCATGGAAAACTAAGTTATTTAAAGACCTGTCTTGGACCAAGGTGAAAATCAAAGCTGAAGAGCAAGCGTCTCAATTGCCACTTCTTTAATATGAGAAGACTCCGCATTCTAGGCTACTTGTAAAGAAATAATGGATAAAAGTAGATTTTCTGCAGAGAATTCATCATAACTGTATGTCCTCTCTTGGCCAAATACTTGTGCTGACATTGTATCATGTGAATGAACCACAGCTTAATATTCAAACAGGCTCTTAGCCTGTCTTTTTCTGTGGTATGAAGTAATCATGCCTTAAATATACCAATGGCTTAAAAAGTTATTATAATTTTAGTTTTTAATGTATATCCACTGGAATGCAATCCCACAGAGGTTTAATGCACTGATACAGTTTAGCTTGTTCTTCCTCTTACCTTGATTTTAGACATTTTAAGAAGTCCTGGACAATTTAATAGTGCTTCCAATCCTGAGTGAGTTGTATACTATGCTGTATTAAATGCTTTAATCAGTTGATTTCAGCTACAGTTACAATACTTAAAATAGCTAATTAAACAGTAACTATGACCACAGACATTTCTGTGCTCTTTGCATTGCAAATGTTTTTTATCTTCCTGCAATAACGATTTCTCAGTCTATAAGTAAAATGAACACAGGATAGAATATTTTGTAGGTTTTTTCATGAAGATAAATATGCTGTTTTATAACCTGTTTTCAATGAAATGTAGCTGATGCTGAAAAACATTTAATAATATTAATATTAATAATAAAATAGCATTTTATAGCCAATATATAACATAAAATGTGTATTCTGTAATTATTATGACTTCTGATTACATTCTATTTCTCAAAAAGTACATCTCAGCATATGTGTTGCATTAATTATTAATTACGGTGTAATAATTACTAATTAATTAATTAAATACTAATTGATTAGTAATTGCATTAAATACTAATTACTGTTTCATACTATCAAAACCTAATACTGGGGTAGATTATGATGGTCATTATGAACTATAGTATTTTCAAGGATGTTTACATCTTGCAAAATATTTTTTATTATTATCCTAAATTTCATATCAGGCTATAAATTTGCTTCATATCCTTTTATTTTTTTTTTTTTTGGAAACACATGTTGCAATTGAATAGAAAAATATAATGCAAAATGAAATAGACAAGCACAGTGTACTGTGTTGAATCAAGGTCAGTTTTCAGCAGAATCCACAATACTTTATACTTTAAAACCAAATTTAATTTCTTAACTGCAGCTATTTTATTTCTAGAGCTGTTCATAAACTGCTTGCAGGATTTTATTTCATTTTTTTAATAGTGGAAAAACAAAATGTGTTGTTCACTTTAGAGACAGAATAACTGTGAACTTTTGTTAATGTCTCTTCCTGAAAACTTCTTCTCTAAGTGAGGACAGATGACAGATCACAGAAATTTGTAACTTAAAAAATTCAGAAGATACAGTCATAATAGAAGAGGGAGCAGCAATAGCTGGAGGGTAGCCAAAAAAAGAAGTAGGTATGCAATTTCATAAAATGTCATATAGAGACAGGCATGGCTGGACAGAAGGAGATAATACAAGCACAAAGGTATCCATTACTAAAACAATATTCACTTGCTTGTATTCCTTGTTTTTTCCTCATACATCTTTCTTTGCCACCTCTCACTCAGATTCCATGTCTATTGCTGTATTTTCTGCTGCTATGTTACACGTATTTTTCATTACTTTATCCTTCTCTTTCTTACTTCTCATATATTCTCCTGAACTCTTGAACTTCATCATTTTAGCTGAGCTTTCAACAGATATTCTTTTCACTCTCAGAATTATCTCAGAATCTAATACCACTCTACTCCACATCTTGTTATCAAACCTTGTTATGTCGTGTCATGTAAAAGGTCCATGTTCAGTTTTCTTCCTGAAATTCTAGATTTTGCATGTTGGAGACATTGAAATGGAATAGCTCTGAACTGCAGCTTTTAATTTGGACCTTTCTTTTCTGTGTTATCTTAGCTATGTGATCTTTGGTTGTTGTTGTGAAAAATGTAGTCTTTGTCATATGTAATAGTCTGAACAGCAGAAATTAAACATGTACCTCATATAAAAGAGGGGATCCCAGAAGACACCAAGCTGAGCATCAGCCAACACTGCTCCCTTACAAGAGAAAGGCTAGAGCTTTCCTGGGCCGCATTAGGAGTGTGTTATTAGGTCAAGGAAAATGATTCCTCCCTTTCTGTTCAGGCAGACACATCGGGAGTCCTGGCTTTAGTTCTTGACTTTCCAGTACAAGAGAGATACAGGGATACTGGAGAGATTTCAACAAGGGGCCACAATGACGTCCAAGCACAGCATTTTTAATTGGAACTCATACGCTTAGTTCTTCACTACAAATACAGATTCTTATGTTACTTTTTCTACATGAACTATATCTACATATGATAATTACAACCAATTGCACTAAAAACTAAGTCATCATTTCAAGATAAGGGAGGGCTCTAGAAGCAGGATAAAGGCTAATGTCACAAAGAAGACATAATGTTGCTCAGTAGAAGAGTTTGTAGTAGGTTTTAACATTGAAAGCACAAAGTTTTGCAATTCCTTGGAGCAAGAGTATGGGCATGTAGTCTGTTTCAAGGTCTCTGTTTTCATATTAATTTTGCGTATTAATGGAGTGGGATCCTGCTCTCTGAGAAATTTTTTCTCCCACGACCCATAGGTCACAACTTTCATACTCCTCTGAAAATGGAGATCACAAGAATCAGAATATTTTTATAGGTCAGGCTTTCCTCAGAAGTACTTTCCTCAGAAGTGTACAACCAATCATTTGTTCTGCATGTGGCAGCAACAGGGACTGAACTATCTAAAGTGTTGGGCCATTCAAGGAATCATTTGCCGAGGAATTTTTGGATAGACTGAATATCTTGGGAAAAATATTCACATGAAAAATTTTGATAGTGATGAATTTGTTGGAAAAGATCTTGTCGGAAAATTTTCAACAAATTTAAATTCCTTTAGGTACTGGGACTATGTCTTCAGTATTGGGTGGAATCCAAGACATGAGCTTGGCTCCAAAAGAGACCAAGAAATCAAATTCAAACCAACAAAAAATTTTTAAAAAAATTATTTCATATTGGATTGGAATAAAGAAAATAAAATATTAGTTAGTACTCTATTTACAGATAAAAATCTCATATCACTTACATAGAATGTAATAGAACGTAACAAGTATATATAATATATTGATAATGGATCTTAATGATGAGAATTTTCAATTAATTTAAAATCACTATGGAAGTGTGAAAGATGCTAATAAAAATATTATTTGTGTAGCTTATTAAAGATTTTTTTTCCCAGACATCTCATCATAATAGCAAAGGTCTCATCGTAACCTCAATACTGAACAGGAACATCAGAATTAAAAAGTTTATTATTAACTAATCACTAGTACAAGCTGTGCTATTGCAAATACAGCATATAGATAAGCTTAATTGACTGCCAAGTGTCCATCAGGCCCATTTGTCACTCCCTCTTCTCAAGAGAAAATGAAAAGAAAATATGACAAAAGGCTCATGGATTAAGATAAAGAGAGGGAGATCACTTATCTAATACCATCATGGGCTAAAGAGACTTGACTTAAAGAAATTAGTTTCCTTTATGGCAATTAACAGAACTGTAGGATGTGGAGAAATAAAAACAAAACTAAAAGCACTTTCTCCCCTATATCTCCTCCTTTCCAGGCGCAACTTCACTTCCAACCCTTCTACATTCCCTCTCCAAGCAGTGTGGGGGATGGGGAATGGGGGTTGCAGTCAGGTCATAAAAATTTGGCTATACCACTCCTTCTTCCCCATGCTCTTCCCCATGCTCTTCCCCTGCTCCACTGTGTAGTCCCTTCTTAAATATATTATTGCAGAGGTGCCACCAATGTCACTAATGGGCTCAGCACTGGCCAGCAGAAAGTCTGTCTTGGAGTTGACTGGCGCTGGTTCTGTTAGACTTGGGAGCAGCTCTTGATTTCTCCTGCCATCCCTGCAGACCCCTGCCATCAAAATTTTGCCGTGTAAACCCAATACATCTTACTTAGGACAGCACGTATCATAGAGTTTTGACCTATAACAAAACCTCATAGGTACTGCTGGAAGATTTGGACTGGAATATTTATAAATACGGTATTGTTCTCATTATTTTCCCTAGAAGCAAGCTGGATAAGACCTGTCTGTTACCTTTGCCTTTATCTTTCTCAGAAATATCTACAAATTGTTGGTGAGAGGTGAATGAATGCAAGGTTTTTATTGGATAAATAAACTATACACTATGCATTCATATGTAGAGTTTTTTTTACCAAATATAGCTGCTGTTTGCTTGTGGTTCTAACTTTTCTGAATTTTTGACAAATGGAAATGATCTATGTTCAGCATTAAGAACATTCTCAACTGTAGTTTAAATAGTTCTGTAAGGATAAATAATACCTGGAAGATGTCCAAATTTGAAGCAGTATCTGGTAATCTCTTACTTATACTTGAAGGTATATAAATTATAAAAGGGAAAATGTTTGCAAACATATCTTGGGTTTTTATAATGAATTTTGCTCTCCCTGCACACTCTATTATCATACTTGCCATATGTGAAAAATACTAGTAGAATAGAAAGCTGTTTCTTTTGCCAAATTTATTTGTGAAACAAGATTCTTGAGTTTGATAACCTCTAAAAATTTTCTAACTGCATTTTCAAAATAAGTTTTCAAATACTGTTTTTTATTATATGTGGGAGATATAGTACCCTGGTATAGTTTTACTGGCAACCAGTAATTAGTATATTAATAAAAATGAAAATAATAAATGACTTGTGATAAGTCAGGCTGGATTCTATCAATAGCTTGTGAATATTTAAAGAATAATTTCCATAAATTAAGTATGTTGGTTTGGGGTTTTCTTGGTTATGTTAATATCTATTTTCTTTCTTCCTTATTTTCTGTCTTTCAAAAAATGTATGTATTTTATTTCAAGGAACAACTATGTCATGAGTAATTTACACAACTATAAAAAATAACTTAATAATACCTTAGAAATAATTTATAATTATCAATAATTATTATAATAGTATTGTATTATTATAATAATAACTAATAAATTAGTGACTTCCTGTTTTCTGAGGTTTTTTAAATAGCGTTTCTAAAATACTCTCATTTTGTGCTTAATTACATTTCAGGCATTCAAGTACTCTGATACTTGATGAAGATTGACACCTGACAAACTTTTTTTCTTAACACTCTGACCCTGAATGGTCTTTCTAAAATTGTTTGAAAGAGTCAGTTTTTGATGGGATTAAAGGCTAGCAAATTGTCTGTAGCTTACAATCGTTAGAATTTGAATAAATTGGTCTTTTGCCAGTGGCTAAAAGTGGCCATATAGGAGTATTAAGGGTGAATCAGTCTTGCTGACCAGTGCCCGACTCTGCAGTTCACAAATCATCTTCCCTATGGAAATCATGAATTCTCAGTTTGTGCAGTACTGCCAACAATGCGCAGCTGTGGACCTGCTTCTTCCACCCTCTGAATTCCTACTGCAGAAGGATCTCCTGAGATGCGAGGCTAGGTATTGAGCTCTCTAACTTCTTCTGTCTTCACAGCAGCTATCCCAAAACACAACGATGCCCTTTTGGGTCCTTGAAATGGCTTGTTCTGAGATATTTCCTGAGGTATAATCTATGCCAAGGGAGCACAGGATCTGTGGACCAGTCACCAGTCAGGGGTGTTTTTGCCATTCCTTCCCAGTCAGACTAAATTCAGCTGCCAGTACAGTCAGCTGTTGGGATCCCCTTGTCACTCAGAAATAGAGATAGATTTTGCCTCTAGATATCTTGATGGCACCAGAGTACATTGTGCACCAGTGTCAACTAAAGCTTTATAGTCCTTTGGGTCTGATGTGCCAGGCCATCAGATCCACATAAGCTTACAAGATTCTTACTTATCTTTTCATATTTGCTTATGAACTAAGTAATATTAAGTATAAATACTTAAGATGATTATGAATGCAGTGAATATTTGGTTTGGTTTTGTTTTTACAATGAAAAATTGTATATTTCTTGACTTAAACTCTCTTTTGTCTTTCTCAGACCCGGTCAGAATGTATATCTACTTTAATTTCTGTTTCTCAGAAGAATTATTGAAAAAAGATGATGTTTCACTTAAAACTATTTCCTCAGGCTTTGTTTGTTGTATAAATTGCACTTAGATGAGGGAAATGGTTCAGTGACTTAGGTTTTGAGAAAATACAATTCGAATGTATGTGAGAAAATAATTTCTGTTGCCTTTTTTACTATGTGCATGTCAGTGCTTTGCACATCAGAACACTGGAGTAGTAATATTTTCTCTTAGGTTCTAGAAGTTGGTACAAAATTGCAAAGTTGAGAATTATGTTTAGACTTTTTTGCATTGTTTTTAATAATACATGGTAATAATGTGCTTCAATATGCATAGATTGCAGTAAGCATAAACTTTGTAAGACAGCTAGTGACACTTCATGCTATTTTTTACATTCATAAGCAACATATTGTTTCAAGATATGATATATCAATAATTTCAAAAACAAAAAAAATCTTTTGTACACACCAGATAGGAGGTTATTGCAAACAGGCATCTAAATATACTACACCATATCCCATTTTCTTGTTACCAAAGATTTTACATAGCAATGACATTTACACACCTAACTGCGCAAATCCATGAGAACCAAATGTATGAACTCCTACACTTTCAAAATACGTTATCCTGAGGAGGGGAAGACATGATTTGACATTATCCACCAATTCAAAATTAAACTGAAATCTGTCATGCTTTTTTTTTCTTCCTTCAGGCATATTTAAGAGGTTATTAAGCCCAAGTTATAAATCTTCAGAAAACATCCTCATTTGAATTGGTTTGCTACCAAATAAGCCACAATATCTTTAGAAGTATATCAATCTTCTTGTAGTAAGTAATGATAGTCCAAATTTACTTGGTGAACAAAACCATTATTTTGCCTTTTCTGTTGCTGATGTTTCAGTGGAGAACTGAGAAAGGATAAACATTGCAAAATTTTATAGAAAAATTTAATGGAAAGTGATAATCTCATACTATTTTAAATGCATAGAAAGGAGTATTCAGCAGTAACCCAAAATGTTAAGTGTCTTTAAAAATATATTTATGAAATTTTCTGCTTTCAAGAGGTTTTGAAACAGGCAATTACTGCACCCGTTGCCATTCCTGGGCTCATTAAGCTACCAGAATTTTCTATGGTAGCTTTAGATACATTGCCTTCAATATGCTTAAAACACAATATTTTATAGCACCATATACAAATATATATTTGTGGAGTGGTGTGGTGAAAATGATGGAATCTACAGTTGATATAGATGTCAAAAATAGATTTCTATCCAACAGTGAAAATTTATCCTTAAAACCCAAGATACTCATTATGAAATTTGAATTTTTTCAAACTCATAATTTGTTCTTACATGCTCTAAAACCTGGAGACACTTTTGAAGTATAAGAATGTTATTTTGAATAAAAATCAAGGTTTCATTGGCTTAAGTTGTGATTTTGTAACATCTGTTTAAAAAAGTATATTAGCATTTTCATCTTTTAAGGTATTATCAGTTTTCATTCTTCCTGAAGCTCCATCAGGACTCAGTTTAGTCATAGATGACGAGGAAGTGAACTCTTGGATTTGTTTATAGAAAATTTATTTCAACATCACACATTTTGTTTATAATGGAGGAAAAGTTTCTATGTGGTCCCTTAAAAAGGGAAGAAAATTAATGTATGATTGTAATTATGTATGTAAATCAATTTCAGAAGAATTTTACAAGCATGCATAGGAATTAATTTGATTTTATAATAATGAAACATGCTTGATTACAATAAAAATTATATATTTGTACTTTGCACAGCTGTAGCTGCAGCCTCTTCATGACTATGCCTAAGACTTTTGGCCTTTAGTCTGCATTAAAATTATTGGTAAGTGATTATTCCAAACTTAGTGTCAGAGATAGTGTTGAAATAGAGAGATATTCTCTCTTCCTGTTAAAATAGTGCTGCAGGGAACAAAAATGAATTGAGAGTTGTTGGAAAATAAGAGAGCATATAGGTAATGGCCAGATAAGGAGATTTTTGTGACACTGTATCTGGGTCATAGCCCCAGACCTATCTTTTTATTCAAAAATATTTAATACAAATGCAGGAAAATTATTTGAAGAACTTGTAATTGGAAAACTTCCTCCAGGTTCAACACCTCAGCCAGCTCACTGCATTCTTGTTCTGGCTTTATCTTGCTCTCCTTCCCCCTTTTTGGTTAGTAAGTCTTGATTGTCTTCTAGGCAATCATGTAGGTTTGATAGTGGAGGAAAGAAGAGATGGGCTAGATGAAGAAAATGAGATAATTAAGAAAAAGAAATAGCTAGACTGGTAAAAAAGTCTACTTTAAACACTAGAGGCTGAGAACAACTCTATATTTGTCTTTCTGTCTTACTGTTTGCTAACAATTTTCTAATCACTAGACAATCATCTGCTAGCAACTGAAACATTACCTTTACAAAGGAATTTTAAAAGAGAAAAAATTACAATATCTGTCTCTATAAGAGGTATCATTGTTAGCCTGTGGGTAATTTTGGAAAATTTCCCACTACTTCCAGAGTTGTTGGGAAGTTTTATAACTGATTCTTTCTCAAAACCAAAACTGTCTCTAACCATCTTTCTAGATTGCTCAAAACTACTAGACATGACTTTAAGTTGTGTCCTGTACAGATTACATAAGACTCCCATCTGAAGTACTCATTCTACTTGCATTCTTACCCAAAGCTGATTGTCCTTCATCTGACTGCCTTACAATGACACTTAGAACTTGCCTACGTGGACACAAGGAGACAGAACTGAACTTAAATATCAAATTTGGCCTTGAAAGTTGCACAACAGGTGTTTCGTATTTTGTTCATGAGGCCTCATGCTGTGGCATTATTTACCTACAGAAGTCATGTGTTCCCAATGATTGCCTGTTTCTTAAATCATACAGGTAGTTTCCTGTTTCCCACTTGTCCTCTTAAATGAATTGCAGAACTACAGGAGCAGGCGGGGCTATTTAAAACTCCAAATAATTTTTAGTGCCCAATGTTTTTCATTGGGCACTAATCATTGATCATTGAACTATAGTAACATTCTGGCTTTGATTTTTATATAAGCAAAAGAAAAATGGGGAGATTAATAAAGTCTCTTCAAAGTCTCTTCTTGGAGGAATATGTTACCTATAGATCTGAATGATTAGACTATTACTGAATAAAGATTCTTACAATTAATAAAACACTATTTACTCTCTCTAAAGTATACAGAAGTATGCCTCTGTATAGCTGTGCTGCCATGAGGAAATATAATATTCTTTCATATACACCAATGTAATTATAAAATTAAAATTGAAATTTCTGAGGTTTGAGTTAAGAAAAATAGTAAATATGGGAGAACACAGACAGCGTGTGAAAGCTTGAAACTCAAACCACATTGAAAACTGTTTGTGTTTACCTACTTGACTTTCTTGCTGTCTCAGCCTCATTTCAGTATCCCACCGTCATTTCACACAATCTAAATAATATATATTATGGAGCAATCCTTTTGAACTCTAAGTTTATGTCCCTTCTATGCAAATATACACATCATATATGATTATGTATAATGTACCCCTATAAAAAAGACTCTTTCTGTTGCTCGTAAAAGGAATTGCCTTGGCCCGCGCTATTTTAATTTGTTTAAACAGCTGACTGGTGGCCAACTAAGCACTGCTTCAACTCTTTCTGCTGAAACATTGTCAGTGCCACCTATGACTCATCAAAGTTGTCATTAAACAACATGCAATATTTTTTTTATATTCTGTCTCAGGATGCTATTGTGCAATTGCAACCTGTAGCTGGGAAAAATGCAAAGGAAACAAACTATGACCTAAGAAGATATAAAACCAATAAAAAATGGATTCCAGTCCTGGAGAGGTAGAAAGCTTCACCATGAACATCACACTTCTCTGCAGACCTGACCAATGCCTCTTGTAGTCCATTTATGCCCCATTCCCCATGGGAAGACTGGCACCACTGAATTTTGGACCCAAAACCACACTGGTAGGAGAGAATAACACCAAGAGAAAGGGAAAAATGGTAAAAAATTTTCTTGCTTGACAGCCATAAATGTGTTATTAATGCAGCTTCTCTTTTATACCAGATGCTGAGTGGAAATATTACGTTATCTGCAGTAGAGATAAATGTGAAATGTTCTGCTCAGTCTCCTGAAGTTTTAATTAAGTTGAAAATGGCAATTTGAGTTCATATATTCTCTATTATCCATAATAATATTCTCCATATGTATATGCATTTTATTGATCTGTATGTGTATATATCATTGTAATATTTATCCGTCTCATCTTTCTTTAGGAATCTGCTATTGGTTTACCTTTAAATATGATGTTAAGAACTCAAGCTCTTCCCTATTGTTCTGCCTCTACCACACCCCTCATCCATCATCATTTTTAATGTGTTTCATCCGCTTTCACAAATCCTTCCATGGCAGGTGTTCATAAATCTGTTTGCTCCCAGGATATATTCTTACCCCCTAAGCTTATTAACTCGTAGTGCCTATTTCCTGAACTTACGAGCTAACAGATTTTCCTTTCCTCCCAGAAATCCATTTGCTTCAGCAATACGTATGTTTTTTTCTCCTGTGCTGAGGTAGAAATTCCCTGTTTCAGACAGATAATCTCCTAAATGTCTCTCAAGGAGCAACAAAGAAGGAAAGCAAACCAATTTATTTCCACAGTTGTGGACAGCAAGAATGGGGACTAATAATGAAGCAGTTCTTGTATTACTTGAAATTTAAGTTACTTGATTAGCTGGGTTTGGAATATAGCAGAAAAATCTTCTATAGTGTTTCAAAACTATCCAATCCTATCCATAAAAACAAAGCACAATTCCTCTTGCTTATGTGAAAGCTGCCCACAGTTTTTCAGATAGGATATATGTATTGGGAAAGGACTAGGTAGTGATCTTAATCTGTGTTCTTTGAAAGCAAACTGATGATTGCAAGGAGGGGTCAGGCAATATCTTAAAGAACAGTTTAAGGTTTTCTGAAGTGAAATTTTTATAATGACAATTTTCTTCCTAAAGGTGTGATTTTTACAATGCTTTTCAAGGAATAAGAAGAAAATAAAAATGTTAGTTCTCCAGCTGGGGGAAGGGGGCATAAGAAAAAAACAAAAGGAGCACAAGTTAGCTTGAGATGGTCCAAGGACATGGGAATCTGGATTCAGGTGACATCATATGCTCATGATTATTCTACTAGACCTTGGTTTGAGGCATACCAGATCGGTAGATACACCTTGCAACATATAGAATGCTTGTGATATTATTGGACACTTGAAAGGATATTTTAATAAAAAGGGAAACAGGATAATACAAAACTAAAGTTGAATAATCAGTCTACTCCCCCCCTCAAAGGGATGTGTGTGTGGTGTGTTCTTTAATCTAATTTACCTTACACTGTTACTGAGAGAGAGATCTTTCTGCAGACATTTTTAATATAAAGAGCAATGATACTCCAGGAGGGAGAATGGAAGAGAAACGACAGTGATTTGTATTGCAGTATGCCATCCTTGAGTGCTATGAAGCAAGTTATTTTAGTTTCCTACTTGTTTCAGAATGTAGGCCTATTAGATACTAAAAATGGTAAGATTACCCTTTAGAAAATCATTCATTATATGATATGAAATCTTGGAAGGGAGTCTAGGAAGAAAGAAGTATACATTCCAATTTAAATGAGGTACAGAATTGTGATACTTACAAGAAAAAACACAGACAAATCCAGTTTTAATGAGCCCTTATACTATATAAAGAAAAGAAAGCAGACAGATATATTCTTGAAATGAATTGTTAAACCAATGAGAGGCAGCAAAGAAAAGACAGATTCGTTGCCTAAAATGATTTCTGCAAGAAGCATAAGGCCTAGAAAAAAGTTCCACCTTGCTAACCTCTGTACTGTTTTATTTTCCAAAAATTCAAATGTTTGTTACAGATCCATGGCATTACTGTGGATAAATAATAGTAAAGTTCATACAGTTCTCCTTTATACCCATTATTATTCATTTGTTTTACAAAGAAAACCAAAAGATATAATTAAGCATTTGGCCTTAATGGAACTGGGAACTGTATTGTATGGTGACAGGTAGCAGACAAAATGGAAAATGTGAGGAAGAAATGGAAGGCAAGATAAAATTAAAGTAATTTTGACTGGAATGTTATTGTACATGCAACACTAATTTCATTCAATTAAAGTAATTCAAGATTTTAACACTTATAATATCTAACTTACAGCAGGATTCTAAATAACCATCAGTTTCCTTCTCCAGCTAAAAGATCTTGGGCACTTTTTAAATGTTTCATTTTAATATTATAAAAACTCTATTACTGTGAATATATGGATGAATTTTTGAAAGTGAGATAATTTAGCTCTTTAATTTCAAAGCCATAAACACTAGATGTATTTTTCTGTCATTAGATTTGTTTTCTTCCGAAACTTGAGTAATAGCAAAATTGGTACAGTTCTGTGAAGCATTTAGATTTTACTAGAATTTCATTTACCAGAGAAAAATGTTTCTGGCAGGATTTTTCTATGCACTTCTCTGAACATGTATTTTCTAGAAGCATTATTTTGAAAGATTCAAAGAAATAGTTTGGCACTTCACCTTACCAATGGAACCATAACTAGCCTGCTTTAAAAAAGCTTATCTTCTAATAGATGAATAAAATAAAAAATTGAAATAATTTAAGCTTCCTCATAGAAGAGCACCAAATTATGAACAGTCAGCAGTAAAAAAGAGATAAAGGATCTGCGAATGTAAAATGCAACACCCATAACAAGGTCAGAAACAACCCAGAGTTAAATTTAAGAGGGAAACAACTCCCTAGGCTTCTATTAAAACTGAAAATGCTGTCTTTCTGCATAGCTTGTAGCAGTGATATACAGTTGTAGGGTAAGTGCGAAGTATTCTAAACAGAGGCATATCAGTTTCTGACCTTGAAATCCAGTATCTCAATGAATCAAAGAAATAAATCTGAGGTTAGATAAAAACTAGATGAAAACAGATAGCTAAAATAGATTATTTTAGCAAAGCTAATAATTCTAGCTAGTAATTCTTCATATAGCAGTCATAACTTGCCCAGCCTGGGATTTTCTGCCTATCCTGTAGCCAAACTCCTTATCTGAAGTATTTTTTTGTTCTCTCATTTTGACTTTTGGAAGATGTAAAATATTTCTTTCCATGCATAGCTGTTAATTTTGGAACCTGCTCTTAAGGAAACTTCCCAGTTTGACCATTCACAGGACTCAGGCAGTCACACTCCCAATGCCAGAGATCTCAACTGCTGAGACCAAAGCACCTTCAGAGCCAATGAGCAGCTTCACTGAGCCAACGAGTGCCTCGCTTGTCTCCCTGCACACTTCACTAACATGCACTCAGACCAGATTTCCTATCTATTTGACCCCAGTTTTCCTTTGGCACACTCTTATATATCTCATTCCATAAAGCAATTTATTCATAGCACAGTAACAGAGATGCCTCAACCTGGTGCTGCTAAGGAAGGACCCTGGCTGGGCAGCAGGTCCCTGTGCCCTTTGCTGTGCAAAAGATTGGCAGCTCCAGGCCTCTTTGCTCAGGGTCCTGCCACTCACATGGCAGAACTCCATGTGCAGCTCCCACTGCCGCAGCACACTGAGCTACCCACACTGCTGTATTCCTCAGCACCTGTTTCCATCCCAGCTCATGAATACCAATGTTATCAGTAGTTCAAAAAAACTAAACTGGTTGGTGGACAAATCAATTGACTGATAATAAAAAGATTAAGTATAGGAAATAACTCACAAAGAACTTTGATCCAGCATCTGGAGGATTCAATGAAGAATGATCTGCAGAAGAAGGCTGGATTTAATTGCTCTACTTAAATGCCACCTCTTGCCATTATCTGAAATACGTATAATATCCTTCTGTCTACAGGAGGGAATGAGACTGATATAGACCATTGATCTGACCAAATTAGGGTAGTTAACTTTCAACATTCTTAAGCATTGGTAAAACTGCAAAACATATAAGAAAGTATAATCTCTTATTCACAACAGGACATCATAGAGGTTTCTCACTAACTGGCATTTAAGTTCAAAGCACAATTAAAGAAAATAAGTTCAGAATAAAAATAAAATCTGTTTCCCCAATAATAATTCAAACTGTGTTGAAAATCAGATGTAGACCACAAATATTAAAAGCTAAATGCACAATTAATATATTTAATGTTTCCAACAGCAGTTTTACTAAGATTGCCACTTAATATTGTTATTTTGTAAAACCAAGGCAAATGTTTGGGTTCAAAAAGCTGCTTGGTACAAGACTTTTCTCTGTGCCCAACCTGTGGTTTCAGAGCTCCTCATATCTGACATGAGAGTTTAAGCACAGTATGGCAGCAGTGATTCTCCTGCTGGCCCAATCACTCCCTCGGAAAAACATTGTTTGCATAAACAAAATACAGCATTCAGTATCAGCTGATACACAGAGTACCAAATAAGAACACATTTGCTTAAATATTCCTGTTGTAGTGCAGTTTTTGGATTATTATTACTCATTGTGTCTCTTCTTTTGTGACATTTGCAGATGATTCCAGTATCCAAGGCACTTGGCAGTTAAAGCAAGTGCTTTTCTCCATACTTAGCCCATGACCTAGGCTGCCTTGTTGGTTCCAGTAGAAATCCTGTGGCACAATTCATTTGTGCCACAGTGTTTAAGTCCTGGCTGGAGGAAAGCTGAGGACAGCACAGTCTTCTCACTTGCTCCAGTGGGAACCAAATCGTATTTTTGATCTGCAGAAAACTTCAGTTATTTTTTAAGGTCCTCTATTTTAAGTTATATATATTTTCTTAAAAGTTCAAAAAGGCATAGCCACAGTAACGGACAAGAAAGTCAAAGTCTGACTTATGATTTCTTCTCATTTCTGTTATTTAAATATAATGTTATTCATAAATTGAAGAGCCTTGTTTACTCAGGTTTCTAACTTTCCCTGCCTTCCACCTCCATATTTCTAAATGCATACCATGCTATAAAGACCATCATCTAGCAACTAACAGGATTTTCTCTTATTCAGCATTTGCACTTTAGTAATAACATACTTTCATTGCAGATATGCATTTCTGATTGAGAAAAATAGTATTTGTCACTAGATGTAAAAAAGTGAATCGAATAAATCAAAATAAAAATAAAAAAAATCAGAATCAAAAAAGTGCAAAAAACCAAAAATCTAAAACAAATAAAGCAAATCTATTTATGCATAGCATATCCTGATTATGAGATATACACATAATATTTGTATTTTTGGATTAAAATAATAATTCAGAATGGCTATATTGAGGATTTGACTTTTGTGTTTCAGTCTCTGAAATGCTACCACTTGCATATGAAAATTCCCCAAGACAAATTTCATCATAACTCATCTCAAAGAACACATTGCAGTGGCATATTCCATGATCTTCACTTTTTGAAAGTACTTACGATGAATGAGAACTATAATGAATGATTTTTCACACTTTTTTGAAGGAGTATAAGTAATTGCAATCTCATTTAAGTTACTATGATTCTATTGATCCTAGGTATTTTTTATACTTCTTACATATAGTGTTTGAAACCTTTAGAACACTTACAATATTTATTCTTGAAGTACTTCTGAGATAGAGAGGTGCTACTGATCTCATTTTAAAAATTAGAAAAGCAAGACACAGAGGTGGCGTTGTATGGAACATAAAAGTTATGCAAGCAGTCTTGAAAATCTCTATATAAATGATTCATTCATGTATGCGGTACAAGACTGCAGAAAAATATTTAGTTTCAGAGTTTGAAAGCTGGATCTTATACCCTAACTGCTGAAGTATTTTTCTAAATAAAGTATTAAATATACAGGAGTAATCTTTTAGAGAGTCACAACTTCTTTTGAATACCTTTTACAAGCAAAGTCATCAAGCAATATCAGGGGACTTTAAGTCTATGTCCTGGTTTAAAGGAAATTTTAGGAGGAAACTTCTGAAGTGGTCTCCTCTAAAAAAGCAGATTTCAGCGATCCCTCCCTAACTTGTTTGGGAGAATAATCTCCTTGGAGAAAAGTGGAAAAAAACCTGTTTGTTTAACAAGCATTCACAAACATGAGAAAATGTTAAACAATATTAAACAATGGAACCTCTCGTTGCTCTGAGGAGATGGCAACTTCAGAGAGTCCTTCTCATGGGGTGTAGCTTGGCTTGCTCATCTCTTACTGCTCAGTGTCTCCTGAGCTGGAAAATGCCATGTCCCGAACCCCAGTGGGCCACAGGCGGGAGCTCCTGGTGTTTCTCTGGCTTTTCAATCCATAGCAGGGCTGCTCAGTTCCAACATAAAGAAAAGCCACAGTCTGGGGAAAATCTCCACCTCAGCTAGCTAAAACAAAACTAACCAAAACCAAAGGAGAGCTCTCTCCTGCTCCCTGTCCGTGCTGCAGACAACATGTACTGAGAGAGAGAGAGCTGAAGCTCTCTCTTTATGTTTTGGATACAGCTGCCTCAGACATTCCACTGCTTCTCCTTCTCCCCTTCTTCACCCTCAGATCTAGTTTTAAAGGTGTAGAACTTATTTCTGGGCTAAATAGATGGATAAGGATACAAATACAGTACAGCATCATAGTGTCACCCCTGGACAGTCTGCAAAAAGGAACAGGTGTCATTCAGTTAAGTATATTAATAAATTCATTGTGCTGAATGAACACACATTTTGTACATAAATAAAGGTCAGGCTGTAAAGAATATTTTAGATAAAACAAATGTCCAAATAGAATCTTTTGTCAGCCTTAGATCTACTGTTACTATAATGGCTTTGTAGAGTTAATCAATCACTTAAGACGTTTCAGAATCTTTTTCATAGGCTTATTTTGCTCCCATTGAGTTTTCAGCTTTGGAAAAAACAATATTAAACTTTTTAGGAAAATAATAATGAAAATTTTTCTAATTATGGCATTTTAATAGAGAAAGGATATCCCCTTGGATACTATTTAAGTTTGTATCACTTATCTTATATTTCAAAGGACTGAACTCCTCTTTATAGTTCAGTAAGCAAAAAGCCATTCCTTACTTACAGTTTTCTATATAATCCCATTGACATATACTTGTTAAAATATTAACTGTGAAGTATTTAGGCCAGATTTAAATGCAGTAATAAGTAAGGGGATTTGCATAATACTGGGCAGTGATGGCAGCTTTGAAATGCCAGCATCATTTTTCACAACTGAAAGTATAGTGCCTTTGCAAAGAATCATTTATTAATACCAAACCACTGTTTCAATATAGCATTAGAATTTCCTGCATAGAATAGCCCTTGGGCAGCATTCTAAAGTAATAGTGAATTGCTATTCTAATCCACAATGGAACATTTTAATAAGTGTGATAAATGACTCACAAAGGGCTTCAGATTTCAGCATCAGTAGAATTAGAATCAGGCAAAGGCTGGGTCTGGGTGATAGATGTAGAGGATTTTTGTGGTAAATAGTTTGCAATGTCAGGACAATACCAGCTTATTGAACTTCCAGAGACTAAATTCCTGTCCATTTGTCATCTTCTTGCTAGCAGACATAGATATACATAGAGTAATAGACTTACATTCTTTATCACCTGATACTATCTTGTAACTTCTCTCCTGGACCACTTTAAAGAGATCAGAAAATGAAACATTCAACTAGAAAGAAGTGAAAAAAATCAAAAGACTAAATAAAACCCAGAATTTTTTATTCCTGCAAATATATATATTGTAAGCACAAAGCTAGAACAATTCCTAGTACAGATAATACTCCCACAAAGGCACTCTGCTTTTTACAACACTTTCAAACGTCTCTGAAATAAGTCTGTTTTGTTTGTTTTCAAACAAAAATGAGAAATTATGCAGTTACATTATTAAATGGTTTTAGAGTTAGAAACCATTTTAATATTTCATGTCGAAGAAAAGTCAGAAATAATTTTGCTGTTTTTCTGTAGTTTCCCATCTCACGTCATATCAGTACTGGAGGTAATAATATCAAGATTTTAAAAAACATAAAAGAGAAGAGAAAGAAAAACAAGAAGATGCTTATCTATGACTAGAATGGTGTTTTGATTGCATTTTACTAGGCTAGGTCATACATTGAAAGTAGTTCCATCTCACATAACTTTGCCTATCTAAAATTTTATTGCTGAGTTAGTTGTTCAGGCTCCCTCTGTCATTATGAGAAAGAGCAAGAACAGTAGTTCATCTTATGTATTTCATACTTCCTTGAAAGGTGCCTTTTTCTCTCTGCACTATGCAGGAGGCCTATCATAGTCCTGGTGGTTAAATTAATGGGGTAAATATTGGTGAGATGAATCCTATTAGTAGAAAAATTTCTCTTCTATTGTCTGATTGGTACATTATCCTTCCTTAATAACAAGCTAATAGGAGGATAAACTACTATAATTTTTTTCTTAACACAATGACAGAACAAATAATCTTTTAAATTACCATTAAAATGCTCACTGACTCCAGTGGTGGTGATTCAGTTCTTCTGCAAATCAGTTTTATTTATTTAATCTTTTGTTAAACATGCCTTAAAATATTTAGAATCAAATCCTCCAATATTTAATATTATTGGACTGCTTCTTTGTTGGACTGCCTCGGCTGTGATGTTAGTAGTAAAAGGCTAAGCAGATAGTGTTCTAAGACAGTTTCTAAATGGAATAAGTCGTTTAGTGACAGTGGATGAAGAAGGCTGAGGTACTAAATTCTTTTTTTATCTCAGTCTTCAACGAACTCTTTTAGGCCCTGTGCCTGGCATCTGTGAGAGCACATTTAGAGTACAGTACCCAGTTTTGGACAAATGAGTCCAGGAAAGATTCTGATAAATTGGAGGGACTTCAGCAGAGAACCCTGAACTGGGTAGGAGCTGGAACACCTATCCTATAAGGAGAGGCTGAGGGTCCTGGATTTGTTCAGCCTGGAGAAGATGGCTTAGTGGAGATCACCTAACATTGATGGAGAGGTGTTTTGCACAAGGAGGTGCTGGTTCATCATGATTCTAGTAAGAAATGCCCTCAGACTCCAGAGTATCATTTAAAATGCTATTTATTAGACCTAATGTTATAAGAAGAGAAAATCATAGATCTTTTTATTTCCCTTCAGATGCTGAAACAATGTAAAATTCATGTAGCACTGTACAGGACTCCAACCCATGCTCATCATGTCATACAGACCCCATTCATAGAAGAGATCCTGCCTTCCATCATACAGGCATTTAAAGGATATTTTCACAAGGAAACAACCCTGTTAATAGTTTTTACAGTCAAAGCAGAAAATATGCACTTATGAGAGCTCCTCGCTGCAATTTCAGATAAAGACAAGGCTTTGCTACTGGTGTGAAAAAAACCAAGGGTGATAATTCTTGCTTTGAGTTTATCTTTCTACCTTGCAAAAATAGAAATTACTCTAAAGAGCAAAGGGTATTTGAATTACTAACACTGAAAAGCAGAAAAAAAAATCAATGGAAATGTAAGCTATTTATAAAATACTTGTCGGACTTTGGCTTCTTAATCTCAAAAAATTCTACTCATATTTACTAGTGAGTGAAGAATACTTGGTAGGAAAATGTGGAAGTTTAATTAACATTTAACTTCACTTCAAAGGGCACTTGAAAGAAATGCAAATTCTAACTTGAACTTATAAAATGACATGCATTTTTTCTGTTAAGATGGACTTTTGATACGTAATTTGCATGTTGTACACACACAAATCTGTATGTATACATCTACTTGTACATCTGTTGGGGCTCAGCAAAGCAAATGGTTTCATGAAAGGAGTTAAGATTGGAACCAGAATGAGCTTTTGTGACCATGGCCTGTTTGTATTTGTGACCTTGAGGAACATGTGCCTGGCAAAAAACAAAGTCAGGGCCCTGAACTTTAGAAGAGTGAAATTTCAGCTGTTTAAAGAATTAATGGATGAGTTACCCTGGGAAACTGTCCTTAGAGGCAGTGCAGCTGACCAGAAGTTTCAGTTATTTAAAGACACTTCTCTTAGAGCACAAGAACTCTCCATCCTGGTCTGTAGGAGATGAAGCAGGACAGCCTGGAAACTGGCATGGATAAGCAAGGACCTGCTCCTCAAAATGATGAGTAAGAAGGAAATGCACAGCCAGTAGAAGCAGGGACATGTGGCATGGGAAAAGTACAGTGGGTGTGTAGGGTTGTGATCAGGAAACTTACAGTACACATGGAATGCAATTAGGTAGGGGATGTGAGAAATAACAAAAGGGGTCATAGAATTTCCTGAGTTGGAAGGGACCCACAAGGATCATCAAGTCCAGTTCCAGACCCTACACAGGACAGCCCCAAGCATCACACCATGTTCCTGAGAGCATAGTCCAAATGCTTCTTGAACTCTGGCAGACTTAGGTCCATGACCATGGGTTTCTAGAAGGGGTTGTCTGAGTAAATAAGTCAGAAAAGAAAGGCCAAAGAGAGTGTACAAATAAGGGAGAACTGGTAAAAACACATGAAGAGTGCTGAGACATTTAAGAAGTTCTTGACTTCAGTCTTCACTGGTAGTCAGGGTTCCCATGTTTCTGAAGTCCCTGAACTTTTATATAGGGTTTGGGAGAGCAAAGTCTCCCACTGATATTGAGGAAGTTTGAGACCTGAAGGAACTGAATAGTCACCAATACACACAAGAAAGCAGAAAATACCACTCCTATTTTAAAAAGTGGAGAAAGGAAGGTCGAGGGATCAACAGGCTGGTGAGCCTCATCTTTGTGCCTGGGAAGATCACATAACAGATCCTTAGGTAAGCAATGTTCAGGAACATGCAAGACAAAGAGGTGATCTGAGACATTCAGCCCAACTTTACCAAGGGCAAGTAATTTCTCACTAATTTAGTCACCTTCTATGATGGAATGACTGCAATGGTTGATGAGGGAAGATCAGCCAGTGTTATCTACATGGACTTCTGTAAGGTCTTTGACATGGTCCTATATGACATTCTTATCTCCAAATTGGGAAGACATGGATTTCAACAGTGGACCATTCAGTGGATAAGGAATTGGCTGGAGGGACACAGCCAGAGGGCTATGGTCAATGGCTCTATGTCCAGATGGAGGCTGATGATGAATGGTACCCATCAGAGCTCTACTTGGGGCTGGTGCTCTTTGATATCTTCATCAATGATATAGACAGCAAGATTGAGTACCCTCTAAGTAAATTTGCAGATGACACGAAACTGAGCAGTGCAGTCGCCACAAATCCAACCTAAGTTCTTCCAGAAATAAGCTGAAGTTAGTTAATCTATTATGTCATGTAAATGTAGTTATGGCAAATGAGATGGTATAAACTGTGAAATTCTACAATATAAAAATTGATCCTATACATCTATTAATTTAATTAACACATAGCCTTTGTTACTTGGGGTTTTTATTGGTAAACTATTGAAAATAGTGTAAATACATGTAAAGTGAAGATATTATTATTAAGCATAAAAATACATGTCCTCCTTGCATCATAGCATCAAATACAAGTGAGAAATGGTAAACCCAGAAATATCTAATATAAATTTCAATACAACAGCATATTCAGCCGTACATCAAAACAGTTCTTCCCATCTGTGTGAGCATCAGACAGACGCTTTTGCTTTTGCTTCTTTTCTATGCTTGCAAGGTACCCTTTCAATGGCAGAGCCTAAGGTTTTTAAACAAAAGAGCAAATGTAAATCTGAAAGGACATATGTAGTACAGCAAGGAAAGTACTTTTGTTGCAGCATCATCATTTTAATTCAGTCACAATGTCAAATTTCAGTGCATGATATTCACTGTGTTGGTGCTATTCCACTGTGATTGACACAGATTTCCCTCAGTAGTATACACTTAACTATGTACTTATAAAATGTATGTTTTGTTACTCCCAATCACATCATTAGGATTGTTCTATCAGAATTCTTAGCTCAGGTGTAATGCTTTGAAATTTGTCTTTTTTCCTAGTTGTGCTTTCTGCTGACCAAAAATTCTTCTGGATTTTATTTTTTTTAATCCTGCTCACATGACACTTTTAGTTAAATGTGTTTCATCTAGACCTGCTTATCCATATCTCATGTACTGACATGGATTTATAACTTGACTGAAGAGATCTGACCCTCAGATTTAAAAGCTGTTTTTCTGATATTTAAATGTCTGTATCCGAGAGATTTTTTTAAAGGTGCAGACTTCTGCTGGCAGTTCTATGCCCTTGGCAAACCAACAGATTTCTGTTAAAATGCTTACATTCTCCATGGGGTTTTTAATAATGCCTTATATCTTCCAGTGTTTACTGAAAAATTGTACTAAATAAGATTTTCTTGCATAAAAATTGATAAATGGGGTCTCATGCCTTGTACAAGTGTGGCAGGGATTTTTATAGCTTTTGGGAAGCTACACTTTTAAAATCAAAGACCAGGTTGCTCAGAAACCCATCCAGCCTTTTCTTGAACCCTTCTAGGAATGGGGCAACCACAACATCTCTGGGCAATCTGTTTCTCTGTCATATCCATCACAAGAAAGAATTTATTTCTGATATCTAATCTAAACCTCTCTGAGTTTCACGTCATAACCCCCTGTCCTATCAGTGCATGCCATTGCAGGCAGTCCCTCTCCAGCTTTCTTACAGGTGCCCACTAGGTACCAGAAGGGTGCTATAAGTTCTCCCTGGGGTTCTCTCTTCTCCAGGCTGAACAATCCCAACTCCCTCAGTTTGTGTTCACAAGAGAGATGGTCCAGCCTTCTGATCATCTTTGTACTCTGCCTCAGGACACACTCCAATGTGTCCATGTGCTTCTTATGTTGGGAGTTACAGAACTGAACACTGCACTTCACATGGGATCTCTTGACAACAGAGTAGTAGGGCGGAATCACTTCCCTTGAACTTCTGGCCATGAATCTTTGAATGCTGTCCAGAGTACAGCTGGCTTTCTAGGCTGAAAAAGCACATTGCCAGGAAGTGCTGAGTTTCTTGTCAACCAACTGTCGTGGTTACAGGAGGAATAGTGCCAATATGGGTGTAACCAAACTATATATCCTACAACCATCTACATTATTCCTGAGCAACCATTAGTGGTGAGTCATTTGCAACAGCTGCCCAGTGCACACTGCAACCCTCAGGCAGGCTGAGTGTTGAATGAGGTAAGGAAAAAGAGGCAACCCTGTGAGGCAGTGCAATGCTTATTTTTCTTCCCACCGATGGCTCAGCCCCGATAACTCCCTCCAGGGAAGCAGCAGCACAGTCCCACCCATCCTGAGGGGATCATCTCTGCTAATGGGCCATAATGAGCTGGATAGGTACTAGCAGGATTGAAGACTGCAATGACCATCAAGGACCCAAAAATATCCTATGACTTGCAGGACTACATCATCCCACTTTGAAAAACTCCCTGTCCTAGGGTAAGTATTGAACACTCCTGCCTATAAAGAATCTGAAAATTTGGGGATTTGGGATCACCACCACCAGCACTGGACATCCAGAAGAGGACCATTCCTTCCACAGGACCACTGCTTTTGACTGCAGCCATCACTTTGACTGTAACTACTGCTTAGTCAGACTATGACCATTACCATGACCAACAGGGACCAGGTTGTACTCTGACTTTGTGGTTTTAAGCTAATTTTTTCTGTATCATTGCATTTACTGTAACCTTTCTATTAAATTGCAACTCCAGCTTTAAGTCTCTTGCAAGAAATTTGTGTGGGGGTTAATTTCTCCCACTCGTTAGCTTTCAAACCAACATACCCAAGGCCTTTTCCTCAGGGCTGGTTTCAATCCATTCTACAACCAGCCTGTATTTGTGATTGGGATTGCTTCAAAACAGATGCAGGACCTTGCACTTGGCCTTGCTGATCTTCAGGACATTCACACAGGCCCAGGTCTCAGGCCTGTCAAGGTACTTCTGAATGACATTTCTTGCTTTCTAACATGTCTACAACACCACACAATTTGGTGTCGTCAGCAAACCAGCCAAGCATGCATTCAATCCTACTGTCCATGTTGCTGAAAAAAGTATTGAAAAGTACTGGTCCCAGTAGTATTGCCTCATTACAGGCCTCTGCTTAGATATCATATATTTGACCACAACTCTTTGAGCGTGACCATTCAGCCAATTCCTTATCCATCAAGGCCACCCTTTAAACCCATGTCTCTCCAATTTAGAGACAAGGATGTCATGCAGGACAGTGTCAAATGCTTTGCACAAGCCCAAGAAAATGACATCTCTGTTCTACATATGTTTGCATAAAGACACTCAAGTTGCTTCCCTAGTGAAGCCAACTTCCTGGCTGGAGAAGCAGGAACCCCTTTGTGCTGCCCTTCAGGTGGTCCCCTGTTGGCCTGCAATCCCTTTCCAGGCTCTGGAATCACATATCAGCATTGGCATTAAACTGTTGGAAGTGGGATGGATTGAGGTTCTCCTCATCCTGCAAGTTTAGTTTCAAATTCACATGGTCTAAACAGATGATGAAACACTCATAGTTTAAATTAGTATCACCAAACATCTTAGTAAACTCACGGCCTACAACATTTGGAATATTTTTCAACTTTTGGACATGTCACTGAATATTTTAATGATGCTGTTAAATGTATTATTTTAGGCTTGTCCAAAAACTGTCATTTTTCTGATTATTATTAAATTGAGTGATTTTTAAGTTGACTAATAGAATATTCCTTCAATGACAAAGCCAATGGTTCCTAATATAGTGTTGGCAGATGTTTATTCAAGGGGAAAAGAAAAAATGGCATTACATTTTCAATTTTCTGCAATCACTGACAGGTTATTGGTGAGAAATTATTTATAATAACTTAAGGGAATTAGAGACTTTACAAAATAATAGGTAGAAGGAATGGATTTCACATTGGCAGTGCATCCATGATTTATTCAGTGCAATTCTGCTGAGTAAAGGTATAATGAAAATAGAACTTACTTCTGCTGTTTAGATTGTTTATTTGATTTATTTTTCTTTATGAAGAAAATTAGTTTCTTATTACTCTCTTGTCATGTAAGATTAATTGTTAGTAATTTAAATTGTATTTCAAATACGTAATGGTCAGAATGCACAGGAAAAATAATAGAAAACTTAAAATGGACAGAATTAGAAATTTCTTTTTAATAGAAATATGTTTCTCAAATATGTTTTTCATGTTTTTTCTGTTCCTTGAGATAAGGAACACATACAAATCCTAAGGGTGGGTGTCAAGAGGATGGAGCCAGACTGTTCTCAGTGGTCCCAGCAACAGGACAACAGGGAAGGGACAAAAACTGAAATACATGAAGTTCCATCTGAACATGACAAAAAGTTTCTTTATATTGGGAATGACAGACCATTGAACAGGCTGCCCAGAAAGATTGTAGAGTCTCCTTCTCTGGAGATACTCAAAACACACCTAGTGCAATCATTCGCAACCTGCTCTACATAACTTGCCGTAGCAGGGGAGGTGGACTAGATGATCTCCAGAGGTCCCAATCCCAAAAGTTCCATGATTCTGTTATTTTATCAGCTTAAGTGTTTATTCTAAGAGGCTAATGAATTTGTTGGGGTGAAGAGGGTCCCGAAATTGAGGAGCTAGGCTGAGTAGCGTCACTCTCACTGATACAGCTTCATGGCGTTCTGTCTTTATTCGTCACATCCATAACTTTTATACTGATAATATAGTTTACATTCCTTATTGTAGTACACTCTACCTAATTGGTCTCAGTTTCTCAACCTGTATCTAAACTATTATACTATTGGTACAAATCATAAACAGGCAGGACAGAGTTCAGGCTTGTCCTGCCTTCATGGCTCTGTCTTTTCAAGATGACTTCAAGGTTATTACTTCCAGTTAGACTTTAATAATTTCAGCTAGGCCAAGACTGAATTGTCCAAGCTTTCCAGGGGAAGCCCGTGTCCCTGGTCAATAAGAAATCCTTCTACATTAGGGTACTGCCAAGCAAAAAATTAAAAAAATAACATAAAACTCAAAACAGTTCTGACTGAATCAGTAATATTTTTTGATCATATACTATTTGATTTTTTCTATCTTGTAGTTTATCCAAATGACAGAACTTTCTAGCATCACATGGACACTTGGAGCTTAAATAATGATGGACTAATAGATGTTCAGTTCTTTTTTTTTCTCTTTTTTATTTTTTTAAAATTCTCCCACTAATCTCTGTTGTCCTTAAAAGACAAAGAAATACAGTTAAAGATTTGTAAAGGTTGAAGCTTATCTTGTCTAACAGAGAATTCAAAGATAATAATTCTGTAACCATAGAAACATAGAAGTGTTTGGGTTAGATTGGACCTTTAAAGATCATCCCGTTCCAACTCCTCTATCATGGGTAGGGACACTTTCCACTAGACCAGATTGCTCAGAGCCCCATCTAATTTGATTTTGATCACTTACAAGGATTTGAACACTTACATAGCTGTAGGCACAGAGTTTGTGGTGATCAGGAATGGGGCTGCAGCTGACACCCATCCCCAATGGGCTACAGCTGTGCAGGATAGATGAAATAAATGGGCAAGGAGACCAGCTCCTTTTAATGCTTTTATTGAAAAGTCAGCTCTGTGTGGCGGCCCAAAGGGTTGTGCAAACAACGGCTGCTCCTATGGATGAACCGGAGGAGGAGGGGTGCAATACAGCTTTGCTGGGCAGCAGAGCTGGGCCTTCCTTTCCTCACGAATGTCCCTGGGAAGACAGAGTTGATGGCTTGTAGTCTAGGTCCTGCTTTAAGTTTTGGTGACAACACCACAGTTTTGAAACGTCAATGAAAGGACAGCTCTGCTCTTTCTTCATTGGGACATGTAGTCAGTTTTTCCAAATATCATGCAGGTTCGGTGGTTTTGGGGGTATTTTCCCCCTGGATGGCACCCAGTGTCCCTTGCATCTCTCATTTACATCACCTCTCATGGCCTTGTCCAGGCAACAGGTTTCAAAATAATTGTGTCCTGGGGCCGCTGTTGCTGCCTCAGCACTTCCAGTCCCTGGGGCCCAGTTCCCGCTGTGTCTTGGTCCTCACCGCCCAGTGCTTCCCCCGGCAGTGGCATTGGTTTCGGGATCAGCACCAGGGCTCTCTCCTGGCCCCGTGCCCACAGGCTCCGACGGCCCACAGTGGCACTGGCACTGGGATTGGCACCGGGACCAGTACCGCAGCTCCCCAGCCCCGCGGCTCCCCTCCAGCCCCATGCCGATGGAGGGGGAAATGGGAAAAGCCGTGAACGCAGACCCCCCATGCCCACCGCCCTCCGCCCGCTTCCTGCCATGCTGCCAGCGCCACCAGCTCTCTGATAGCCTCGCCACGCCGAGTGTCGGGCAGTGCCATGTGGGCGAGGGGCATGCGCTGATGTCGCCGTGCTGCCGCCCGGAAGCTGCAGTGTCCGCCGAGATCTGCTGCCCAGCTCCAGTCACTGAAGGAGTCGCTCTATCACACTCGGCTTCATCTCAGGGGCAGCGGAGGCTTTACCCGACGGAAGGGAAAGGGGAAGGGTACAAAATATTTCTAACAATGAGAGACTGGAATAGCATCAACAATCAACATAAAAAACACAAGGCAATTTACAGTTAACTGGAACAACTCAGAAACTTATTCATAACAACAGATGAATGGTATTGAAGGCTATGGAACATGGAGTGTTGAGGTGTACTGACCGATCACAGAAGGGGAGAGAGGGGCACACAGGTTTAATGCATGTAAGATGAATGGTATAAAAGGTGGTACTGAAGAAGAACAAAGCGCTGATGCTTGGGTCTATTCATGGTGTAAGTCGTATATCCTTCTTCATCTTCACCCTCATGAATCCATCAAAACACGCTCTGGTTGTGAGCGGGATGCGTCGTTGGCTTTTGCCTGCGGGGGTGTGCCCGCCTGTCTGCAGCTTTCACCCCAGTGTCCTACTGGCTGCAGAGCACAGGCAGGAGCCGTTCAGTGTTGCTGATACAGCCTCGCCAATTCTCCCTGGGGCTCAGTAGCCCCACCCAGCTCCATCTGTGGCAGCAGCGCCTGGAAAAAACTCCTGGTTTGCTGCACGCTGCCTGTGTGGCAGCAGAGGCGGCTGCTTGCCCAAGGAAGCTGCAGCAGCCCACAGCCCTTTCTCAGCACCCTGGGCAGGCTCCTGATCACCACCCCAAACCTCTGCAGGCCCTGGGGTCACAGTGGTTCCACCATGGCCGGGCTGGACCAGCGCCACTTCCCAAGACCTTGGAATTTCCTCATCACTGTCCGGGGTAAGAGCACAATTCTCAGGCAATCTCATCAGGATAGGACCCTTCACAGAAGGAGCAGTCTTGGAGGGAGGAGCAGACCAAGGGGACACGGCTGCAGCAGGGGTGTTGGCTGCTGGAGCGACAGCTGCGACTGGAACTGGGAGAGTGACGGCAGCGACTGCGGCTTCTCCATTTGCCTGTATTTGTAACAAAGTGTCCCAAACTCCATGCCATGTCATAAACAACCCTGTGTTATTTCGCCCCAAATGTAGCTGCGTCTCACAGTGCATGCCTGGCTTCTTCCCATGTTTCAACAGAGAAGGCTGTCTTTGCATTCATTCCCACGCCATTCTTACATGTTCATTCTTATGCCATTTCATCCATTCCAAATGAACAAAATGCATAGCGTCCCTTCCTCACACTTTTTTCCTTTGTAGAATTCGCAGCAGAAGGTCCAAGATGGACTCTTCCTCTGCCGATATCTGAGCCCCCATTTCTAAGTTCCCCACCACTCACTTGGGAGTGGTGTGTTCATTTAGAAGTTGTCTGGTTCAGGTTCTCGGTCCGCCTGTCTCCATTTTACAAGCTCTTGCTTGGCTCAGTTCAGCTGGGCTCCACCGTCTTACTGCTCTTAGGTCTGCAATCATCTACCTGAATCACCTCAGGATCACATCGGGTGCTCCAGATAAAGGAGGACATATGACTGACACCATGAATTGTTCCAAGCATCAGCACTTTATTCTTCTTCAGTACAATCTTTTATACCATTCATCTTACATGTATTCCACCTGTGTGCCCTCTCTCCCCTTCTGTGATCGGCCGGTACACCTTGGCACTCCATGTTCCATAGCCTTCAATACCATTCACCTGTCCTACACAATTGTAGCCCATTAGGGATGGGGCTCGGCTGCAGCCCCATTCCCAATCGCCACAAACTCTGTGCCTACACACAACTTCTCCAGGCAACTATTACATTGTCTCGTCACCTTCACAGTAAATATTTTCTTATATACAATCTAAATCTCCTCTCTTACAATTTAAAGCCATTATCCCTTTTCAGGTCATTGCAGGCCCTTATAAAATGTCTTCATCTTTCTTGTAAGCAAAAAGCTTTCCCCAGAGCCTTCTCTTCTTCAGATGAGCAACACTAGTTCTGTCAGCCTATCTTCATAGGATAGGTGCTACAGCCTTCTGATAAATTCTGTAGCTGTTCTCTGTATCTACTGTAAGAGGTCCATGCGTTCCCTGTACTGAGGACTGCAGAGGCAGACATGTTACTCCGGTTGGAGTCTCACAAGAGCAAGAAGGGGAGGGGAAGATAAAACTCCCTTAATCTGCTGGTCACACTTCTTTAAGTGCAGCCTGGGATACAACTAGCCTTCTGACCCACAAGTGCGGGTTGCTGGGTCATATCTAATTATCTTATCTTGTTAAATTGATCACAAATTTTGAAGTGATTATATGAGCTTATAGTTAGTACAGTTTCTTGCATTATTTACTTTCATTGATCTTTGATACAGAATTCATAGGTTTACCATTTTTCTTGGTGGAACAGCTGGAAGGAAGTTTTTGTGACATATAAGTTGATTTGATTTACTAAACTAAAATATTTGAGTTCAATTCACAAATCGACATGTTCAGAATGCCATCTAAATTTAATTTTGAGGAGGTCTCTTTTCTGTGTAATCTTCAAGCCATTTAATATTACACATCCTGCTCCCTCCATCACTCTCTGAAGAGATAATGCTGCAACTACTAGATATTACATGGAAGGACAGCATCAAAATAGTCAAAGAAATACGTAACATTCCAGGCAAAGTAGGAATCTGCCCTGTTTCCTAGGGCATTGTTCAGGCCTTTTAGGAATCTGTTTCACCTCACCTAAGTACCAAGTACAGACAAAGGTCTCAAAGTGAGGGAATACCACCAGCAAACATTTTTAAGTGTCTTTTAGCTAGATCTTTTTCTTCCTCTCTTGAAGACTGTATTCAACTCTGTTAGTCCAATTATTGAAATAAGACTTTTCAAATACTTTTCATGAATACTAGTGACAGAATCTTGACCTTTGAGAGGACTTGAATTAAAGTATTATTTATATTGTTAACTTCCAGATGTTCATTTCCTTGCCTGTAATTATCAAGGAGCCTGTATCTGCATAAGGCCTTGTACCTATTAAGAGAATTTTTGTATTTTATGTAATATCTATATCTGTCTATAGGTGCATACACACCATTAGGAAATCAATGACATCTGAGATAAAAAAAGGCAAATGTCTTGCTATCTCTATCAGCTCTCATAAGTAACTTTTATAATTATTTTTTGTCACTTTTATTTATGTATCTATTTTTAATTATTAAGGCAAAAATAGATACCTGAAATATATGATATAATTAAAGAGAAAAGGTTTGCACCATTAATAATGAGCTTCCCTACATTTCCTTCCACTGCGTCCTTTGAAAATATGAAGTGCAAGGATCCCATATTGCCAATGTAAATTTGGAAACAAAATTCAGCTTTTCTTATTTTCAGCAACTGTATTATCTGTGGTCTGAAAAAAAAATTTAATTGAAAAATTTATAATATGCATACATGTAACTGCAACGATTCTGGAGCCTTTAAATAGCTTTAACTCTCTGAAGAGAATGAAAGTGCGGTAGATACCTAAAGGATTATACTATACAGAAAGTCATGCTCTATAATTTTATTAAAGACAGACTTAGATTACTTATTTGTATTTCAAATTCAAACTCCAGAATAAAAATTCAGTATCCATCTATTTGGACATAAAAATTCAAAAGGACACTCTTTATTAAAAAAAGTCTATTTCCCCTTAATTAATGAGAAAGAAATCTAGAATAGAGCATACAGCAAGTGTTAATTCAGAAAGTTCTTGCTGCTGATATGATTCTAACCCAGGTGAATATTAAATGAAATCATGAAGTAATGGAAAGGGTGAGCATGTTAAAAGGACTGTGACAGAAACCAAGAGAGACTGATGATGCAATTACCCTTCTTCTAGGCCATGCAATACTAATGTGATAAGGGTATGCATAGTTCAACAGTAAGGATGAAGAGGCTAACAATAATTCTCAATTAAAGTAGATTTTCTTCATGCTGGTAAAATACACTGCATCTCATTGATTAAAATGCCAAGAAAGCTCTACATTGTGTCATGCTGTTTGCAAAAGAAAACGCTAAAAGAGGTATTCAAATACTATTTAATGAGAAGTGACAGAGCTAAAGAATTGAGAGAAAAAGAACTGAGCAAATGTTAAGTTTAACACTACCAATACATTACTAGCAACTATAATGGACTGAATATTTATGGAAGCAGTAGATTAGTAAGGCTCCTTGAAAATCTCTCCATTGTTCCTCACAGAAAAATTCACATTTAGCGCCTGCTTTCCTGTCTAAAAATATTTGACTTAGTGGATATTTTTCATTTAAGAGGTAATGTGTCTCAACTGGCCATTCATTTCCTGTGCCCTTAATAATCTATTATGATTTCGAAAACTGAAGCTTCTTTTTGAGCTGATCCAGAATGCATTGTGCTGGCTGACTCGGAAAATTCATATATCTTGAATTGTATTTTTCCTGATTTATTTTTATGAAACTGAGTACAGAGTTAAATCTATAGTCCTTTCTACAGAGTAAACTTGGCCATATGTCATATAAGGTTTTCACTGTCATTGCAAAACAGTTACAGTCTTAAGTTGCACCAATGGAAGTTGAAGTTAGATGTCAGGAAAAAATTATTCTCTGAAAGACTGATTGGGCACTGGAATCATCTGCCCAGGGAGGTGGTGGAGTCACCATCCCTAAAAGTGTTTAAGAAAAGACTGTATGTGGCACTCAGTGCTGTGGTTTAATTGATGAGGAGGTGTTAGGTTAGGTCATAGGTTGGACTTGATTACCTCAAAGGTATTTTCCAACCTAGTTAATTCTGTGCTTCTGTGGATCAGAATTGGTTTTATTTTGCATGAAAAGCTATATTGTAGCATAAGGAGCTGTCATGGTTTGACCCCAACCAGTAACCAAGCTGCAACTAAGAGCTTTCACAGACCAATCCTAAGGCCCATGCAGTCACTTGCTCACTCCACCCACACTGAGAATGGGGAAAGAATCAGAGAGGTTAAAGTGAGAGATTCATGGTCAGAGTTTGAGACAGTTTAATAGATAAAGCAAAAGCCACAGCAAAGCAAAATAAGGAATTCATTCACCACTTCTCATGTGCAGGCAGGTGTTCAGCCATCTCCAGGAGGGCAGGGCTCTGTAATGCAAAATGGTGACTTGGGAAGACAGATGCTATCACTCTGAACATCCCCATATTTTTACTTCTTTTCCCAGTTTTATACAGAAATACAATGTCATACAGTATGGGATATCCCTCTGGTCAGCTGGGGTCAGCTGTGCTGGCTGTGTCCCCTCACAGATTCTTGTATACACTTAGTATATGCTCTAGTGGGATGGGGTGAGAAGAAAAATGTCCTTGAATTTGTGCAAGCACAGCTCAGCAGTGGCTAAAGCATCCCTTAGTTATCTACACTGTTTTCAGTACAAATACAAAATAAAGCTCCATATCAGCAATTTTGAAGAGAATTATTTCTATCCCAGCCAAAACTGCCACAGGAGCAATCCTTTCTTACAATAAAATTTGGAGACGTTTTCAATATTTGAAGCAAAGCTTGATGAAGAGGGAAGTTTTCTTTCTTAATGTGATGCTACCATGCCTTGATTTATTGCTACATTAGTCTTCAAATTCAACATTGTTTAGGTTTTTTTTTTTTTACACTGTTGTCACAAATCTTCTGATAAAATAAGTATCTACCAGTTTTGGACAAGTACTTTTGAATGACCTGCAGTTCATCTTCAAGTGAGAAGAGAGTTTGTCATTCAAGAGGATCAAGACCAGAGCTCTGAAGATTATCATGATTTCCTTTTAGCACTTGTGTTCACTGTTAAATATAATAGTCTTGGTTATCTTGCTGTAATGACTTCTAGTTTTTTACATTTGCTGTGTTTTATAGAAAAGAATTTTTTTGTGCTGAGAAAACCCAATATTTAATAATGTATAGTACTGAAATCAAATACTGTAATACTGTATCAAAATGCAAGATGCAAAAGGCATCTGAATCTTACATGCTAATGTAGCTTACTGTAAAGCAGATTTACAGTTTTAATTGACTGAAGATTATAAACTTCTAATATTTCTTTGGCAGTCTAGGACTGACTTTAGTCTTATTCCAGTTTTAATATTTATTTACACTTATATCTTCAAAGCTGGGAATTGTAGGTGTTGATCTGAGACTTTGGGTACTTTCTCCATAAATTAAAATACAGAGTCCAAAACATAAATAAATTTTTGCCTATAAATACAGCAGAATCTACCCACATCACCAATAATCTGAAAAAAATAGGGAAATAAGTGGCAGGGGAGGCTGAAGTGGGATTGAGAAGTGTGCCCAGAACATTAATAAAACCAAATTTCTGTAGATCAAAGCTATCTAATGATATTCTTCACTGGCCTATCTGAAATGAAGTCTATAAAAAACTGTCATGATTAGTGACAGTCAATGCAGCTTCAGTAAGTACAAACTGTGAGATGATGAAGACTATAGAGCTTGTCTTTCACACACTTGTGATAAAGACACATGCGTTGGAAATGTGCACACATCTAACTGTAGTGCACTTCCAAATATCTACATGGATGTATCCAATTTTCAGCATCAGCTGCCATTGTTGCAAACACTTCTTTACAGATAGTGAAAATAATTGTCTGGATTGTTGCCTTTTCCTCATAAACATCATTAGCCAACCAGCTGAGCTCAGTTGTCTTGTGTTGTCCCTGAAAAATGTTTGAATCACTTTGTTCCTCCAGAATCAGCTGTTTTGAGGGCATACTGACAAACTTTGTTATGACTCTACAGAATCCTGTGATTGAGGGAAAGAAGGACCTGATCATTTCCTCTAAAGCCAGGCAGAAGGGGACAGATCCTCAGTTATTCATATACAAAAAATATTATGGAAGATGATTAACTACTCACACTTTGGATCAGTGTCGTCAGGTCTAGCTTTTCACCATATTATTTCATTTCTGTGTTTAACTCAAAGGCATACCGAATATTTTCCTCAGTAAAGACAAGGAACCAGGGCGAGTTTTCATCTATGAAAGAAATGAGGAAAAAATCTGTGCTGGATTTCCCCTCATCTCAAATTGTTTCCCAGATGGCATAACCTGAAGCTTCCATAAGCTTAAATGTTGTATCTAAAGCTCATATAGTTTACTTTAGTCACTATGGTGTGTATAAGTATTCTTGGATTACTCAGGCAAACACTTAGAAGCATGAACCACCAGACACTGGAAAGCTATTTAAAAAAAAAAAAAATCCCAAAGAACTTAATATTAGAGTATACCTTCAGCATGGTACAGGAACATAGCTTATATGGTTAGGAGAGATCTGGGAAAGAAAAAGGGGAAGATTTATGCCTGTGTACGTTGACTAATGCACCAAGCAGTTTCTGCTCTTCAAGTGATGAACATCATTAAGACATGCTAAAATGAAGGAATCATTCTTGCACAGACTCCTTACTTGTCCACATTCCCCACAAGGAAGGGGATGTATAAGTTTCTCCAGAGGAGCATCCTGTGCTTTTGGCATTTTTTAGCTGGTGGGATTTTTCTTGATCTTCAGAAGAAGTTACGGTGGTGGGAAGTAATTAAATATTAAAGAGTAATATAATCCCTAATTATTGTCTTTGCATGGTAGTTTCTACTGCCTAGAGAGAGCACTATAGTTACTGACCATGGAAGACTGGAGCGCTTAGACGATGCTATTGCTCACCTCAGCAACAATCAGACCTGAAAGGTGCATGCTTGCCACGATCACCATACCAGATCAAGTTCACAGACTACACAGAGAAATGATGGTTCTCCCAAAGCCCCAAAGCTTCTGAAGGTCATTTACAGGCACCAGTTATTTACACAGGCCTTTAAATGCAAGCCTGAAAATGTTTAATTTCCTCCATTTTCAGGTGGCCAACAGACCAACTTTAATTCAGCTGGGAATTTCAGTGCTTAGGAAGACTAGTTCAAGCCATAATTCAGGGTTCATGGCCATTTACAAAATAATAATGAAATCGAAACAATAAATGATAAAATTATTCAAATCATTAATCTCTTTATGTGTAGCCACTATGAGCATCTGGCTTCCCATTCCATGATCATGGCTTGAGGTCATAAGGTTTTTTTAATTAAAAATTCCTTTTGCAGAACTTCAGTTAAGGTTTTTTGCTTCTTCAGTTGCAGTAATTATTGCAAATCTGAACACATGCATTGAACCCTAATTTTCTCTAAATAAATTATTAAACATAAATTGTTGCTATTTAATTACTAAATTCATATGAGACAGAAAAAGAAAAAAAGAGGAAAAAGCTTATATTTTACTCTTTGTGTCACATTCTTCCCAATTCTCATGTATAGGGCTCTTCTGAAAACGTTTTCAAAATCAGGGTGAGATGAGGATTTTTACCAAGTAGGCCAAGGTCTGCACCAACAGGGATGGTAACTTCCCAGCAGCAGGTGCTCCTCCTCTTCTGTCAAATCAATTATTCAAGAGGAGAAAGGGCTGGACAGTTTACTCTTGGGAAAAGTAAGATAAGTCTCTGCTACCACATCAGCTTGACCTCTTACATTCTGTCCGGCATAAAGAAAGGTTCAATGAATCCAAGCACTGCAGAGCTTTTTGCAGATCTCCTTGCTTTACCAATAAGATAAACATCTGCAGTTTGGTTATTGCAGCAATACTCACTGAATGAAAAGAGGTTTTTTTCATTTAAGAAAGAGCAAAAAGGAGTGGGGAAATTGTGCCAATGTGGTCACTGTTTAAACTTTAAACAGAACAATTGGTCTGAGAGGACTGTGGTAAAAGTTCATTGTTAATTCCTGATGGATGATATTTAGGAAAAAAAATTGTTTCAAAAATCTTTTGAAGCAGCAGACTCTAGGAATATGAGCAAGAGTCAATTCTGTAAGTTTACACAAGAACAAAAGAAAATCCCTGACATAAACTCAATAATGTGCTTTTGAAATAAACTGCTTTTTGGATACAGATATATTCCACAAGGATGTAAGGATGTAGAAATTAAGGATTATCATACAGCCACAACTTTCCTTTTTTTTTCTGCTGTAGATACAACTCATTATTGAAATTGTTCACATATATTTATCTACAAGATCTGTGCTATAAATTGTAGCAGATAATTTATATTATGAATTACAATTTCCTTGTGCAGCTTATTTTAGTGTAACCTAAGCAAACCAAGGATAGAACAAAACAACTAGTGCAATAGCATATTTCAGCACAAGTACTCTATAAAAAACCCTGGAATAATATATTAACAAAGAAGCTATTTAGGGATGAATCCATCAATTCCTTAAGTTGCTTATTTTTTTTGAATGGTTACACTAGAGTAGTATTCTGAGATAGTTTTCCAATACTTTATTGTTCTGAATTCAAAGAAATTTGATACCTTTGAAACAGATATTGTTCTACATCTTGTAGCCTCACCACACAGAAGTGGTTTTATTCTGTCATCTCAGTTTCAAAACCTCAAAAAATATCACAATAATAGCAATAGCAACAACAATAATAAAAATATTATTGTTAATAATAACAGTATTTTACATCTGGATGTGTTAGTGCTACAATGGAAAACACAGATGGTAGATCTCTTTTCACATAATTTAATTTTCCACATGATTTAGAAGAACCTTAAATGATTTTTATGTTATATTCCATTTAATAACAGAGTAATTAATAAATAATATTTTTAAGCATTCAGTACTTTATAAGAAGAATCTTATGAACTACAATATAGTTTTTCTTAAGGAAATTAAAAATAGCATGGATCAGAAAAGATCAGAATAGATGAGAACCCAAATGCCAGCTCCACCAGCAGAACAAATAACACAGACAGCAGTGACTGCTGTGGGCTGAGGTGACTGTAGCACAGCTAGTAAATGTCACTGTCTGGAGGAGTCACACTTAAGGACATGCCAGACAAAGTCAGAGCCTGCCCAAGTAACTGAACCAAACATTTCCAACCCAATGATCCAAAGGTGGCTACTGACTCATTTGTATATAAACACATCTGCATGTCAAACATCAGGTTTTAATGTGTTCAAGGAAAGACCATTCTCCTTTTCTACTGGCTGTGGCACAGAAAGAAAACATATGAACTTTTCTGTCACACTCCCAAACTCAAATGACAGTTGCTATCAGCATCAAAAATATTTACTACAAACTTTAAAATGTTACAATACCTTCACACTTACCTCACTTATCATTTGATGCTTTTTTATTTATTTCCTGTTAGCTGACAGGCCCTAGACAGTACACGACCCGTGTCTTCCCTAACTCATAGGCATACCCAGGAAGTCTGATATCTTTTTTTTTTTTTCAAAATAGAATCAACAGAGCCAGAAGAAACAAAAAACAAGAACCAGAGTTACAGGGAAAGTGCAGACAGAAAAAAAAGTAAGCTGAGTTCCAGAACTGGAATGGGAGAATCAAATAGGTTCAAAAAATGGTCATCAAATACTGGAAAATATTTGATAGACCAAAAATATTCTAAAGTGTTTGTAAACAATTGGACTAATTCCCTTCTTGAGAATACATGCATAATCAGGTGGTTAATTTCCATAGTGAGAATCAGATATGATGATGTAGTGTTTACCCAGGCCTGAGACAGTGCAACGGGGTAATAAAAAATATGCTACATGATAGATTGCAGAGGTCAGTTTCTGCTGTAGAAAAACAGGTGTCTAGTTCCAATTGATTTAATGTAATTACTCTTGGAATAAATTGCTGTCCCACATCATAACCTGAATCTTTATACCAAACTCATATATTTATTTAGATAAACATGAGTTACTCACAATACCTCCCACTGGAGTTCACAGAATAATTTTAGTCATTGATGGAAGTAATATTTATTTCACCTAGATCTCTGCAATTAACCCCCAGAGTTGACCTATAAAGCTATTTGTTTGACAAGATGAAGTGGCATTGACATTTCCTTGATATTTTTAGGGGACCTGAACCATTAGAAGGGGTAGGTTTATTATTAAGCTGGATGCACACAACCAGAAAGTCGTGGTCAATGGCTCTATGTCCAGGTGTGGGCCAGTAATGTGTGGTGTCCTCGGGGCTCTATCTTGGGACTGGTGCTCTTCAATATCTTCATCAATGACATAGAAAATGAGATGGAGTAGACCCTCAGTAAGATTGCAGGTGGCATAAGTTGAGCACTGCAGTTGACACAACAGAAGGAAGGGATATCATCCACAGGGTTTAACAAGTTGAAGTGCAAGACACTGCATCTGGACTGAGGCAATCCCAGACATAAGAATAGACTGTGAAAAGACGTCACTGAGAGCAGCACTGCTGAGAAGGACTAGAGGGTGTGATAAACATTGGAAAATTTGACATCTTTCATGGTAATAGCCATAGCTGTACATTCTTTCTCCTGTCAAGCCTTTTTCAACATTCTGCAATTTGGTATTTCCTTCTGATTTAACTAAGTCCTTCAATTATCTTAAACAGTCTTATTCTTTTCTACTAGTAAATGCTATCATCTCTATCTGAGACATGGAGTCACTTAGCTATTTATCTGATAAGATTATATATTTGTACATATATTTGAACTCAATTTTCAGTGAAAATAAATTATCAACTGCCAGAAAATCGATTCAATATATTCAGTAATCTTTTTTCACTGCAGTTCTTCCTCAGATTACTTATACTGTTCAAATTAATTATTGGATCTTGACAATATTGCTTAAACAAACAATCCTGGAAATTTCAAAGTCCATTCTTAAGTTGTTTTCTTGTTAATGACTAGTAAATGATGACAGCAAGTAGGATACCTGTAGCAGAACAGATGGCTGTGAGTACAGAAAACCCAACTAATCATTACTACTGATAATTATTCAGAGGCAGGAAAAATTAGATTACCTTTGTAGTTCCAGGTTTAGTTTGCAGCTAAAAAAATAAATAACAAGTATTCAATGAAACACGTAGGAAAATTACATTCACAAAAATAAATTTTCTACTTCAAACATTTTTCAGTTTAGTCATGTGAAGCTTACTGTAGTCTGTTTTAAAATATTTTGGATAGCAATACCTTTGAAAGCAATACCTTTAAAATTTTTCTTACAACATGGAAAAAATAATTCCAGATGTAAAAAGGACCATCTTTATTTGGTTTTTCAAGTGTTCATATTGTGAAATTTGAACTCTCAGAAAATATAAGGAAACAATGAATACTAAACAGTCTATTTCTCTAAACATTTTAGAAGACATTCTGCATGAGGAGCTTCACACTATAATCAGATTATTTTTATCAAGGTTTATCTGGAAATTATAGATGAGTTGTATAGAACTGTAGATGCTATCACCTTTGTTAATAAATCTAGTTCTCAATTTCTATCAAGAATCAGAAAAATCTTGGAAGTAGGAAAGGTCTCCTGGCTGACCTCACACTTGGTTATAAGAAAGAGAAGTCTTGGAAGCCATGGGAAATCCCTTTAAAAAGTGTTTATGTCCCTAGGAAATATGATTAAATAAATAAACACATACATACATAAACAAAGAAAACAATAACAGACTTTATCTCTACAGGCAATTCATAACCCAGCAAGTTTAATGAAGTATATAATTAGTAGAGAGAGAAAACTTTTCTCTAACATAGTTGTTTTTCTGTGTTAGAAATTGGTAGCTACTTTTTATTTGGAAAACTTATTTACAGTTGTTTTTACTTTGGTTGAGCTCTGGCCTATTTGCCAATCACTCAGCAAATACAATTATAATTTGTGTATCATTTTGCAAATATACATTTTTATGTCCAAGACAAACAATTTCTGCAAAATTCAGTTCTAATATTGTTTTCTATTTAACTAAAACAAGTTACTAGATTGGATACTTTTGTTGTTTTTTGGTTTTGTTTTTTTTTTTTTTTTTTTAAATGTCATCAGAAAAGCAATCTATCCATTAGTTTTACACTAGTGCTTCCAGTTTGGTCACAATACATATCAAGAAATACATGGAAATAGACAATTTGCATATTTATAAAAACAAGAAAAACTTCATTTTTTTAAAAAAAAACATGAAATGTGTTTCTAAATCATTTAATTGTAATATTTTCCCTGTTTCTCACTGAATACAATGGCAGATATACTGTCATGACATTTTACCATTTCTACCTGTCCCTCAGCATTTTTCTACCCAAAAAGTAGAAATTCAATGATTAACATTATGTTTCTGTAAAAGATACCTCTTGTCTTCAGGACAAATTGATTTATAATTCTGTAATACTGTAAGAAATACTGCTGTGCATGAAATGCCTTGCAATATTTTGTTGAAATTCAGCATAAAAATATAGCATCACAGATGACTCAGAAAAGCATAAGTTAAGTAGAAAAGATACTGCTTTCAAGTAGAAGGTGAAATAAAAAAAGTGTTGTCCAATAAACATATCTATTAATTATATTATATATTAATTNGTTTTCTAGGTATATGTACTTCTTTCTCAAATGAAACAGGAATATACTGACAACTTGACAGAAGTGAGATAGGTGATTTATTTCGGGATTAACAAAAGAAAAAATAAAACAAAAAGAAAGGAAAGAATTTGCACTTTAGCTTTTGTTATCTTCTACAGCATTTCTCGAATCATGTAGACAAAATGCAGATGGTTAGTAGGCTACCACTTGTATTAATTGACTACTTCATTGGGACTTAATGGCTATGAAGCATTATTGTAATCAAGAACTTATACAATCAGATTAATGTGCTCTTGTGACAACTGAACATTTGATTTATGCTGGCAGACTTTAAAAAGTGTTGTGAAACTGTGCGGTGAGCACTAATGCAGAGAGCGAGAAGGAAAGAAAGGCTTTTACTCATAAGCCAGCTACATTTTTCTTTTTAAAGGTCAATCAATGACAGCATGAACTTTTTTTGATACTGAGAAACAGCAATAAATTCCTTTCACCATACATGGTGGATCAGGTACATTGCAGGATGAGGTTCAAGTCCAAAAATCATAACAAGTGACTTTCTTTTAAAAATCAGAGTTGTTTATCTTGGCAGAAATCAAGTTTATATGTTAGTCTACTAAAATTTCAAGAATATTATATTTCTTGTTAAACCTCAATCAGAAAGAAATTTTATTAAAATCGTTCATTCTTCAAAACTATTCTGATATAGAAGTTCAAATATTGTTCATAGTGAGAAGCAGATTTTTAAAGTCTAAGCCATACTATGTACAGTAAGATCAATTTTTAATCAAGATAGGTAAACCTTTGAAGGAAAGAATCAAACCAACTTACATTATTTGCAAATTTGGCCAAGTCCTAGAGTGATTACAAACCTACAGGAGATTGAATGAGTAAAGGATGAGGGAAAATTGAGTAAGAACTTAAGAATATAATAAATATAAACATTTTTTATTATTGTTCTGGATTATCATGAAGAACAAGTGCTAAAATTATTTCATATATTGGAAGAAATGGTGGCTGAACTTTCAATGAGGCTCATCCTGATACAAAGGATGATGAAATTCCAGAAGGTAAAGGAGACTGGGAAAGAAACAAGGAGTCTTCAGGTATATTGTAACTATGGAGACTGCTAAATCTAAAGCTAGTGCCTTGGGAACAAAAAAATTCACAGCAATCACTGTCTTAAGGGGTAAATCTCCTGTCTGTTCATCACATAGACAAGTTACTCAGGCAAAGTAATAAGGATTTTTAATTACTGAAGCTAATTGGAGTTTACTTGCACCTGTCCTTAAAACTAAATCTAAAACATCTAAATTTATTAATTCATATGTCTTGTGAATTGAATTGACGGAACAAGTTATGATGCAGTTAGCATAAATGCTAAGCCAGACAGTAATTTTACTAAACCTGGTATTAAATTTGGATGCTTATGTTAGCTGATTCCTGGTTCTGAAACTCTTCAGTTTTCAAAAATACAACAATGGGGAATTTTTGATATTGGATTGCATATCATATTGGATTGTCATAAAAAAGGCTTAAAAGTGACACAGTGAATAATAAAAAAACAAAACTTGCATAATGTCAGAACCTTGAATAATGTTTTACTTATTAAATGGGATGAAAAAAACCCCAACTCTTACCATGGTGGAAAAAATAGAATAATACAAGACACATTTGTAGGGCAATATTCCAGGTAATTATGCTGCCACTTATAATTAGAAGAATTAACATGGCAATTAAAAGTTTGTGGCTGGTGCTCTGTATTTTTTACACAACACCAGACAGGAAATTGCCTTGTCAATTGCAATTAAGGTATTAATACAATGTTTTAAGGTCACAAATGCTTTAGCACAGTAGATTAAGGTAGACATGTGGTTATAATTGTTTAGATATAGGTTATTTACATTTTTAACTGCTTGTAAATTGAATTGAGTTTGTACCAATAGGATGTTTTGATTAAGTGACATAACATATGTTATGATACACATGTTAGTGAAAAGAGGTATACAAAGTATGACAGCTTGTTCGCATCTTCTTATTTCAGCTAACTTAAATTGACTCTCAAGAGAGGATACCTGCTGGTACAGGTGCCTTAGGTTATGCCCTATTTTGGATGAATGAAAACGGGAACTGAAGCATTCTATAACCTCTCTACTTATGTAAAATCACAATTTAGATTCCACACCGCTGTCTTCTCACTTCCGTTACATTCACTTTCACACCTAAATACAGGCAATCAATGGAAACTTCTTGACCCTTGCTGGTGGAAGATTAACTCAGTCTCAGTTTTGTGTAAAACCCTCACCAACTTCTACTAATCAAAATAATATATTATATTTATGTTATATGTTAAATATGTTATATTTGAGGTCATGATACAAATGTAGCAAATCTGTATCAGAAATGGATACACCAAACATTGCCTGACTATCATTCCACAGGGGATATGTAATCTGCTTTATGATGACTTGTTTTCTGTACTCATTTTGAGGTTTGGATCTGTTTGGGTTTTTTCACTGTGTTTAAATAATTTATAGAAAAGCTACATCCAACTCCTTGATTATTTAAATTGTTACTAAACTGTAAGCTATTATTTAAACTAAGGCAATTTTCTGGTAGTTGTAAAAGGACTCAAGGACCTCAAGGACCTTGGGGATATCCTCCCTCCTGGAAGTAAGGTATGGAGTTCAGTTGGATGAAGGCAAGGTCAGCTGCATCACTGACAAGAGCTGCTGTGAAGGGAGCTGAAAGCCAGGGCCAATTTCTCCTTTCCTTTGGAGTTGCTTTTAAACTGGGATAGTACTCTTGGTCCCCATTGCACTACAGTGGAACTACAGCTGCTCCTGGTTTGCCTCCCTGGCCATGACTGTGACTCTCTGGTTTGACTTCCTGGTTTGCCTTCAGATTTGCCTCTTCACTGCAGTCTTACTGGGTGAACACTGGGCTGTGTCTGATCTAATCCCTCTTTATGAACCTGGTCCTAACCCAGACTTGCTGCTCAGCATCCTGGCTTCTTGTTGGTGCAGCCATTGCTCCTTCCTACCCTGCTACCATGCTCAGCTCCCGGTTTACCTTCTTATGTGGTGTTACCAGACAACCCTCAATTCTCACCATTTTGTCCTGTGCTCTCAATCTCTAAATAAGTGCATCCACTTTTGTCAAACAGCTTTACATCATGAAAGCACCCTAAGAAAATCTGTAATTTGCACGTATTTGTGCAATGCACATATATGCACATATCTGTGCAAGTCCCATCTGCATGGGAGTAATTTTCATTTCTCACCGGTGTAAGTGATCTCTCCTCCATTTCTAGGTGCTTATATCACTATTGTGCTGGTATTGCTCATGCTCACATCCTCTGCTCTGTGATCTGTCCTTTTGGTCCCCTCAAGTTCCAGGTCCTCGTACTTGCCTGCTCATACACTTCAATTTCTGATTTATAGCTTCTTTTTCTTCTACATAAAGTTCTCTACAGAATGAAGGTTTGAATTCCAGCTTCTGAGTGCCACAAAGGAACAAAGTTGCTTATTGAATTTATCCCAAATAACCTTTGTGTTAACATACAATCTCTAGTAATATCTCACTTAAAAAAAGTGAACTCCATCTCTCTATAAATTAATTTTCTCTATTAACCATGTTTAGTCTTAGGGCAATTTAATTGATCTTAAGATAGAGAAGAACAATAAATTGGGAGTACCTTTCTTGTTTTTAGAACATTTACTTGAATTTCTGTACTTTAATCAAGTATCACTGGTGTTGTGGCCCTTAATTTTGTTTTCCCCTTCATATTACAGCTTGGCCCTCATTCCTCTGTTGTTTCTCCAAGCTGGTACTCTCCACTCATGTCTCCTCCCTTTGTTCCAACCCCTCTACCAACAATCAGTTCAACTCTGCCCCTCATTCCAGACCCTTCTATGTCAATCCCCACATGGGCCAATCCCTGCAGTGTCCCCCCCCTTGGAAATCCCCTAAACTTTGATGTCCCATTGGCCCATGTGACCCCTTTCTCTCCTCTCCCTGTTCTGATTTGCCCCCAGTTGATGAGGTGATTCCTTCTCTCCACCTTCTCTCCACCCCTCCAACTCCTCTGTTGGTTCTGTGATTGTACCCTCCCCTTAATCCATCCTGGTATTTAACCCTGTGCGCAGTTATGTTCCCTGCCTTTTTGCCTTGGCTTCATTCAGTCTCAGTTAACATCTCTGGATTGTCCCAAGTCAAGAAGGACTACCCTCTTTCCTTTATCCCCCTCCTGACGGCAGACCACTCAACGTGAGTGTCAGCTCACAGGTTAAGTCTTTGGCACGCCATTTGCACGGCTTTTCCCCACACTCGACTCGGTGTTCCCTCTGGGGCATCTGTGTAGGTGAGATACTCAAGAGCCAGCTGGGCTCCAGAGGGCCGCGTCAGACTGGAATTACTAAGGAAAGAATTTGTGAAGAAATATTAAATACTGAATACTGAATAGAAAAAAACTAACATTAATTTAGTAAAAAGAGGAACTTCTCAGCCCAGTCACCTGTTTAACATTTTTCATAACTTATCCAAAAGGCCATCAGAACTAGAGCTTGAGCTGCAGTGTATATAATAATGTAACATACATCTTAATGTCATTTTTTTCCCCACCAGCAATAGGAGCCTTATATGACGTAACTAGTTAACATCCAGTTTTACCAGTCATATCTGAAAGCAGAAAACATTTGTCCTCAGATCACAGAATTTCTTCATATAAAGAAACAAAGAAAAGGACCAAATACCAGCAATACAGCAAACTCAAGAATATCTGTGTGTTTCCCAGATCCTTTGAGTACTATAGCTCTTTCATTCAATCAAGGACAGTAAAGCTTATTATTGTTCTCTTAGGTTCAATCAAAATATTTCAAAGATGATAATTCAGTGGGAGTGAGGCAAAAAACCCCTGTCTGAATACCTATTTATTATGCAGAACTGTGGTGTCATGACTGCTTGATTTGATCAGCCATATCTTCCAGTGAAAACTTGAAGATAAATCCCAAAAATGGCTTAGGAAAGGGGGACTGAGAATCTTCACTTTTACATCTAGTTCTTAAGGAATTGTGTGAAGTTTCCATACCCGCTTGATGAAGAGATACAGGTTCTTCAAAATTAGGTCCAAAAGAGCCAACATCTGACCCAGCGTCGAACAATGCCCAGGCTGTAACATTGCCCA